>CAUIJO010000084.1:0-509573 GCA_959613345.1 Tolmerus cingulatus
TTCTCAACAGTTGGTTTATACCTTGAAATTCATGCAAAATACGTTATCTGAGCACGACAATCCCAGTTGTTCAGGCACGGTTTAGAAGAAAACCCGTTTGGAATGTCACTTTTGGGGGCTGTCGCCTACAATTGCTGAGATATGGCCGATTGGTTGGTTTATACCTTGAAATTCATGCAAAATACGTTGTCTGAGCACGACAATCCCAGTTGATCAGGCACGGTTTAGAAGAAAACCCGTTTGGAATGTCACTTTTGGGGGCTGTCGCCTGCAATTGCTGAGATATGGCCGATTGGTTGGTTTATACCTTGACATTCATGCAAAATACGTTATCTGAGAATGACAATCCCAGTTGATCAGGCACGGTTTAGAAGAAAACCCGTTTGGAATGTCACTTTTGGGGGCTGTCGCCTACAATTGCTGAGATATGGCCGATTGGTTGGTTTATACCTTGAAATTCATGCAAAATACATTGTCTGAGCACGACAATCACAGTTGATCAGGCACGGTTTAGAAGAAAACCCTTTTGGAATGTCACTTTTGGGGGCTGTCGCCTACAATTGCTGAGATATGGCCGATTGGTTGGTTTATACCTTGAAATTCATGCAAAATACGTTATCTGAGCACGACAATCCCAGTTGATCAGGCACGGTTTAGAAGAAAACCCGTTTGGAATGTCACTTTTGGGGGCTGTCGCCTACAATTGCTGAGATATGGCCGATTGGTTGGTTTATACCTTGAAATTCATGCAAAATACGTTATCTGAGCACGACAATCCCAGTTGATCAGGCACGGTTTAGAAGAAAACCCGTTTGGAATGTCACTTTTGGGGGCTGTCGCCTACAATTGCTGAGATATGGCCGATTGGTTGGTTTATACCTTGAAATTCATGCAAAATACGTTATCTGAGCACGACAATCCCAGTTGATCAGGCACGGTTTAGAAGAAAACCCGTTTGGAATGTCACTTTTGGGGGCTGTCGCCTACAATTGCTGAGATATGGCCGATTGGTTGGTTTATACCTTGAAATTCATGCAAAATACGTTATCTGAGCACGACAATCCCAGTTGATCAGGCACGGTTTAGAAGAAAACCCGTTTGGAATGTCACTTTTGGGGGCTGTCGCCTACAATTGCTGAGATATGGCCGATCGGTTGGTTTATACCTTCAAATTCATGCAAAATACGTTGTCTGAGCACGACAATCCCAGTTGATCAGGCACGGTTTAGAAGAAAACCCGTTTGGAATGTAACTTTTGGGGCTGTCGCCTGCAATTGCTGAGATATGGCCGATTGGTTGGTTTATACCTTGACATTCATGCAAAATACTTTATCTGAGCACGACAATCCCAGTTGATCAGGCACGGTTTAGAAGAAAACCCGTTTGGAATGTCAATTTTGGGGGCTGTGGCCTACAATTGCTGAGATATGGCCGATTGGTTGGTTTATACCTTGAAATTCATGCAAAATACGTTATCTGAGCACGACAATCCCAGTTGATCAGGCACGGTTTAGAAGAAAACCCGTTTGGAATGTCACTTTTGGGGGCTGTCGCCTGCAATTGCTGAGATATGGCCGATTGGTTGGTTTATACCTTGACATTCATGCAAAATACGTTATCTGAGCACGACAATCCCAGTTGATCAGGCACGGTTTAGAAGAAAACCCGTTTGGAATGTCACTTTTGGGGGCTGTCGCCTACAATTGCTGAGATATGGCCGATTGGTTGGTTTATACCTTGAAATTCATGCAAAATACGTTATCTGAGCACGACAATCCCAGTTGATCAGGCACGGTTTAGAAGAAAACCCGTTTGGAATGTCAATTTTAGGGGCTGTGGCCTACAATTGCTGAGATATGGCCGATTGGTTGGTTTATACCTTGAAATTCATGCAAAATACGTTATCTGAGCACGACAATCCCAGTTGATCAGGCACGGTTTAGAAGAAAACCCGTTTGGAATGTCACTTTTGGGGGCTGTCGCCTACAATTGTTGAGATATGGCCGATTGGTTGGTTTATACCTTGAAATTCATGCAAAATACGTTGTCTGAGCACGACAATCACAGTTGATCAGGCACGGTTTAGAAGAAAACCCGTTTGGAATGTCACTTTTGGGGGCTGTCGCCTACAATTGCTGAGATATGGCCGATTGGTTGGTTTATACCTTGAAATTCATGCAAAATACGTTATCTGAGCACGACAATCCCAGTTGATCAGGCACGGTTTAGAAGAAAACCCGTTTGGAATGTCACTTTTGGGGGCTGTCGCCTACAATTGCTGAGATATGGCCGATTGGTTGGTTTATACCTTGAAATTCATGCAAAATACGTTATCTGAGCACGACAATCCCAGTTGATCAGGCACGGTTTAGAAGAAAACCCGTTTGGAATGTCACTTTTGGGGGCTGTCGCCTACAATTGCTGAGATATGGCCGATTGGTTGGTTTATACCTTGAAATTCATGCAAAATACGTTATCTGAGCACGACAATCCCAGTTGATCAGGCACGGTTTAGAAGAAAACCCGTTTGGAATGTCACTTTTGGGGGCTGTCGCCTACAATTGCTGAGATATGGCCGATTGGTTGGTTTATACCTTGAAATTCATGCAAAATACGTTATCTGAGCACGACAATCCCAGTTGATCAGGCACGGTTTAGAAGAAAACCCGTTTGGAATGTCACTTTTGGGGGATGTCGCCTACAATTGCTGAGATATGGCCGATTGGTTGGTTTATACCTTGAAATTCATGCAAAATACGTTGTCTGAGCACGACAATCCCAGTTGATCAGGCACGGTTTAGAAGAAAACCCGTTTGGAATGTCACTTTTGGGGGCTGTCGCCTGCAATTGCTGAGATATGGCCGATTGGTTGGTTTATACCTTGACATTCATGCAAAATACGTTATCTGAGCACGACAATCCCAGTTGATCAGGCACGGTTTAGAAGAAAACCCGTTTGGAATGTCACTTTTGGGGGCTGTCGCCTACAATTGCTGAGATATGGCCGATTGGTTGGTTTATACCTTGAAATTCATGCAAAATACGTTATCTGAGCACGACAATCCCAGTTGATCAGGCACGGTTTAGAAGAAAACCCGTTTGGAATGTAAATTTTAGGGGCTGTGGCCTACAATTGCTGAGATATGGCCGATTGGTTGGTTTATACCTTGAAATTCATGCAAAATACGTTATCTGAGCACGACAATCCCAGTTGTTCAGGCACGGTTTAGAAGAAAACCCGTTTGGAATGTCACTTTTGGGGGCTGTCGCCTACAATTGCTGAGATATGGCCGATTGGTTGGTTTATACCTTGAAATTCATGCAAAATACGTTGTCTGAGCACGACAATCCCAGTTGATCAGGCACGGTTTAGAAGAAAACCCGTTTGGAATGTCAATTTTGGGGGCTGTCGCCTACAATTGCTGAGATATGGCCGATTGGTTGGTTTATACCTTGAAATTCATGCAAAATACGTTATCTGAGCACGACAATCCCAGTTGTTCAGGCACGGTTTAGAAGAAAACCCGTTTGGAATGTCACTTTTGGGGGCTGTCGCCTACAATTGCTGAGATATGGCCGATTGGTTGGTTTATACCTTGAAATTCATGCAAAATATGTTGTCTGAGCACGACAATCCCAGTTGATCAGGCACGGTTTAGAAGAAAACCCGTTTGGAATGTCAATTTTGGGGGCTGTCGCCTACAATTGCTGAGATATGGCCGATTGGTTGGTTTATACCTTGAAATTCATGCAAAATATGTTGTCTGAGCAGACAATCACAGTTGATCAGGCACGGTTTAGAAGAAAACCCGTTTGGAATGTCACTTTTGGGGGCTGTCGCCTACAATTGCTGAGATATGGCCGATTGGTTGGTTTATACCTTGAAATTCATGCAAAATACGTTATCTGAGCACGACAATCCCAGTTGATCAGGCACGGTTTAGAAGAAAACCCGTTTGGAATGTCACTTTTGGGGGCTGTCGCCTACAATTGCTGAGATATGGCCGATTGGTTGGTTTATACCTTGAAATTCATGCAAAATACGTTATCTGAGCACGACAATCCCAGTTGATCAGGCACGGTTTAGAAGAAAACCCGTTTGGAATGTCACTTTTGGGGGCTGTCGCCTACAATTGCTGAGATATGGCCGATTGGTTGGTTTATACCTTGAAATTCATGCAAAATACGTTATCTGAGCACGACAATCCCAGTTGATCAGGCACGGTTTAGAAGAAAACCCGTTTGGAATGTCACTTTTGGGGGCTGTCGCCTACAATTGCTGAGATATGGCCGATTGGTTGGTTTATACCTTGAAATTCATGCAAAATACGTTGTCTGAGCACGACAATCCCAGTTGATCAGGCACGGTTTAGAAGAAAACCCGTTTGGAATGTCACTTTTATGGGCTGTCGCCTGCAATTGCTGAGATATGGCCGATTGGTTGGTTTATACCTTGACATTCATGCAAAATACGTTATCTGAGTACGACAATCCCAGTTGATCAGGCACGGTTTAGAAGAAAACCCGTTTGGAATGTCAATTTTGGGGGCTGTGGCCTACAATTGCTGAGATATGGCCGATTGGTTGGTTTATACCTTGAAATTCATGCAAAATACGTTATCTGAGCACGACAATCCCAGTTGATCAGGCACGGTTTAGAAGAAAACCCGTTTGGAATGTCACTTTTGGGGGCTGTCGCCTGCAATTGCTGAGATATGGCCGATTGGTTGGTTTATACCTTGACATTCATGCAAAATACGTTATCTGAGCACGACAATCCCAGTTGATCAGGCACGGTTTAGAAGAAAACCCGTTTGGAATGTCACTTTTGGGGGCTGACGCCTACAATTGCTGAGATATGGCCGATTGGTTGGTTTATACCTTGAAATGCATGCAAAATACGTTATCTGAGCACGACAATCCCAGTTGATCAGGCACGGTTTAGAAGAAAACCCGTTTGGAATGTCAATTTTAGGGGTTGTGGCCTACAATTGCTGAGATATGGCCGATTGGTTGGTTTATACCTTGAAATTCATGCAAAATACGTTATCTGAGCACGACAATCCCAGTTGTTCAGGCACGGTTTAGAAGAAAACCCGTTTGGAATGTCACTTTTGGGGGCTCTCGCCTACAATTGCTGAGATATGGCCGATTGGTTGGTTTATACCTTGAAATCCATGCAAAATACGTTATCTGAGCACGACAATCCCAGTTGATCAGGCACGGTTTAGAAGAAAACCCGTTTGGAATGTCACTTTTGGGGGCTGTCGCCTACAATTGCTGAGATATGGCCGATTGGTTGGTTTATACCTTGAAATTCATGCAAAATACGTTATCTGAGCACGACAATCCCAGTTGATCAGGCACGGTTTAGAAGAAAACCCGTTTGGAATGTCACTTTTGGGGGCTGTCGCCTACAATTGCTGAGATATGGCCGATTGGTTGGTTTATACCTTGAAATTCATGCAAAATACGTTATCTGAGCACGACAATCCCAGTTGATCAGGCACGGTTTAGAAGAAAACCCGTTTGGAATGTCACTTTTGGGGGCTGTCGCCTACAATTGCTGAGATATGGCCGATTGGTTGGTTTATACCTTGAAATTCATGCAAAATACGTTATCTGAGCACGACAATCCCAGTTGATCAGGCACGGTTTAGAAGAAAACCCGTTTGGAATGTCAATTTTAGGGGCTGTGGCCTACAATTGCTGAGATATGGCCGATTGGTTGGTTTATACCTTGAAATTCATGCAAAATACGTTATCTGAGCACGACAATCCCAGTTGATCAGGCACGGTTTAGAAGAAAACCCGTTTTGGAATGTCACTTTTGGGGGCTGTCGCCTACAATTGTTGAGATATGGCCGATTGGTTGGTTTATACCTTGAAATTCATGCAAAATACGTTGTCTGAGCACGACAATCACAGTTGATCAGGCACGGTTTAGAAGAAAACCCGTTTGGAATGTCACTTTTGGGGGCTGTCGCCTACAATTGCTGAGATATGGCCGAGATTGGTTGGTTTATACCTTGAAATTCATGCAAAATACGTTATCTGAGCACGACAATCCCAGTTGATCAGGCACGGTTAGAAGAAAACCCGTTTGGAATGTCACTTTTGGGGGCTGTCGCCTACAATTGCTGAGATATGGCCGATTGGTTGGTTTATACCTTGAAATTCATGCAAAATACGTTATCTGAGCACGACAATCCAGTTGATCAGGCACGGTTTAGAAGAAAACCCGTTTGGAATGTCACTTTTGGGGGCTGTCGCCTACAATTGCTGAGATATGGCCGATTGGTTGGTTTATACCTTGAAATTCATGCAAAATACGTTATCTGAGCACGACAATCCCAGTTGATCAGGCACGGTTTAGAAGAAAACCCGTTTGGAATGTCACTTTTGGGGGCTGTCGCCTACAATTGCTGAGATATGGCCGATTGGTTGGTTTATACCTTGAAATTCATGCAAAATACGTTATCTGAGCACGACAATCCCAGTTGATCAGGCACGGTTTAGAAGAAAACCCGTTTGGAATGTCACTTTTGGGGGATGTCGCCTACAATTGCTGAGATATGGCCGATTGGTTGGTTTATACCTTGAAATTCATGCAAAATACGTTGTCTGAGCACGACAATCCCAGTTGATCAGGCACGGTTTAGAAGAAAACCCGTTTGGAATGCCACTTTTGGGGGCTGTCGCCTGCAATTGCTGAGATATGGCCGATTGGTTGGTTTATACCTTGACATTCATGCAAAATACGTTATCTGAGCACGACAATCCCAGTTGATCAGGCACGGTTTAGAAGAAAACCCGTTTGGAATGTCAATTTTGGGGGCTGTGGCCTACAATTGCTGAGATATGGCCGATTGGTTGGTTTATGCCTTGAAATTCATGCAAAATACGTTATCTGAGCACGACAATCCCAGTTGATCAGGCACGGTTTAGAAGAAAACCCGTTTGGAATGTCACTTTTGGGGGCTGTCGCCTGCAATTGCTGAGATATGGCCGATTGGTTGGTTTATACATTGACATTCATGCAAAATACGTTATCTGAGCACGACAATCCCAGTTGATCAGGCACGGTTTAGAAGAAAACCCGTTTGGAATGTCACTTTTGGGGGCTGTCGCCTACAATTGCTGAGATATGGCCGATTGGTTGGTTTATACCTTGAAATTCATGCAAAATACGTTATCTGAGCACGACAATCCCAGTTGATCAGGCACGGTTTAGAAGAAAACCCGTTTGGAATGTCAATTTTAGGGGCTGTGGCCTACAATTGCTGAGATATGGCCGATTGGTTGGTTTATACCTTGAAATTCATGCAAAATACGTTATCTGAGCACGACAATCCCAGTTGATCAGGCACGGTTTAGAAGAAAACCCGTTTGGAATGTCACTTTTGGGGGCTGTCGCCTACAATTGCTGAGATATGGCCGATTGGTTGGTTTATACCTTGAAATTCATGCAAAATACGTTGTCTGAGCACGACAATCCCAGTTGATCAGGCACGGTTTAGAAGAAAACCCGTTTGGAATGTCAATTTTGGGGGCTGTCGCCTACAATTGCTGAGATATGGCCGATTGGTTGGTTTATACCTTGAAATTCATGCAAAATACGTTGTCTGAGCAGACAATCACAGTTGATCAGGCACGGTTTAGAAGAAAACCCGTTTGGAATGTCACTTTTGGGGGCTGTCGCCTACAATTGCTGAGATATGGCCGATTGGTTGGTTTATACCTTGAAATTCATGCAAAATACGTTATCTGAGCACGACAATCCCAGTTGATCAGGCACGGTTTAGAAGAAAACCCGTTTGGAATGTCACTTCTGGGGGCTGTCGCCTACAATTGCTGAGATATGGCCGATTGGTTGGTTTATACCTTGAAATTCATGCAAAATACGTTATCTGAGCACGACAATCCCAGTTGATCAGGCACGGTTTAGAAGAAAACCCGTTTGGAATGTCACTTTTGGGGGCTGTCGCCTACAATTGCTGAGATATGGCCGATTGGTTGGTTTATACCTTGAAATTCAAGCAAAATACGTTATCTGAGCACGACAATCCCAGTTGATCAGGCACGGTTTAGAAGAAAACCCGTTTGGAATGTCACTTTTGGGGGCTGTCGCCTACAATTGCTGAGATATGGCCGATTGGTTGGTTTATACCTTGAAATTCATGCAAAATACGTTGTCTGAGCACGACAATCCCAGTTGATCAGGCACGGTTTAGAAGAAAACCCGTTTGGAATGTCACTTTTATGGGCTGTCGCCTGCAATTGCTGAGATATGGCCGATTGGTTGGTTTATACCTTGACATTCATGCAAAATACGTTATCTGAGCACGACAATCCCAGTTGATCAGGCACGGTTTAGAAGAAAACCCGTTTGGAATGTCAATTTTGGGGGCTGTGGCCTACAATTGCTGAGATATGGCCGATTGGTTGGTTTATACCTTGAAATTCATGCAAAATACGTTATCTGAGCACGACAATCGCAGTTGATCAGGCACGGTTTAGAAGAAAACCCGTTTGGAATGTCACTTTTGGGGGCTGTCGCCTGCAATTGCTGAGATATGGCCGATTGGTTGGTTTATACCTTGAAATCCATGCAAAATACGTTATCTGAGCACGACAATCCCAGTTGATCAGGCACGGTTTAGAAGAAAACCCGTTTGGAATGTCACTTTTGGGGGCTGTCGCCTACAATTGCTGAGATATGGCCGATTGGTTGGTTTATACCTTGAAATTCATGCAAAATACGTTATCTGAGCACGACAATCCCAGTTGATCAGGCACGGTTTAGAAGAAAACCCGTTTGGAATGTCACTTTTGGGGGCTGTCGCCTACAATTGCTGAGATATGGCCGATTGGTTGGTTTATACCTTGAAATTCATGCAAAATACGTTATCTGAGCACGACAATCCCAGTTGATCAGGCACGGTTTAGAAGAAAACCCGTTTGGAATGTCACTTTTGGGGGCTGTCGCCTACAATTGCTGAGATATGGCCGATTGGTTGGTTTATACCTTGAAATTCATGCAAAATACGTTATCTGAGCACGACAATCCCAGTTGATCAGGCACGGTTTAGAAGAAAACCCGTTTGGAATGTCAATTTTAGGGGCTGTGGCCTACAATTGCTGAGATATGGCCGATTGGTTGGTTTATACCTTGAAATTCATGCAAAATACGTTATCTGAGCACGACAATCCCAGTTGATCAGGCACGGTTTAGAAGAAAACCCGTTTTGGAATGTCACTTTTGGGGGCTGTCGCCTACAATTGTTGAGATATGGCCGATTGGTTGGTTTATACCTTGAAATTCATGCAAAATACGTTGTCTGAGCACGACAATCACAGTTGATCAGGCACGGTTTAGAAGAAAACCCGTTTGGAATGTCACTTTTGGGGGCTGTCGCCTACAATTGCTGAGATATGGCCGATTGGTTGGTTTATACCTTGAAATTCATGCAAAATACGTTATCTGAGCACGACAATCCCAGTTGATCAGGCACGGTTTAGAAGAAAACCCGTTTGGAATGTCACTTTTGGGGGCTGTCGCCTACAATTGCTGAGATATGGCCGATTGGTTGGTTTATACCTTGAAATTCATGCAAAATACGTTATCTGAGCACGACAATCCCAGTTGATCAGGCACGGTTTAGAAGAAAACCCGTTTGGAATGTCACTTTTGGGGGCTGTCGCCTACAATTGCTGAGATATGGCCGATTGGTTGGTTTATACCTTGAAATTCATGCAAAATACGTTATCTGAGCACGACAATCCCAGTTGATCAGGCACGGTTTAGAAGAAAACCCGTTTGGAATGTCACTTTTGGGGGCTGTCGCCTACAATTGCTGAGATATGGCCGATTGGTTGGTTTATACCTTGAAATTCATGCAAAATACGTTATCTGAGCACGACAATCCCAGTTGATCAGGCACGGTTTAGAAGAAAACCCGTTTGGAATGTCACTTTTGGGGGATGTCGCCTACAATTGCTGAGATATGGCCGATTGGTTGGTTTATACCTTGAAATTCATGCAAAATACGTTGTCTGAGCACGACAATCCCAGTTGATCAGGCACGGTTTAGAAGAAAACCCGTTTGGAATGCCACTTTTGGGGGCTGTCGCCTGCAATTGCTGAGATATGGCCGATTGGTTGGTTTATACCTTGACATTCATGCAAAATACGTTATCTGAGCACGACAATCCCAGTTGATCAGGCACGGTTTAGAAGAAAACCCGTTTGGAATGTCAATTTTGGGGGCTGTGGCCTACAATTGCTGAGATATGGCCGATTGGTTGGTTTATGCCTTGAAATTCATGCAAAATACGTTATCTGAGCACGACAATCCCAGTTGATCAGGCACGGTTTAGAAGAAAACCCGTTTGGAATGTCACTTTTGGGGGCTGTCGCCTGCAATTGCTGAGATATGGCCGATTGGTTGGTTTATACATTGACATTCATGCAAAATACGTTATCTGAGCACGACAATCCCAGTTGATCAGGCACGGTTTAGAAGAAAACCCGTTTGGAATGTCACTTTTGGGGGCTGTCGCCTACAATTGCTGAGATATGGCCGATTGGTTGGTTTATACCTTGAAATTCATGCAAAATACGTTATCTGAGCACGACAATCCCAGTTGATCAGGCACGGTTTAGAAGAAAACCCGTTTGGAATGTCAATTTTAGGGGCTGTGGCCTACAATTGCTGAGATATGGCCGATTGGTTGGTTTATACCTTGAAATTCATGCAAAATACGTTATCTGAGCACGACAATCCCAGTTGTTCAGGCACGGTTTAGAAGAAAACCCGTTTGGAATGTCACTTTTGGGGGCTGTCGCCTACAATTGCTGAGATATGGCCGATTGGTTGGTTTATACCTTGAAATTCATGCAAAATACGTTGTCTGAGCACGACAATCCCAGTTGATCAGGCACGGTTTAGAAGAAAACCCGTTTGGAATGTCAATTTTGGGGGCTGTCGCCTACAATTGCTGAGATATGGCCGATTGGTTGGTTTATACCTTGAAATTCATGCAAAATACGTTGTCTGAGCAGACAATCACAGTTGATCAGGCACGGTTTAGAAGAAAACCCGTTTGGAATGTCACTTTTGGGGGCTGTCGCCTACAATTGCTGAGATATGGCCGATTGGTTGGTTTATACCTTGAAATTCATGCAAAATACGTTATCTGAGCACGACAATCCCAGTTGATCAGGCACGGTTTAGAAGAAAACCCGTTTGGAATGTCACTTCTGGGGGCTGTCGCCTACAATTGCTGAGATATGGCCGATTGGTTGGTTTATACCTTGAAATTCATGCAAAATACGTTATCTGAGCACGACAATCCCAGTTGATCAGGCACGGTTTAGAAGAAAACCCGTTTGGAATGTCACTTTTGGGGGCTGTCGCCTACAATTGCTGAGATATGGCCGATTGGTTGGTTTATACCT
Organism: Tolmerus cingulatus; assembly: GCA_959613345.1. NCBI lineage: Eukaryota > Metazoa > Arthropoda > Insecta > Diptera > Asilidae > Tolmerus > Tolmerus cingulatus. The sequence goes on from CAUIJO010000084.1 coordinate 11,462, forward strand.
TGAAATTCAAGCAAAATACGTTATCTGAGCACGACAATCCCAGTTGATCAGGCACGGTTTAGAAGAAAACCCGTTTGGAATGTCACTTTTGGGGGCTGTCGCCTACAATTGCTGAGATATGGCCGATTGGTTGGTTTATACCTTGAAATTCATGCAAAATACGTTGTCTGAGCACGACAATCCCAGTTGATCAGGCACGGTTTAGAAGAAAACCCGTTTGGAATGTCACTTTTATGGGCTGTCGCCTGCAATTGCTGAGATATGGCCGATTGGTTGGTTTATACCTTGACATTCATGCAAAATACGTTATCTGAGCACGACAATCCCAGTTGATCAGGCACGGTTTAGAAGAAAACCCGTTTGGAATGTCAATTTTGGGGGCTGTGGCCTACAATTGCTGAGATATGGCCGATTGGTTGGTTTATACCTTGAAATTCATGCAAAATACGTTATCTGAGCACGACAATCGCAGTTGATCAGGCACGGTTTAGAAGAAAACCCGTTTGGAATGTCACTTTTGGGGGCTGTCGCCTGCAATTGCTGAGATATGGCCGATTGGTTGGTTTATACCTTGACATTCATGCAAAATACGTTATCTGAGCACGACAATCCCAGTTGATCAGGCACGGTTTAGAAGAAAACCCGTTTGGAATGTCACTTTTGGGGGCTGTCGCCTACAAATGCTGAGATATGGCCGATTGGTTGGTTTATACCTTGAAATTCATGCAAAATACGTTATCTGAGCACGACAATCCCAGTTGATCAGGCACGGTTTAGAAGAAAACCCGTTTGGAATGTCACTTTTGGGGGCTGTCGCCTACAATTGCTGAGATATGGCCGACTGGTTGGTTTATACCTTGAAATTCATGCAAAATACGTTATCTGAGCACGACAATCCCAGTTGATCAGGCACGGTTTAGAAGAAAACCCGTTTGGAATGTCACTTTTGGGGGCTGTCGCCTACAATTGCTGAGATATGGCCGATTGGTTGGTATATACCTTGAAATTCATGCAAAATACGTTGTCTGAGTACGACAATCCCAGTTGATCAGGCACGGTTTAGAAGAAAACCCGTTTGGAATGTCACTTTTGGGGGCTGTCGCCTACAATTGCTGAGATATGGCCGATTGGTTGGTTTATACCTAGAAATTCATGCAAAATACGTTATCTGAGCACGACAATCCCAGTTGATCAGGCACGGTTTAGAGGAAAACCCGTTTGGAATGTCAATTTTGGGGGCTGTGTCCTACAATTGCTGAGATATGGCCGATTGGTTGGTTTATACCTTGAAATTCATGCAAAATACGTTATCTGAGCACGACAATCCCAGTTGATCAGGCACGGTTTAGAAGAAAACCCGTTTGGAATGTCACTTTTGGGGGCTGTCGCCTACAATTGCTGAGATATGGCCGATTGGTTGGTTTATACCTTGAAATTCATGCAAAATACGTTATCTGAGCACGACAATCCCGGTTGATCAGGCACGGTTTAGAAGAAAACCCGTTTGGAATGTCACTTTTGTGGGCTTTCGCCTGCAATTGCTGAGATATGGCCGATTGGTTGGTTTATACCTTGAAATTCATGAAAAATACGTTATCTGAGCACGACAATCCCAGTTGATCAGGCACGGTTTAGAAGAAAACCCGTTTGGAATGTCACTTTTGTGGGCTGTCGCCTACAATTGCTGAGATATGGCCGATTGGTTGGTTTATACCTTGAAATTCATGCAAAATACGTTGTCTGAGCACGACAATCCCAGTTGATCAGGCACGGTTTAGAAGAAAACCCGTTTGGAATGTCACTTTTGGGGGCTATCGCCTACAATTGCTGAGATATGGCCGATTGGTTGGTTTATACCTTGAAATTCATGCAAAATACTTTATCTGAGCACGACAATCCCAGTTGATCAGGCACGGTTTAGAAGAAAACCCGTTTGGAATGTCAATTTTGGGGGCTGTGTCCTACAATTGCTGAGATATGGCCGATTGGTTGGTTTATACCTTGAAATTCATGCAAAATACGTTATCTGAGCACGACAATCCCAGTTGATCAGGCACGGTTTAGAAGAAAACCCGTTTGGAATGTCACTTTTGGGGGCTGTCGCCTACAAATGCTGAGATATGGCCGATTGGTTGGTTTATACCTTGAAATTCATGCAAAATACGTTATCTGAGCACGACAATCCCAGTTGATCAGGCACGGTTTAGAAGAAAACCCGTTTGGAATGTCACTTTTGGGGGCTGTCGCCTACAATTGCTGAGATATGGCCGATTGGTTGGTTTATACCTTGAAATGCATGCAAAATACGTTGTCTGATCACGACAATCCCAGTTGATCAGGCACGGTTTAGAAGAAAACCCGTTTGGAATGTCACTTTTGGGGGCTGTCGCCTACAATTGCTGAGATATGGCCGATTGGTTGGTTTATACCTTGAAATTCATGCAAAATACGTTATCTGAGCACGACAATCCCAGTTGATCAGGCACGGTTTAGAAGAAAACCCGTTTGGAATGTCACTTTTGGGGGCTGTCGCCTACAATTGCTGAGATATGGCCGATTGGTTGGTTTATACCTTGAAATTCATGCAAATTACGTTATCTGAGCACGACAATCCCAGTTGATCAGGCACGGTTTAGAAGAAAACCCGTTTGGAATGTCACTTTTGGGGGCTGTCGCCTACAATTGCTGAGATATGGCCGATTGGTTGGTTTATACCTTGAAATTCATGCAAAATACGTTATCTGAGCACGACAATCCCAGTTGATCAGGCACGGTTTAGAAGAAAACCCGTTTGGAATGTCACTTTTGGGGGCTGTCGCCTACAATTGCTGAGATATGGCCGATTGGTTGGTTTATACCTTGAAATTCATGCAAAATACGTTATCTGAGCACGACAATCCCAGTTGATCAGGCACGGTTTAGAAGAAAACCCGTTTGGAGTGTCACTTTTGGGGGCTGTCGCCTACAATTGCTGAGATATGGCCGATTGGTTGGTTTATACCTTGAAATTCATGCAAAATACGTTATCTGAGCACGACAATCCCAGTTGATCAGGCACGGTTTAGAAGAAAACAAGTTTGGAATGTCACTTTTGGGGGCTGTCGCCTACAATTGCTGAGATATGGCCGATTGGTTGGTTTATACCTTGAAATTCATGCAAAATACGTTATCTGAGCACGACAATCCCAGTTGATCAGGCACGGTTTAGAAGAAAACCCGTTTGGAATGTCAATTTTAGGGGTTGTGGCCTACAATTGCTGAGATATGGCCGATTGGTTGGTTTATACCTTGACATTCATGCAAAATACGTTATCTGAGCACGACAATCCCAGTTGATCAGGCACGGTTTAGAAGAAAACCCGTTTGGAATGTCACTTTTGGGGGCTGTCGCCTACAATTGCTGAGATATGGCCGATTGGTTGGTTTATACCTTGAAATTCATGCAAAATACGTTATCTGAGCACGACAATCCCAGTTGATCAGGCACGGTTTAGAAGAAAACCCGTTTGGAGTGTCACTTTTGGGGGCTGTCGCCTACAATTGCTGAGATATGGCCGATTGGTTGGTTTATACCTTGAAATTCATGCAAAATACGTTATCTGAGCACGACAATCCCAGTTGATCAGGCACGGTTTAGAAGAAAACAAGTTTGGAATGTCACTTTTGGGGGCTGTCGCCTACAATTGCTGAGATATGGCCGATTGGTTGGTTTATACGTTGAAATTCATGCAAAATACGTTATCTGAGCACGACAATCCCAGTTGATCAGGTACGGTTTAGAAGAAAACCCGTTTGGAATGTCACTTTTGGGGGCTGCCGCCTACAATTGCTGAGATATGGCCGATTGGTTGGTTTATACGTTGAAATTCATGCAAAATACGTTATCTGAGCACGACAATCATAGTTGATCAGGCACGGTTTAGAAGAAAACCCGTTTGGAATGTCACTTTTGGGGGCTGTCGCCTACAATTGCTGAGATATGGCCGATTGGTTGGTTTATACGTTGAAATTCATGCGAAATACGTTATCTGAGCACGACAATCCCAGTTGATCAGGCACGGTTTAGAAGAAAACCCTTTTGGAATGTCAATTTTAGGGGTTGTGGCCTACAATTGCTGAGATATGGCCGATTGGTTGGTTTATACCTTGACATTCATGCAAAATACGTTATCTGAGCACGACAATCCCAGTTGATCAGGCACGGTTTAGAAGAAAACCCGTTTGGAATGTCACTTTTGGGGGCTGTCGCCTACAATTGCTGAGATATGGCCGATTGGTTGGTTTATACCTTGAAATTCATGCAAAATACGTTATCTGAGCACGACAATCCCAGTTGATCAGGCACGGTTTAGAAGAAAACCCGTTTGGAGTGTCACTTTTGGGGGCTGTCGCCTACAATTGCTGAGATATGGCCGATTGGTTGGTTTATACCTTGAAATTCATGCAAAATACGTTATCTGAGCACGACAATCCCAGTTGATCAGGTACGGTTTAGAAGAAAACCCGTTTGGAATGTCACTTTTGGGGGCTGTCGCGTACAATTGCTGAGATATGGCCGATTGGTTGGTTTATACCTCGAAATTCATGCAAAATACGTTCTCTGAGCACGACAATCCCAGTTGATCAGGCACGGTTTAGAAGAAAACCCGTTTGGAATGTCACTTTTGGGGGCTGTCGCCTACAATTGCTGAGATATGGCCGATTGGTTGGTTTGTACCTTGAAATTCATGCAAAATACGTTATCTGAGCACGACAATCCCAGTTGATCAGGCACGGTTTAGAAGAAAACCCATTTGGAGTGTCACTTTTGGGGGCTGTCGCCTACAATTGCTGAGATATGGCCGATTGGTTGGTTTATACCTTGAAATTCATGCAAAATACGTTATCTGAGCACGACAATCCCAGTTGATCAGGCACGGTTTAGAAGAAAACTCGTTTGGAATGTCACTTTTGGGGGCTGTCGCCTACAATTGCTGAGATATGGCCGATTGGTTGGTTTATACCTTGAAATTCATGCAAAATACGTTATCTGAGCACGACAATCCCAGTTGATCAGGCACGGTTTAGAAGAAAACCCGTTTGGAATGTCACTTTTGGGGGCTGTCGCCTACAATTGCTGAGATATGGCCGATTGGTTGGTTTATACCTTGAAATTCATGCAAAATACGTTATCTGAGCACGACAATCCCAGTTGATCAGGCACGGTTTAGAAGAAAACCCGTTTGGAATGTCACTTTTGTGGGCTTTCGCCTGCAATTGCTGAGATATGGCCGATTGGTTGGTTTATACCTTGAAATTCATGAAAAATTCGTTATCTAAGCACGACAATCCCAGTTGATCAGGCACGGTTTAGAAGAAAACCCGTTTGGAATGTCACTTTTGTGGGCTTTCGCCTGCAATTGCTGAGATATGGCCGATTGGTTGGTTTATACCTTGAAATTCATGCAAAATACTTTATCTGAGTACGACAATCCCAGTTGATCAGGCACGGTTTAGAAGAAAACCCGTTTGGAATGTCACTTTTGGGGGCTGTCGCCTACAATTGCTGAGATATGGCCGATTGGTTGGTTTATACCTTGAAATTCATGCAAAATACGTTGTCTGAGCACGACAATCCCAGTTGATCAGGCACGGTTTAGAAGAAACCCCGTTTGGAATGTCACTTTTGGGGGCTGTCGCCTACAATTGCTGATATATGGCCGATTGGTTGGTTTATACCTTGAAATTCATGCAAAATACGTTATCTGAGCAAGACAATCCCAGTTGATCAGGCACGGTTTAGAAGAAAACCCGTTTGGAATGTCACTTTTGTGGGCTTTCGCCTGCAATTGCTGAGATATGGCCGATTGGTTGGTTTATACCTTGAAATTCATGCAAAATACTTTATCTGAGTACGACAATCCCAGTTGATCAGGCACGGTTTAGAAGAAAACCCGTTTGGAATGTCACTTTTGGGGGCTGTCGCCTACAATTGCTGAGATATGGCCGATTGGTTGGTTTATACCTTGAAATTCATGCAAAATACTTTATCTGAGCACGACAATCCCAGTTGATCAGGCACGGTTTAGAAGAAAACCCGTTTGGAGTGTCAATTTTGGGGGCTGTCGCCTACAATTGCTGAGATATGGCCGATTGGTTGGTTTATACCTTGAAATTCATGCAAAATACGTTATCTGAGCACGACAATCCCAGTTGATCAGGCACGGTTTAGAAGAAAACCCGTTTGGAATGTCACTTTTGGGGGCTGTCGCCTACAATTGCTGAGATATGGCCGATTGGTTGGTTTATACCTTGAAATTCATGCAAAATACGTTATCTGAGCACGACAATCCCAGTTGATCAGGCACGGTTTAGAGGAAAACCCGTTTGGAATGTCAATTTTGGGGGCTGTGTCCTACAATTGCTGAGATATGGCCGATTGGTTGGTTTATACCTTGAAATTCATGCAAAATACGTTATCTGAGCACGACAATCCCAGTTGATCAGGCACGGTTTAGAAGAAAACCCGTTTGGAATGTCACTTTTGGGGGCTGTCGCCTACAAATGCTGAGATATGGCCGATTGGTTGGTTTATACCTTGAAATTCATGCAAAATACGTTATCTGAGCACGACAATCCCAGTTGATCAGGCACGGTTTAGAAGAAAACCCGTTTGGAATGTCACTTTTGGGGGCTGTCGCCTACAATTGCTGAGATATGGCCGATTGGTTGGTTTATACCTTGAAATTCATGCAAAATACGTTATCTGAGCACGACAATCCCAGTTGATCAGGCACGGTTTAGAAGAAAACCCGTTTGGAATGTCAATTTTAGGGGTTGTGGCCTACAATTGCTGAGATATGGCCGATTGGTTGGTTTATACCTTGACATTCATGCAAAATACGTTATCTGAGCACGACAATCCCAGTTGATCAGGCACGGTTTAGAAGAAAACCCGTTTGGAATGTCAATTTTGGGGGCTGTCGCCTACAATTGCTGAGATATGGCCGATTGGTTGGTTTATACCTTGAAATTCATGCAAAATACGTTATCTGAGCACGACAATCCCAGTTGATCAGGCACGGTTTAGAAGAAAACCCGTTTGGAGTGTCACTTTTGGGGGCTGTCGCCTACAATTGCTGAGATATGGCCGATTGGTTGGTTTATACCTTGAAATTCATGCAAAATACGTTATCTGAGCACGACAATCCCAGTTGATCAGGCACGGTTTAGAAGAAAACAAGTTTGGAATGTCACTTTTGGGGGCTGTCGCCTACAATTGCTGAGATATGGCCGATTGGTTGGTTTATACCTTGAAATTCATGCAAAATACGTTATCTGAGAACCACAATCCCAGTTGATCAGGCACGGTTTAGAAGAAAACCCGTTTGGAATGTCACTTTTGTGGGCTTTCGCCTGCAATTGCTGAGATATGGCCGATTGGTTGGTTTATACCTTGAAATTCATGAAAAATACGTTATCTGAGCACGACAATCCCAGTTGATCAGGCACGGTTTAGAAGAAAACCCGTTTGGAATGTCACTTTTGGGGGCTGTCGCCTACAATTGCTGAGATATGGCCGATTGGTTGGTTTGTACCTTGAAATTCATGCAAAATACGTTATCTGAGCACGACAATCCCAGTTGATCAGGCACGGTTTAGAAGAAAACCCATTTGGAGTGTCACTTTTGGGGGCTGTCGCCTACAATTGCTGAGATATGGCCGATTGGTTGGTTTATACCTTGAAATTCATGCAAAATACGTTATCTGAGCACGACAATCCCAGTTGATCAGGCACGGTTTAGAAGAAAACTCGTTTGGAATGTCACTTTTGGGGGCTGTCGCCTACAATTGCTGAGATATGGCCGATTGGTTGGTTTATACCTTGAAATTCATGCAAAATACGTTATCTGAGCACGACAATCCCAGTTGATCAGGCACGGTTTAGAAGAAAACCCGTTTGGAATGTCACTTTTGGGGGCTGTCGCCTACAATTGCTGAGATATGGCCGATTGGTTGGTTTATACCTTGAAATTCATGCAAAATACGTTATCTGAGCACGACAATCCCAGTTGATCAGGCACGGTTTAGAAGAAAACCCGTTTGGAATGTCACTTTTGTGGGCTTTCGCCTGCAATTGCTGAGATATGGCCGATTGGTTGGTTTATACCTTGAAATTCATGAAAAATACGTTATCTAAGCACGACAATCCCAGTTGATCAGGCACGGTTTAGAAGAAAACCCGTTTGGAATGTCACTTTTGTGGGCTGTCGCCTACAATTGCTGAGATATGGCCGATTGGTTGGTTTATACCTTGAAATTCATGCAAAATACGTTGTCTGAGCACGACAATCCCAGTTGATCAGGCACGGTTTAGAAGAAACCCCGTTTGGAATGTCACTTTTGGGGGCTGTCGCCTACAATTGCTGATATATGGCCGATTGGTTGGTTTATACCTTGAAATTCATGCAAAATACGTTATCTGAGCAAGACAATCCCAGTTGATCAGGCACGGTTTAGAAGAAAACCCGTTTGGAATGTCACTTTTGTGGGCTTTCGCCTGCAATTGCTGAGATATGGCCGATTGGTTGGTTTATACCTTGAAATTCATGCAAAATACTTTATCTGAGCACGACAATCCCAGTTGATCAGGCACGGTTTAGAAGAAAACCCGTTTGGAATGTCACTTTTGGGGGCTGTCGCCTACAATTGCTGAGATATGGCCGATTGGTTGGTTTATACCTTGAAATTCATGCAAAATACGTTATCTGAGCACGACAATCCCAGTTGATCAGGCACGGTTTAGAAGAAAACCCGTTTGGAATGTCACTTTTGGGGGCTGTCGCCTACAATTGCTGAGATATGGCCGATTGGTTGGTTTATACCTTGAAATTCATGCAAAATACGTTATCTGAGCACGACAATCCCAGTTGATCAGGCACGGTTTAGAGGTAAACCCGTTTGGAATGTCAATTTTGGGGGCTGTGTCCTACAATTGCTGAGATATGGCCGATTGGTTGGTTTATACCTTGAAATTCATGCAAAATACGTTATCTGAGCACGACAATCCCAGTTGATCAGGCACGGTTTAGAAGAAAACCCGTTTGGAATGTCACTTTTGGGGGCTGTCGCCTACAAATGCTGAGATATGGCCGATTGGTTGGTTTATACCTTGAAATTCATGCAAAATACGTTATCTGAGCACGACAATCCCAGTTGATCAGGCACGGTTTAGAAGAAAACCCTTTTGGAATGTCACTTTTGGGGGCTGTCGCCTACAATTGCTGAGATATGGCCGATTGGTTGGTTTATACCTTGAAATTCATGCAAAATACGTTATCTGAGCACGACAATCCCGGTTGATCAGGCACGGTTTAGAAGAAAACCCGTTTGGAATGTCACTTTTGTGGGCTTTCGCCTGCAATTGCTGAGATATGGCCGATTGGTTGGTTTATACCTTGAAATTCATGAAAAATACGTTATCTGAGCACGACAATCCCAGTTGATCAGGCACGGTTTAGAAGAAAACCCGTTTGGAATGTCACTTTTGTGGGCTGTCGCCTACAATTGCTGAGATATGGCCGATTGGTTGGTTTATACCTTGAAATTCATGCAAAATACGTTGTCTGAGCACGACAATCCCAGTTGATCAGGCACGGTTTAGAAGAAAACCCGTTTGGAATGTCACTTTTGGGGGCTGTCGCCTACAATTGCTGAGATATGGCCGATTGGTTGGTTTATACCTTGAAATTCATGCAAAATACTTTATCTGAGCACGACAATCCCAGTTGATCAGGCACGGTTTAGAAGAAAACCCGTTTGGAATGTCAATTTTGGGGGCTGTGTCCTACAATTGCTGAGATATGGCCGATTGGTTGGTTTATACCTTGAAATTCATGCAAAATACGTTATCTGAGCACGACAATCCCAGTTGATCAGGCACGGTTTAGAAGAAAACCCGTTTGGAATGTCACTTTTGGGGGCTGTCGCCTACAAATGCTGAGATATGGCCGATTGGTTGGTTTATACCTTGAAATTCATGCAAAATACGTTATCTGAGCACGACAATCCCAGTTGATCAGGCACGGTTTAGAAGAAAACCCGTTTGGAATGTCACTTTTGGGGGCTGTCGCCTACAATTGCTGAGATATGGCCGATTGGTTGGTTTATACCTTGAAATGCATGCAAAATACGTTGTCTGAGCACGACAATCCCAGTTGATCAGGCACGGTTTAGAAGAAAACCCGTTTGGAATGTCACTTTTGGGGGCTGTCGCCTACAATTGCTGAGATATGGCCGATTGGTTGGTTTATACCTTGAAATTCATGCAAAATACGTTATCTGAGCACGACAATCCCAGTTGATCAGGCACGGTTTAGAAGAAAACCCGTTTGGAATGTCACTTTTGGGGGCTGTCGCCTACAATTGCTGAGATATGGCCGATTGGTTGGTTTATACCTTGAAATTCATGCAAATTACGTTATCTGAGCACGACAATCCCAGTTGATCAGGCACGGTTTAGAAGAAAACCCGTTTGGAATGTCACTTTTGGGGGCTGTCGCCTACAATTGCTGAGATATGGCCGATTGGTTGGTTTATACCTTGAAATTCATGCAAAATACGTTATCTGAGCACGACAATCCCAGTTGATCAGGCACGGTTTAGAAGAAAACCCGTTTGGAATGTCAATTTTGGGGACTGTCGCCTACAATTGCTGAGATATGGCCGATTGGTTGGTTTATACCTTGAAATTCATGCAAAATAAGTTATCTGAGCACGACAATCCCAGTTGATCAGGCACGGTTTAGAAGAAAACCGTTTTGGAATGTCAATTTTGGGGGCTGTCGCCTACAATTGCTGAGATATGGCCGATTGGTTGGTTTATACCTTGAAATTCATGCTAAATACGTTATCTGAGCACGACAATCCCAGTTGATCAGGCAAGGTTTAGAAGAAAACCCGTTTGGAATGTCACTTTTGGGGGCTGTCGCCTACAATTGCTGAGATATGGCCGATTGGTTGGTTTATACCTTGAAATTCATGCAAAATACGTTATCTGAGCACGACAATCCCAGTTGATCAGGCACGGTTTAGAAGAAAACCCGTTTGGAATGTCACTTTTGGGGGCTGTCGCCTACAATTGCTGAGATATGGCCGATTGGTTGGTTTATACCTTGAAATTCATGCAAAATACGTTATCTGAGCACGACAATCCCAGTTGATCAGGCACGGTGTAGAAGAAAACCCCTTTGGAATGTCACTTTTGGGGGCTGTCGCCTACAATTGCTCAGATATGGCCGATTGGTTGGTTTATACCTTGAAATTCATGCAAAATACGTTATCTGAGCACGACAATCCCAGTTGATCAGGCACGGTTTAGAAGAAAACCCGTTTGGAATGTCACTTTTGGGGGCTGTCGCCTACAATTGCTGAGATATGGCCGATTGGTTGGTTTATACTTTGAAATTCATGCAAAATACGTTGTCTGAGCACGACAATCCCAGTTGATCAGGCACGGTGTAGAAGAAAACCCGTTTGGAATGTCACTTTTGGGGGCTGTCGCCTACAATTGCTCAGATATGGCCGATTGGTTGGTTTATACCTTGAAATTCATGCAAAATACGTTATCTGAGCCCGACAATCCCAGTTGATCAGGCACGGTTTAGAAGAAAACCCGTTTGGAATGTCACTTTTGGGGGCTGTCGCCTACAATTGCTGAGATATGGCCGATTGGTTGGTTTATACCTTGAAATTCATGCAAAATACGTTATCTGAGCACGACAATCCCAGTTGATCAGGCACGGTTTAGAAGAAAACCCGTTTGGAATGTCACTTTTGGGGGCTGTCGCCTACAATTGCTGAGATATGGCCGATTGGTTGGTTTATACCTTGAAATTCATGCAAAATACGTTGTCTGAGCACGACAATCCCAGTTGATCAGGCACGGTTTAGAAGAAAACCCGTTTGGAATGTCACTTTTGGGGGCTGTCGCCTACAATTGCTGAGATATGGCCGATTGGTTGGTTTATACCTTAAAATTCATGCAAAATACGTTATCTGAGCACGACAATCCCAGTTGATCAGGCACGGTTTAGAAGAAAACCCGTTTGGAATGTCACTTTTGGGGGCTGTCGCCTACAATTGCTGAGATATGGCCGATTGGTTGGTTTATACCTTGAAATTCATGCAAAATACGTTATCTGAGCACGACAATCCCAGTTGATCAGGCACGGTTTAGAAGAAAACCCGTTTGGGATGTCACTTTTGGGGGCTGTCGCCTACAATTGCTGAGATATGGCCGATTGGTTGGTTTATACCTTGAAATTCATGCAAAATAAGTTATCTGAGCACGACAATCCCAGTTGATCAGGCACGGTTTAGAAGAAAACCCGTTTGGAATGTCAATTTTGGGGGCTTTCGCCTACAATTGCTGAGATATGGCCGATTGGTTGGTTTATACCTTGAAATTCATGCAAAATACATTATCTGAGCACGACAATCCCAGTTGATCAGGCACGGTTTAGAAGAAAACCCGTTTGGAATGTCACTTTTGGGGGCTGTCGCCTACAATTGCTGAGATATGGCCGATTGGTTGGTTTATACCTTGAAATTCATGCAAAATACTTTATCTGAGCACGACAATCCCAGTTGATCAGGCACGGTTTAGAAGAAAACCCGTTTGGAATGTCACTTTTGGGGGCTGTCGCCTACAGTTGCTGAGATATGGCCGATTGGTTGGTTTATACCTTGAAATTCATGCAAAATACGTTATCTGAGCACGACAATCCCAGTTGATCAGGCACGGTTTAGAAGAAAACCCGTTTGGAATGTCACTTTTGGGGGCTGTCGCCTACAATTGCTGAGATATGGCCGATTGGTTGGTTTATACCTTGAAATTCATGCAAAATACGTTATCTGAGCACGACAATCCCAGTTGATCAGGCACGGTTTAGAAGAAAACTCGTTTGGAATGTCACTTTTGGGGGCTGGCGCCTACAATTGCTGAGATATGGCCGATTGGTTGGTTTATACCTTGAAATTCATGCAAAATACGTTGTCTGAGCACGACAATCCCAGTTGATCAGGCACGGTTGAGAAGAAAACCCGTTTGGAATGTCACTTTTGGGGGCTGTCGCCTCCAATTGCTGAGATATGGCCGATTCGTTGGTTTATACCTTGAAATTCATGCAAAATACGTTATCTGAGCACGACAATCCCAGTTGATCAGGCATGGTTTAGAAGAAAACCCGTTTGGAATGTCAATTTTGGGGGCTGTCGCCTGCAATTGCTGAGATATGGCCGATTGGTTGGTTTATGCCTTGAAATTCATGCAAAATACGTTATCTGAGCACGACAATCCCAGTTGATCAGGCACGGTTTAGAAGAAAACCCGTTTGGAATGTCACTTTTGGGGGCTGTCGCCTACAATTGCTGAGATATGGCCGATTGGTTGGTTTATACCTTGAAATTCATGCAAAATACGTTATCTGAGCACGACAATCCCAGTTGATCAGGCACGGTTTAGAAGAAAACCCGTTTGGAATGTCACTTTTGGGGGCTGTCGCCTACAATTGCTGAGATATGGCCGATTGGTTGGTTTATACCTTGAAATTCATGCAAAATACGTTATCTGAGCACGACAATCCCAGTTGATCAGGCACGGTTTAGAAGAAAACCCGTTTGGAATGTCACTTTTGGGGGCTGTCGTCTACAATTGCTGAGATATGGCCGATTGGTTGGTTTTTACCTTGAAATTCATGCAAAATACGTTATCTGAGCACGACAATCCAAGTTGATCAGGCACGGTTTAGAAGAAAACCCGTTTGGAATGTCAATTTTGGGGGCTGTCGCCTACAATTGCTGAGATATGGCCGATTGGTTGGTTTATACCTTGAAATTCATGCAAAATACGTTATCTGAGCACGACAATCCCAGTTGATCAGGCACGGTTTAGAAGAAAACCCGTTTGGAATGTCACTTTTGGGGGCTGTCGCCTAAAATTGCTGAGATATGGCCGATTGGTTGGTTTATACGTTGAAATTCATGCAAATTACGTTATCTGAGCACGACAATCCCAGTTGATCAGGCACGGTTTAGAAGAAAACCCGTTTGGAATGTCACTTTTGGGGGCTGTCGCCTACAATTGCCGAGATATGGCCGATTGGTTGGTTTATGCCTTGAAATTCATGCAAAATACGTTATCTGAGCACGACAATCCCAGTTGATCAGGCACGGTTTAGAAGAAAACCCCTTTGGAATGTCACTTTTGGGGGCTGTCGCCTACAATTGCTGAGATATGGCCGATTGGTTGGTTTATACCTTCAAATTCATGCAAAATACGTTATCTGAGCACGACAATCCCAGTTGATCAGGCACGGTTTAGAAGAAAACCCGTTTGGAATGTCACTTTTGGGGGCTGTCGCCTACAATTGCTGAGATATGGCCGATTGGTTGGTTTATACCTTGAAATTCATGCAAAATACGTTATCTGAGCACGACAATCCCAGTTGATCAGGCACGGTTTAGAAGAAAACCCGTTTGGAATGTCACTTTTGGGGGCTGTCGTCTACAATTGCTGAGATATGGCCGATTGGTTGGTTTTTACCTTGAAATTCATGCAAAATACGTTATCTGAGCACGACAATCCAAGTTGATCAGGCACGGTTTAGAAGAAAACCCGTTTGGAATGTCAATTTTGGGGGCTGTCGCCTACAATTGCTGAGATATGGCCGATTGGTTGGTTTATACCTTGAAATTCATGCAAAATACGTTATCTGAGCACGACAATCCCAGTTGATCAGGCACGGTTTAGAAGAAAACCCGTTTGGAATGTCACTTTTGGGGGCTGTCGCCTAAAATTGCTGAGATATGGCCGATTGGTTGGTTTATACGTTGAAATTCATGCAAATTACGTTATCTGAGCACGACAATCCCAGTTGATCAGGCACGGTTTAGAAGAAAACCCGTTTGGAATGTCACTTTTGGAGGCTGTCGCCTACAATTGCCGAGATATGGCCGATTGGTTGGTTTATGCCTTGAAATTCATGCAAAATACGTTATCTGAGCACGACAATCCCAGTTGATCAGGCACGGTTTAGAAGAAAACCCCTTTGGAATGTCACTTTTGGGGGCTGTCGCCTACAATTGCTGAGATATGGCCGATTGGTTGGTTTATACCTTCAAATTCATGCAAAATACGTTATCTGAGCACGACAATCCCAGTTGATCAGGCACGGTTTAGAAGAAAACCCGTTTGGAATGTCACTTTTGGGGGCTGTCGCCTACAATTGCTGAGATATGGCCGATTGGTTGGTTTATACCTTGAAATTCATGCAAAATACGTTATCTGAGCAGGACAATCCCAGTTGATCAGGCACGGTTTAGAAGAAAACCCGTTTGGAATGTCACTTTTGGGGGCTATCGCCTACAATTGCTGAGATATGGCCGATTGGTTGGTTTATACCTTGAAATTCATGCAAAATACGTTATCTGAGCACGACAATCCCAGTTGATCAGGCACGGTTTAGAAGAAAACCCGTCTGGAATGTCACTTTTGGGAGCTGTCGCCTACAATTGCTGAGATATGGCCGATTGGTTGGTTTATACCTTGAAATTCATGCAAAATACGTTATCTGAGCACGACAATCCCAGTTGATCAGGCACGGTTTAGAAGAAAACCCGTTTGGAATGTCACTTTTGGGGGCTGTTGCCTACAATTGCTGAGATATGGCCGATTGGTTGGTTTATACCTTGAAATTCATGCAAAATACGTTATCTGAGCACGACAATCCCAGTTGATCAGGCACGGTTTAGAAGAAAACCCGTTTGGAATGTCACTTTTGGGGGCTGTCGCCTACAATTGCTGAGATATGGCCGATTGGTTGGTTTATACCTTGAAATTCATGCAAAATACGTTATCTGAGCACGACAATCCCAGTTGACCAGGCACGGTTTAGAAGAAAACCCGTTTGGAATGTCACTTTTGGGGGCTATCGCCTACAATTGATGAGATATGGCCGATTGGTTGGTTTATACCTTGAAATTCATGCAAAATACGTTATCTGAGCACGACAATCCCAGTTGATCAGGCACGGTTTAGAAGAAAACCCGTTTGGAATGTCACTTTTGGGGGCTGTTGCCTACAATTGCTGAGATATGGCCGATTGGTTGGTTTATACCTTGAAATTCATGCAAAATACGTTATCTGAGCACGACAATCCCAGTTGATCAGGCACGGTTTAGAAGAAAACCCGTTTGGGATGTCACTTTTGGGGGCTGTCGCCTACAATTGCTGAGATATGGTCGATTGGTTGGTTTATACCGTGACATTCATGCAAAATACGTTATCTGAGCACGACAATCCCAGTTGATCAGGCACGGTTTAGAAGAAAACCCGTTTGGAATGTCACTTTTGGGGGCTGTCGCCTACAATTGCTGAGATATGGCCGATTGGTTGGTTTATACGTTGAAATTCATGCAAAATACGTTATCTGAGCTCGACAATCCCAGTTGACCAGGCACGGTTTAGAAGAAAACCCGTTTGGAATGTCACTTTTGGGGGCTATCGCCTACAATTGCTGAGATATGGCCGATTGGTTGGTTTATACCTTGAAATTCATGCAAAATACGTTATCTGAGCACGACAATCCCAGTTGATCAGGCACGGTTTAGAAGAAAACCCGTTTGGAATGTCACTTTTGGGGGCTGTCGCCTACAATTGCTGAGATATGGCCGATTGGTTGGTTTATACCTTGAAATTCATGCAAAATACGTTATCTGAGCACGACAATCCCAGTTGATCAGGCACGGTTTAGAAGAAAACCCGTTTGGAATGTCACTTTTGGGGGCTGTCGCCTACAATTGCTGAGATATGGCCGATTGGTTGGTTTATACCTTGAAATTCATGCAAAATACGTTACCTGAGCACGACAATCCCAGTTGATCAGGCACGGTTTAGAAGAAAACCCGTTTGGAATGTCACTTTTGGGGGCTGTCGCCTATAATTGCTGAGATATGGCCGATTGGTTGGTTTATACCTTGAAATTCATGCAAAATACGTTATCTGAGCACGACAATCCCAGTTGATCAGGCACGGTTTAGAAGAAAACCCGTTTGGAATGTCACTTTTGGGGGCTGTCGCCTACAATTGCTGAGATATGGCCGATTGGTTGGTTTATACCTTGAAATTCATGCAAAATACGTTATCTGAGCACGACAATCCCAGTTGATCAGGCACGGTTTAGAAGAAAACCCGTTTGGAATGTCACTTTTGGGGGCTGTCGCCTACAATTGCTGAGATATGGCCGATTGGTTGGTTTATACCTTGAAATTCATGCAAAATACGTTGAATGTCACTTTTGGGGGCTGTCGCCTACAATTGCTGAGATATGGCGGATTGGTTGGTTTATACCTTGAAATTCATGCAAAATACGTTATCTGAGCACGACAATCCCAGTTGATCAGGCACGGTTTAGAAGAAAACCCGTTTGGAATGTCAATTTTGGGGGCTGTCGCCTACAATTGCTGAGATATGGCCGATTGGTTGGTTTATACGTTGAAATTCATGCAAAATACGTTATCTGAGCACGACAATCCCAGTTGATCAGGCACAGTTTAGAAGAAAACCCGTTTGGAATGTCACTTTTGGGGGCTGTCGCCTACAATTGCTGAGATATGGCTGATTGGTTGGTTTATACCTTGAAATTCATGCAAAATACGTTATCTGAGCACGACAATCCCAGTTTATCAGGCACGGTTTAGAAGAAAACCCGTTTGGAATGTCACTTTTGGGGGCTGTCGCCTACAATTGCTGAGATATGGCCGATTGGTTGGTTTATACCTTGAAATTCATGCAAAATACGTTATCTGAGCACGACAATCCCAGTTGTTCAGTCACGGTTTAGAAGAAAACCCGTTTGGAATGTAACTTTTGGGGGCTGTCGCCTACAATTGCTGAGATATGGCCGATTGGTTGGTTTATACCTTGAAATTCATGCAAAATACGTTATCTGAGCACGACAATCCCAGTTGATCAGGCACGGTTTAGAAGAAAACCCGTTTGGAATGTCACTTTTGGGGGCTGTCGCCTACAATTGCTGAGATATGGCCGATTGGTTGGTTTATACGTTGAAATTCATGCAAAATACGTTATCTGAGCACGACAATCCCAGTTGATCAGGCACGGTTTAGAAGAAAACCCGTTTGGAATGTCAATTTTGTGGGCTGTCGCCTACAATTGCTGAGATATGGCCGATTGATTGGTTTATACCTTGAAATTCATGCAAAATACGTTATCTGAGCACGACAATCCCAGTTGATCAGGCACGGTTTAGAAGAAAACCCATTTGGAATGTCACTTTTGGGGGCTGTCGCCTACAATTGCTGAGATATGGCCGATTGGTTGGTTTATACCTTGAAATTCATGCAAAATACGTTATCTGAGCACGACAATCCCAGTTGATCAGGCACGGTTTAGAAGAAAACCCGTTTGGATGGCAATTTTGGGGGCTGTCGCCTACAATTGCTGAGATATGGCCGATTGGTTGGTTTATACCTTGAAATTCATGCAAAATACGTTATCTGAGCACGACAATCCCAGTTGATCAGGCACGGTTTAGAAGAAAACCCGTTTGGAATGTCACTTTTGGGGGCTGTCGCCTACAATTGCTGAGATATGGCCGATTGGTTGGTTTATACCTTGAAATTCATGCAAAATACGTTGAATGTCACTTTTGGGGGCTGTCGCCTACAATTGCTGAGATATGGCGGATTGGTTGGTTTATACCTTGAAATTCATGCAAAATACGTTATCTGAGCACGACAATCCCAGTTGATCAGGCACGGTTTAGAAGAAAACCCGTTTGGAATGTCAATTTTGGGGGCTGTCGCCTACAATTGCTGAGATATGGCCGATTGGTTGGTTTATACGTTGAAATTCATGCAAAATACGTTATCTGAGCACGACAATCCCAGTTGATCAGGCACAGTTTAGAAGAAAACCCGTTTGGAATGTCACTTTTGGGGGCTGTCGCCTACAATTGCTGAGATATGGCTGATTGGTTGGTTTATACCTTGAAATTCATGCAAAATACGTTATCTGAGCACGACAATCCCAGTTTATCAGGCACGGTTTAGAAGAAAACCCGTTTGGAATGTCACTTTTGGGGGCTGTCGCCTACAATTGCTGAGATATGGCCGATTGGTTGGTTTATACCTTGAAATTCATGCAAAATACGTTATCTGAGCACGACAATCCCAGTTGTTCAGTCACGGTTTAGAAGAAAACCCGTTTGGAATGTCACTTTTGGGGGCTGTCGCCTACAATTGCTGAGATATGGCCGATTGGTTGGTTTATACCTTGAAATTCATGCAAAATACGTTATCTGAGCACGACAATCCCAGTTGATCAGGCACGGTTTAGAAGAAAACCCGTTTGGAATGTCACTTTTGGGGGCTGTCGCCTACAATTGCTGAGATATGGCCGATTGGTTGGTTTATACCTTGAAATTCATGCAAAATACGTTATCTGAGCACGACAATCCCAGTTGATCAGGCACGGTTTAGAAGAAAACCCGTTTGGAATGTCAATTTTGTGGGCTGTCGCCTACAATTGCTGAGATATGGCCGATTGATTGGTTTATACCTTGAAATTCATGCAAAATACGTTATCTGAGCATGACAATCCCAGTTGATCAGGCACGGTTTAGAAGAAAACCCGTTTGGAATGTCACTTTTGGGGGCTGTCGCCTACAATTGCTGAGATATGGCCGATTGGTTGGTTTATACCTTGAAATTCATGCAAAATACGTTATCTGAGCACGACAATCCCAGTTGATCAGGCACGGTTTAGAAGAAAACCCGTTTGGATGGCAATTTTGGGGGCTGTCGCCTACAATTGCTGAGATATGGCCGATTGGTTGGTTTATACCTTGAAATTCATGCAAAATACGTTATCTGAGCACGACAATCCCAGTTGATCAGGCACGGTTTAGAAGAAAACCCGTTTGGAATGTCACTTTTGGGGGCTGTCGCCTACAATTGCTGAGATATGGCCGATTGGTTGGTTTATACCTTGAAATTCATGCAAAATACGTTATCTGAGCACGACAATCCCAGTTGACCAGGCACGGTTTAGAAGAAAACCCGTTTGGAATGTCACTTTTGGGGGCTATCGCCTACAATTGCTGAGATATGGCCGATTGGTTGGTTTATGCCTTGAAATTCATGCAAAATACGTTATCTGAGCACGACAATCCCAGTTGATCAGGCACGGTTTAGAAGAAAACCCGTTTGGAATGTCACTTTTGGGGGCTGTCGCCTACAATTGCTGAGATATGCCCGATTGGTTGGTTTATACCTTGAAATTCATGCAAAATACGTTATCTGAGCACGACAATCCCAGTTGATCAGGCACGGTTTAGAAGAAAACCCGTTTGGAATGTCACTTTTGGGGGCTGTCGCCTACAATTGCTGAGATATGGCCGATTGGTTGGTTTATACCTTGAAATTCATGCAAAATACGTTATCTGAGCACGACAATCCCAGTTGATCAGGCACGGTTTAGAAGAAAACCCGTTTGGAATGTCACTTTTGGGGGCTGTCGCCTACAATTGCTGAGATATGGCCGATTGGTTGGTTTATACCTTGAAATTCATGCAAAATACGTTACCTGAGCACGACAATCCCAGTTGATCAGGCACGGTTTAGAAGAAAACCCGTTTGGAATGTCACTTTTGGGGGCTGTCGCCTATAATTGCTGAGATATGGCCGATTGGTTGGTTTATACCTTGAAATTCATGCAAAATACGTTATCTGAGCACGACAATCCCAGTTGATCAGGCACGGTTTAGAAGAAAACCCGTTTGGAATGTCACTTTTGGGGGCTGTCGCCTACAATTGCTGAGATATGGCCGATTGGTTGGTTTATACCTTGAAATTCATGCAAAATACGTTATCTGAGCACGACAATCCCAGTTCATCAGGCACGGTTTAGAAGAAAACCCGTTTGGAATGTCACTTTTGTGGGCTGTCGCCTACAATTGCTGAGATATGGCCGATTGGTTGGTTTATACCTTGAAATTCATGCAAAATACGTTGAATGTCACTTTTGGGGGCTGTCGCCTACAATTGCTGAGATATGGCGGATTGGTTGGTTTATACCTTGAAATTCATGCAAAATACGTTATCTGAGCACGACAATCCCAGTTGATCAGGCACGGTTAAGAAGAAAACCCGTTTGGAATGTCAATTTTGGGGGCTGTCGCCTACAATTGCTGAGATATGGCCGATTGGTTGGTTTATACCTTGAAATTCATGCAAAATACGTTATCTGAGCACGACAATCCCAGTTGATCAGGCACGGTTTAGAAGAAAACCCGTTTGGAATGTCACTTTTGGGGGCTGTCGCCTGCAATTGCTGAGATATGGCTGATTGGTTGGTTTATACCTTGAAATTCATGCAAAATACGTTATCTGAGCACGACAATCCCAGTTTATCAGGCACGGTTTAGAAGAAAACCCGTTTGGAATGTCACTTTTGGGGGCTGTCGCCTACAATTGCTGAGATATGGCCGATTGGTTGGTTTATACCTTGAAATTCATGCAAAATACGTTATCTGAGCACGACAATCCCAGTTGTTCAGTCACGGTTTAGAAGAAAACCCGTTTGGAATGTCACTTTTGGGGGCTGTCGCCTACAATTGCTGAGATATGGCCGATTGGTTGGTTTATACCTTGAAATTCATGCAAAATACGTTATGTGAGCAAGACAATCCCAGTTGATCAGGCACGGTTTAGAAGAAAACCCGTTTGGAATGTCACTTTTGGGGGCTGTCGCCTACAATTGCTGACATATGGCCGATTGGTTGGTTTATACCTTGAAATTCATGCAAAATACGTTATCTGAGCACGACAATCCCAGTTGATCAGGCACGGTTTAGAAGAAAACCCGTTTGGAATGTCACTTTTGGGGACTGTCGCCTACAATTGCTGAGATATGGCCGATTGGTTGGTTTATACCTTGAAATTCATGCAAAATACGTTATCTGAGCACGACAATCCCAGTTGATCAGGCACGGTTTAGAAGAAAACCCGTTTGGAATGTCACTTTTGTGGGCTGTCGCCTGCAATTGCCGAGATATGGCCGATTGGTTGGTTGATACCTTGAAATTCATGCAAAATACGTTATCTGAGCACGACAATCCCAGTTGATCAGGCACGGTTTAGAAGAAAACCCGTTTGGAATGTCACTTTTGTGGGCTGTCGCCTACAATTGCTGAGATATGGCCGATTGGTTGGTTTATACCTTGAAATTCATGCAAAATAAGTTATCTGAGCACGACAATCCCAGTTGATCAGGCACGGTTTAGAAGAAAACCCGTTTGGAATGTCACTTTTGTTGGCTGTCGCCTACAATTGCTGAGATATGGCCGATTGGTTGGTTTATACCTTGAAATTCATGCAAAATACGTTATCTGAGCACGACAATCCCAGTTGATCAGGCACGGTTTAGAAGAAAACCCGTTTGGAATGTCACTTTTGTGGGCTGTCGCCTACAATTGCTGAGATATGGCCGATTGGTTGGTTTATACCTTGAAATTCATGCAAAATACGTTATCTGAGCACGACAATCCCAGTTGATCAGGCACGGTTTAGAAGAAAACCCGTTTGGAATGTCACTTTTGTTGGCTGTCGCCTACAATTGCTGAGATATGGCCGATTGGTTGGTTTATACCTTGAAATTCATGCAAAATACGTTATCTGAGCACGACAATCCCAGTTGATCAGGCACGGTTTAGAAGAAAACCCGTTTGGAATGTCACTTTTGTGGGCTGTCGCCTACAATTGCTGAGATATGGCCGATTGGTTGGTTTATACCTTGAAATTCATGCAAAATACGTTATCTGAGCACGACAATCCCAGTTGATCAGGCACGGTTTAGAAGAAAACCCGTTTGGAATGTCACTTTTGTTGGCTGTCGCCTACAATTGCTGAGATATGGCCGATTGGTTGGTTTATACCTTGAAATTCATGCAAAATACGTTATCTGAGCACGACAATCCCAGTTGATCAGGCACGGTTTAGAAGAAAACCCGTTTGGAATGTCACTTTTGTGGGCTGTCGCCTGCAATTGCTGAGATATGGCCGATTGGTTGGTTTATACCTTGAAATTCATGAAAAATACGTTATCTGAGCACGACAATCCCAGTTCATCAGGCACGGTTTAGAAGAAAACCCGTTTGGAATGTCACTTTTGTGGGCTGTCGCCTACAATTGCTGAGATATGGCAGATTGGTTGGTTTATACCTTGAAATTCATGCAAAATACTTTATCTGACCACGACAATCCCAGTTGATCAGGCACGGTTTAGAAGAAAACCCGTTTGGAATGACACTTTTGTGGGCTGTCGCCTACAATTGCTGAGATATGGCCGATTGGTTGGTTTATACCTTGAAATTCATGAAAAATACGTTATCTGAGCACGACAATCCCAGTTGATCAGGCACGGTTTAGAAGAAAACCCGTTTGGAATGTCACTTTTGTGGGCTGTCGCCTGCAATTGCTGAGATATGGCCGATTGGTTGGTTTATACCTTGAAATTCATGAAAAATACGTTATCTGAGCACGACAATCCCAGTTGATCAGGCACGGTTTAGAAGAAAACCCGTTTGGAATGTCACTTTTGTGGGCTGTCGCCTACAATTGCTGAGATATGGCCGATTGGTTGGTTTATACCTTGAAATTCATGCAAAATACGTTATCTGAGCACGACAATCCCAGTTGATCAGGCACGGTTTAGAAGAAAACCCGTTTGGAATGTCACTTTTGTGGGCTGTCGCCTGCAATTGCTGAGATATGGCCGATTGGTTGGTTTATACCTTGAAATTCATGAAAAATACGTTATCTGAGCACGACAATCCCAGTTGATCAGGCACGGTTTAGAAGAAAACCCGTTTGGAATGTCACTTTTGTGGGCTGTCGCCTACAATTGCTGAGATATGGCCGAGTGGTTGGTTTATTCCTTGATGTTCATGCAAAATACGTTATCTGAGCACGACAATCCCAGTTGAACAGGCACGGTTTAGAAGAAAACCCGTTTGGAATGTCACTTTTGTGGGCTGTCGCCTGCAATTGCTGAGATATGGCCGATTGGTTGGTTTATACCTTGAAATTCATGCAAAATACGTTATCTGAGCACGACAATCCCAGTTGATCAGGCACGGTTTAGAAGAAAACCCGTTTGGAATGTCACTTTTGTTGGCTGTCGCCTACAATTGCTGAGATATGGCCGATTGGTTGGTTTATACCTTGAAATTCATGCAAAATACGTTATCTGAGCACGACAATCCCAGTTGATCAGGCACGGTTTAGAAGAAAACCCGTTTGGAATGTCACTTTTGTGGGCTGTCGCCTGCAATTGCTGAGATATGGCCGATTGGTTGGTTTATACCTTGAAATTCATGAAAAATACGTTATCTGAGCACGACAATCCCAGTTCATCAGGCACGGTTTAGAAGAAAACCCGTTTGGAATGTCACTTTTGTGGGCTGTCGCCTACAATTGCTGAGATATGGCAGATTGGTTGGTTTATACCTTGAAATTCATGCAAAATACTTTATCTGACCACGACAATCCCAGTTGATCAGGCACGGTTTAGAAGAAAACCCGTTTGGAATGTCACTTTTGTGGGCTGTCGCCTGCAATTGCTGAGATATGGCCGATTGGTTGGTTTATACCTTGAAATTCATGCAAAATACGTTACCTGAGCACGACAATCCCAGTTGATCAGGCACGGTTTAGAAGAAAACCCGTTTGGAATGTCACTTTTGTGGGCTGTCGCCTGCAATTGCTGAGATATGGCCGATTGGTTGGTTTATACCTTGAAATTCATGAAAAATACGTTATCTGAGCACGACAATCCCAGTTGATCAGGCACGGTTTAGAAGAAAACCCGTTTGGAATGTCACTTTTGTGGGCTGTCGCCTACAATTGCTGAGATATGGCCGATTGGTTGGTTTATACCTTGAAATTCATGCAAAATACGTTATCTGAGCACGACAATCCCAGTTGATCAGGCACGGTTTAGAAGAAAACCCGTTTGGAATGTCACTTTTGTGGGCTGTCGCCTGCAATTGCTGAGATATGGCCGATTGGTTGGTTTATACCTTGAAATTCATGAAAAATACGTTATCTGAGCACGACAATCCCAGTTGATCAGGCACGGTTTAGAAGAAAACCCGTTTGGAATGTCACTTTTGTGGGCTGTCGCCTACAATTGCTGAGATATGGCCGAGTGGTTGGTTTATTCCTTGGTGTTCATGCAAAATACGTTATCTGAGCACGACAATCCCAGTTGAACAGGCACGGTTTAGAAGAAAACCCGTTTGGAATGTCACTTTTGTGGGCTGTCGCCTGCAATTGCTGAGATATGGCCGATTGGTTGGTTTATACCTTGAAATTCATGCAAAATACGTTATCTGAGCACGACAATCCCAGTTGATCAGGCACGGTTTAGAAGAAAACCCGTTTGGAATGACACTTTTGTGGGCTGTCGCCTACAATTGCTGAGATATGGCCGATTGGTTGGTTTACACCTTGAAATTCATGCAAAATACGTTATCTGAGCACGACAATCCCAGTTGATCAGGCACGGTTTAGAAGAAAACCCGTTTGGAATGTCACTTTTGTGGGCTGTCGCCTGCAATTGCTGAGATATGGCCGATTGGCTGGTTTATACCTTGAAATTCATGAAAAATACGTTATCTGAGCACGACAATCCCAGTTGATCAGGAACGGTTTAGAAGAAAACCCGTTTGGAATGACACTTTTGTGGGCTGTCGCCTACAATTGCTGAGATATGGCCGATTGGTGGGTTTATACCTTGAAATTCATGAAAAATACGTTATCTGAGCACGACAATCCCAGTTGATCAGGCACGGTTTAGAAGAAAACCCGTTTGGAATGTCACTTTTGTGGGCTGTCGCCTACAATTGCTGAGATATGGCCGATTGGTTGGTTTATACCTTGAAATTCATGCAAAATACGTTATTTGAGCACGACAATCCCAGTTGATCAGGCGCGGTTTAGAAGAAAACCCGTTTGGAATGACACTTTTGTGGGCTGTCGCCTGCAATTGCTGAGATATGGCCGATTGGTTGGTTTATACCTTGAAATTCATGAAAAATACGTTATCTGAGCACGACAATCCCAGTTGATCAGGCACGGTTTAGAAGAAAACCCGTTTGGAATGTCACTTTTGTGGGCTGTCGCCTACAATTGCTGAGATATGGCCGATTGGTTGGTTTATACCTTGAAATTCATGCAAAATACGTTATCTGAGCACGACAATCCCAGTTGATCAGGCACGGTTTAGAAGAAAACCCGTTTGGAATGTCACTTTTGTGTGCTGTCGCCTGCAATTGCTGAGATATGGCCGATTGGTTGGTTTATACCTTGAAATTCATGAAAAATACGTTATCTGAGCACGACAATCCCAGTTGATCAGGCACGGTTTAGAAGAAAACCCGTTTGGAATGACACTTTTGTGGGCTGTCGCCTGCAATTGCTGAGATATGGCCGATTGGTTGGTTTATACCTTGAAATTCATGAAAATACGTTATCTGAGCACGACAATCCCAGTTGATCAGGAACGGTTTAGAAGAAAACCCGTTTGGAATGACACTTTTGTGGGCTGTCGCCTACAATTGCTGAGATATGGCCGATTGGTTGCTTTATACCTTGAAATTCATGAAAAATACGTTATCTGAGCACGACAATCCCAGTTGATCAGGCACGGTTTAGAAGAAAACCCTTTTGGAATGTCACTTTTGTGGGCTGTCGCCTACAATTGCTGAGATATGGCCGATTGGTTGGTTTATACCTTAAAATTCATGCAAAATACGTTATCTGAGCACGACAATCCCAGTTGATCAGGCACGGTTTAGAAGAAAACCCGTTTGGAATGATACTTTTGTGGGCTGTCGCCTACAATTGTTGAGATATGGCCGATTGGTTGGTTTATACCTTGAAATTCATGAAAAATACTTTATCTGAGCACGACAATCCCAGTTGATCAGGCACGGTTTAGAAGAAAGCCCGTTTGGAATGACACTTTTGTGGGCTGTCGCCTACAGTTGCTGAGATATGGCCGATTGGTTGGTTTATACCTTGAAATTCATGCAAAATACGATATCTGAGCACGACAATCCCAGTTGATCAGGCACGGTTTAGAAGAAAACCCGTTTGGAATGTCACTTTTGTGGGCTGTCGCTTATAATTGCTGAGATATGGCCGATTGGTTGGTTTATACCTTGAAATTCATGCAAAATACGTTATCTGAGCACGACAATCCCAGTTGATCAGGCACGGTTTAGAAGAAAACCCGTTTGGAATGTCACTTTTGTGGGCTGTCGCCTGCAATTGCTGAGATATGGCCGATTGGTTGGTTTATACCTTGAAATTCATGAAAAATACGTTATCTGAGCACGACAATCCCAGTTGATCAGGCACGGTTTAGAAGAAAACCCGTTTGGAATGTCACTTTTGTGGGCTGTCGCCTACAATTGCTGAGATATGGCCGATTGGTTGGTTTATACCTTGAAATTCATGCAAAATACGTTATCTGAGCACAACAATCCCAGTTGATCAGGCACGGTTTAGAAGAAAGCCCGTTTGGAATGACACTTTTGTGGGCTGTCGCCTACAATTGCTGAGATATGGCCGATTGGTTGGTTTACACCTTGAAATTCATGCAAAATACGTTATCTGAGAACGACAATCCCAGTTGATCAGGCACGGTTTAGAAGAAAACCCGTTTGGAATGTCACTTTTGTGGGCTGTCGCCTACAATTGCTGAGATATGGCCGATTGGTTGGTTTATACCTTGAAATTCATGCAAAATACGTTATCTGAGCACGACAATCCCAGTTGATCAGGCACGGTTTAGAAGAAAGCCCGTTTGGAATGACACTTTTGTGGGCTGTCGCCTACAATTGCTGAGATATGGCCGATTGGTTGGTTTATACCTTGAAATTCATGCAAAATACGTTATCTGAGCATGACAATCCCAGTTGATCAGGCACGGTTTAGAAGAAAACCCGTTTGGAATGTCACTTTTGTGGGCTGTCGCCTACAATTGCTGAGATATGGCCGATTGGTTGGTTTATACCTTGAAATTCATGCAAAATACGTTATCTGAGCACGACAATCCCAGTTGATCAGGCACGGTTTAGAAGAAAACCCGTTTGGAATGTCACTTTTGTGGGCTGTCGCCTACAATTGCTGAGATATGGCCGATTGGTTGGTTTATACCTTGAAATTCATGAAAAATACGTTATCTGAGCACGACAATCCCAGTTGATCAGGCACGGTTTAGAAGAAAACCCGTTTGGAATGTCACTTTTGTGGGCTGTCGCTACAATTGCTGAGATATGGCCGATTGCTTGGTTTATACCTTGAAATTCATGCAAAATACGTTATCTGAGCACGACAATCCCAGTTGATCAGGCGCGGTTTAGAAGAAAACCCGTTTGGAATGACACTTTTGTGGGCTGTCGCCTACAATTGCTGAGGTATGGCCGATTGGTTGGTTTATACCTTGAAATTCATGAAAAATACTTTATCTGAGCACGACAATCCCAGTTGATCAGGCACGGTTTAGAAGAAAGCCCGTTTGGAATGACACTTTTGTGGCTGTCGCCTACAGTTGCTGAGATATGGCCGATTGGTTGGTTTATACCTTGAAATTCATGCAAAATACGTTATCTCAGCATGACAATCCCAGTTGATCAGGCACGGTTTAGAAGAAAGCCCGTTTGGAATGACACTTTTGTGGACTGTCGCCTACAGTTGCTGAGATATGGCCGATTGGTTGGTTTATACCTTGAAATTCATGAAAAATACGTTATCTGAGCACGACAATCCCAGTTGATCAGGCACGGTTTAGAAGAAAGCCCGTTTGGAATGACACTTTTGTGGGCTGTCGCCTACAATTGCTGAGATATGGCCGATTGGTTGGTTTACACCTTGAAATTCATGCAAAATACGTTATCTGAGCACGACAATCCCAGTTGATCAGGCGCGGTTTAGAAGAAAACCCGTTTGGAATGTCACTTTTGTGGGCTGTCGCCTACAATTGCTGAGATATGGCCGATTGGTTGGTTTATACCTTGAAATTCATGCAAAATACGTTATCTGAGCACGACAATCCCAGTTGATCAAGCACGGTTTAGAAGAAAGCCCGTTTGGAATGACACTTTTGTGGGCTGTCGCCTACAATTGCTGAGATATGGCCGATTGGTTGGTTTATACCTTGAAATTCATGCAAAATACGTTATCTGAGCACGACAATCCCAGTTGATCAGGCGCGGTTTAGAAGAAAACCCGTTTGGAATGTCACTTTTGTGGGCTGTCGCCTACAATTGCTGAGATATGGCCGATTGGTTGGTTTACACCTTGAAATTCATGCAAAATACGTTATCTGAGCACGACAATCCCAGTTGATCAGGCACGGTTTAGAAGAAAACCCGTTTGGAATGTCACTTTTGTGGGCTGTCGCCTACAATTGCTGAGATATGGCCGATTGGTTGGTTTACACCTTGAAATTCATGCAAAATACGTTATCTGAGCACGACAATCCCAGTTGATCAGGCACGGTTTAGAAGAAAGCCCGTTTGGAATGACACTTTTGTGGGCTGTCGCCTACAATTGCTGAGATATGGCCGATTGGTTGGTTTATACCTTGAAATTCATGAAAAATACGTTATCTGAGCACGACAATCCCAGTTGATCAGGCACGGTTTAGAAGAAAGCCCGTTTGGAATGACACTTTTGTGGGCTGTCGCCTACAATTGCTGAGATATGCCCGATTGGTTGGTTTATACCTTGAAATTCATGCAAAATACGTTATCTGAGCACGACAATCCCAGTTGATCAGGCACGGTTTAGGAGAAAACCCGTTTGGAATGTCACTTTTGGGGGCTGTCGCCTACAATTGCTGAGATATGCCCGATTGGTTGGTTTATACCTTGAAATTCATGCAAAATACGTTATCTGAGCACGACAATCCCAGTTGATCAGGCACGGTTTAGAAGAAAACCCGTTTGGAATGTCACTTTTGGGGGCTGTCGCCTACAATTGCTGAGATATGGCCGATTGGTTGGTTTATACCTTGAAATTCATGCAAAATAAGTTACCTGAGCACGACAATCCCAGTTGATCAGGCACGGTTTAGAAGAAAACCCGTTTGGAATGTCACTTTTGGGGGCTGTCGCCTATAATTGCTGAGATATGGCCGATTGGTTGGTTTATACCTTGAAATTCATGCAAAATACGTTATCTGAGCACGACAATCCCAGTTGATCAGGCACGGTTTAGAAGAAAACCCGTTTGGAATGTCACTTTTGGGGGCTGTCGCCTACAATTGCTGAGATATGGCCGATTGGTTGGTTTATACCTTGAAATTCATGCAAAATACGTTATCTGAGCACGACAATCCCAGTTCATCAGGCACGGTTTAGAAGAAAACACGTTTGGAATGTCACTTTTGTGGGCTGTCGCCTACAATTGCTGAGATATGGCCGATTGGTTGGTTTATACCTTGAAATTCATGCAAAATACGTTGAATGTCACTTTTGGGGGCTGTCGCCTACAATTGCTGAGATATGGTGGATTGGTTGGTTTATACCTTGGAATTCATGCAAAATACGTTATCTGAGCACGACAATCCCAGTTGATCAGGCACGGTTTAGAAGAAAACCCGTTTGGAATGTCAATTTTGGGGGCTGTCGCCTACAATTGCTGAGATATGGCCGATTGGTTGGTTTATACCTTGAAATTCATGCAAAATACGTTATCTGAGCACGACAATCCAGTTGATCAGGCACGGTTTAGAAGAAAACCCGTTTGGAATGTCACTTTTGGGGGCTGTCGCCTGCAATTGCTGAGATATGGCTGATTGGTTGGTTTATACCTTGAAATTCATGCAAAATACGTTATCTGAGCACGACAATCCCAGTTTATCAGGCACGGTTTAGAAGAAAACCCGTTTGGAATGTCACTTTTGGGGGCTGTCGCCTACAATTGCTGAGATATGGCCGATTGGTTGGTTTATACCTTGAAATTCATGCAAAATACGTTATCTGAGCACGACAATCCCAGTTGTTCAGTCACGGTTTAGAAGAAAACCCGTTTGGAATGTCACTTTTGGGGGCTGTCGCCTACAATTGCTGAGATATGGCTGATTGGTTGGTTTATACCTTGAAATTCATGCAAAATACGTTATCTGAGCACGACAATCCCAATTGATCAGGCACGGTTTAGAAGAAAACCCGTTTGGAATGTCACTTTTGGGGGCTGTCGCCTACAATTGCTGTGATATGGCCGATTGGTTAGTGTATACCTTGAAATTCATGCAAAATACGTTATCTGAGCACGACAATCCCAGTTGATCAGGCACGGTTTAGAAGAAAACCCGTTTGGAATGTCAATTTTGGGGGCTGTCGCCTACAATTGCTGAGATATGGCCGATTGGTTGGTTTATACCTTGAAATTCATGCAAAATACGTTATCTGAGCAAGACAATCCCAGTTGATCAGGCACGATTTAGAAGAAAACCCGTTTGGAATGTCACTTTTGGGGGCTCTCGCCTACAATTGCTGAGATATGGCCGATTGGTTGGTTTATACCTAGAAATTCATGCAAAATACGTTATCTGAGCACGACAATCCCAGTTGATCAGGCACGGTTTAGAAGAAAACCCGTTTTTAATGTCACTTTTGGGGACTGTCGCCTACAATTGCTGAGATATGGCCGATTGGTTGGTTTATACCTTGAAATTCATTCAAAATACGTTATCTGAGCACGACAATCCCAGTTGATCAGGCACGGTTTAGAAGAAAACCCGTTTGGAATGTCACTTTTGTGGGCTGTCGCCTGCAATTGCTGAGATATGGCCGATTGGTTGGTTGATACCTTGAAATTCATGCAAAATACTTTATCTGAGCACGACAATCCCAGTTGATCAGGCACGGTTTAGAAGAAAACCCGTTTGGAATGTCACTTTTGTGGGCTGTCGCCTACAATTGCTGAGATATGGCCGATTGGTTGGTTTATACCTTGAAATTCATGCAAAATACGTTATCTGAGCACGACAATCCCAGTTGATCAGGCACGGTTTAGAAGAAAACCCGTTTGGAACGTCACTTTTGTTGACTGTCGCCTACAATTGCTGAGATATGGCCGATTGGTTGGTTTATACCTTGAAATTCATGCAAAATACGTTATCTGAGCACGACAATCCCAGTTGATCAGGCACGGTTTAGAAGAAAACCCGTTTGGAATGTCACTTTTGTGGGCTGTCGCCTAGAATTGCTGAGATATGGCCGATTGGTTGGTTTATACCTTGAAATTCATGCAAAATACGTTATCTGAGCACGACAATCCCAGTTGATCAGGCACGGTTTAGAAGAAAACCCGTTTGGAATGTCACTTTTGTTGGCTGTCGCCTACAATTGCTGAGATATGGCCGATTGGTTGGTTTATACCTTGAAATTCATGAAAAATACGTTATCTGAGCACGACAATCCCAGTTGATCAGGCACGGTTTAGAAGAAAACCCGTTTGGAATGTCACTTTTGTGGGCTGTCGCCTGCAATTGCTGAGATATGGCCGATTGGTTGGTTTATACCTTGAAATTCATGCAAAATACTTTATCTGACCACGACAATCCCAGTTGATCAGGCACGGTTTAGAAGAAAACCCGTTTGGAATGACACTTTTGTGGGCTGTCGCCTACAATTGCTGAGATATGGCCGATTGGTTGGTTTATACCTTGAAATTCATGAAAAATACGTTATCTGAGCACGACAATCCCAGTTGATCAGGCACGGTTTAGAAGAAAACCCGTTTGGAATGTCACTTTTGTGGGCTGTCGCCTGCAATTGCTGAGATATGGCCGATTGGTTGGTTTATACCTTGAAATTCATGAAAAATACGTTATCTGAGCACGACAATCCCAGTTGATCAGGCACGGTTTAGAAGAAAACCCGTTTGGAATGTCACTTTTGTGGGCTGTCGCCTACAATTGCTGAGATATGGCCGATTGGTTGGTTTATACCTTGAAATTCATGCAAAATACGTTATCTGAGCACGACAATCCCAGTTGATCAGGCACGGTTTAGAAGAAAACCCGTTTGGAATGTCACTTTTGTGGGCTGTCGCCTGCAATTGCTGAGATATGGCCGATTGGTTGGTTTATACCTTGAAATTCATGCAAAATACGTTATCTGAGCACGACAATCCCAGTTGATCAGGCACGGTTTAGAAGAAAACCCGTTTGGAATGTCACTTTTGTGGGCTGTCGCCTACAATTGCTGAGATATGGCCGAGTGGTTGGTTTATACCTTGAAATTCATGCAAAATACGTTATCTGAGCACGACAATCCCAGTTGATCAGGCACGGTTTAGAAGAAAACCCGTTTGTAATGTCACTTTTGTGGGCTGTCGCCTGCAATTGCTGAGATATGGCCGATTGGTTGGTTTATACGTTGAAATTCATGAAAAATACGTTATCTGAGCACGACAATCCCAGTTCATCAGGCACGGTTTAGAAGAAAACCCGTTTGGAATGTCACTTTTGTGGGCTGTCGCCTACAATTGCTGAGATATGGCAGATTGGTTGGTTTATACCTTGAAATTCATG
The DNA here is from genome assembly GCA_959613345.1 of Tolmerus cingulatus. Classification (NCBI taxonomy): domain Eukaryota; kingdom Metazoa; phylum Arthropoda; class Insecta; order Diptera; family Asilidae; genus Tolmerus; species Tolmerus cingulatus. Next base: position 45,138 of record CAUIJO010000084.1, read on the forward strand.
CAAAATACTTTATCTGACCACGACAATCCCAGTTGATCAGGCACGGTTTAGAAGAAAACCCGTTTGGAATGACACTTTTGTGGGCTGTCGCCTACAATTGCTGAGATATGGCCGATTGGTTGGTTTATACCTTGAAATTCATGAAAAATACGTTATCTGAGCACGACAATCCCAGTTGATCAGGCACGGTTTAGAAGAAAACCCGTTTGGAATGTCACTTTTGTGGGCTGTCGCCTGCAATTGCTGAGATATGGCCGATTGGTTGGTTTATACCTTGAAATTCATGAAAAATACTTTATCTGAGCACGACAATCCCAGTTGATCAGGCACGGTTTAGAAGAAAACCCGTTTGGAATGTCACTTTTGTGGGCTGTCGCCTACAATTGCTGAGATATGGCCGATTGGTTGGTTTATACCTTGAAATTCATGCAAAATACGTTATCTGAGCACGACAATCCCAGTTGATCAGGCACGGTTTAGAAGAAAACCCGTTTGGAATGTCACTTTTGTGGGCTGTCGCCTGCAATTGCTGAGATATGGCCGATTGGTTGGTTTATACCTTGAAATTCATGAAAAATACGTTATCTGAGCACGACAATCCCAGTTGATCAGGCACGGTTTAGAAGAAAACCCGTTTGGAATGTCACTTTTGTGGGCTGTCGCCTACAATTGCTGAGATATGGCCGAGTGGTTGGTTTATTCCTTGATGTTCATGCAAAATACGTTATCTGAGCACGACAATCCCAGTTGAACAGGCACGGATTAGAAGAAACCCCGTTTGGAATGTCACTTTTGTGGGCTGTCGCCTGTAATTGCTGAGATATGGCCGATTGGTTGGTTTATACCTTGAAATTCATGCAAAATACGTTATCTGAGCACGACAATCCCAGTTGATCAGGCACGGTTTAGAAGAAAACCCGTTTGGAATGACACTTTTGTGGGCTGTCGCCTACAATTGCTGAGATATGGCCGATTGGTTGGTTTATACCTTGAAATTCATGAAAAATACGTTATCTGAGCACGACAATCCCAGTTGATCAGGCACGGTTTAGAAGAAAACCCGTTTGGAATGTCACTTTTGTGGGCTGTCGCCTGCAATTGCTGAGATATGGCCGATTGGTTGGTTTATACCTTGAAATTCATGAAAAATACGTTATCTGAGCACGACAATCCCAGTTGATCAGGAACGGTTTAGAAGAAAACCCGTTTGGAATGACACTTTTGTGGGCTGTCGCCTACAATTGCTGAGATATGGCCGATTGGTGGGTTTATACCTTGAAATTCATGAAAAATACGTTATCTGAGCACGACAATCCCAGTTGATCAGGCACGGTTTAGAAGAAAACCCGTTTGGAATGTCACTTTTGTGGGCTGTGTCCTACAATTGCTGAGATATGGCCGATTGGTTGGTTTATACCTTGAAATTCATGCAAAATACGTTATCTGAGCACGACAATCCCAGTTGATCAGGCACGGTTTAGAAGAAAACCCGTTTGGAATGTCACTTTTGGGGGCTGTCGCCTACAAATGCTGAGATATGGCCGATTGGTTGGTTTATACCTTGAAATTCATGAAAAATACGTTATCTGAGCACGACAATCCCAGTTGATCAGGCACGGTTTAGAAGAAAACCCGTTTGGAATGTCACTTTTGTGGGCTGTCGCCTACAATTGCTGAGATATGGCCGATTGGTTGGTTTATACCTTGAAATTCATGCAAAATACGTTATCTGAGCACGACAATCCCAGTTGATCAGGCACGGTTTAGAAGAAAACCCGTTTGGAATGTCACTTTTGTGGGCTGTCGCCTGCAATTGCTGAGATATGGCCGATTGGTTGGTTTATACCTTGAAATTCATGAAAAATACGTTATCTGAGCACGACAATCCCAGTTGATCAGGCACGGTTTAGAAGAAAACCCGTTTGGAATGTCACTTTTGTGGGCTGTCGCCTACAATTGCTGAGATATGGCCGAGTGGTTGGTTTATTCCTTGATGTTCATGCAAAATACGTTATCTGAGCACGACAATCCCAGTTGAACAGGCACGGTTTAGAAGAAACCCCGTTTGGAATGTCACTTTTGTGGGCTGTCGCCTGCAATTGCTGAGATATGGCCGATTGGTTGGTTTATACCTTGAAATTCATGCAAAATACGTTATCTGAGCACGACAATCCCAGTTGATCAGGCACGGTTTAGAAGAAAACCCGTTTGGAATGACACTTTTGTGGGCTGTCGCCTACAATTGCTGAGATATGGCCGATTGGTTGGTTTATACCTTGAAATTCATGAAAAATACGTTATCTGAGCACGACAATCCCAGTTGATCAGGCACGGTTTAGAAGAAAACCCGTTTGGAATGTCACTTTTGTGGGCTGTCGCCTGCAATTGCTGAGATATGGCGGATTGGTTGGTTTATACCTTGAAATTCATGAAAAATACGTTATCTGAGCACGACAATCCCAGTTGATCAGGAACGGTTTAGAAGAAAACCCGTTTGGAATGACACTTTTGTGGGCTGTCGCCTACAATTGCTGAGATATGGCCGATTGGTGGGTTTATACCTTGAAATTCATGAAAAATACGTTATCTGAGCACGACAATCCCAGTTGATCAGGCACGGTTTAGAAGAAAACCCGTTTGGAATGTCACTTTTGTGGGCTGTCGCCTACAATTGCTGAGATATGGCCGATTGGTTGGTTTATACCTTGAAATTCATGCAAAATACGTTATTTGAGCACGACAATCCCAGTTGATCAGGCGCGGTTTAGAAGAAAACCCGTTTGGAATGACACTTTTGTGGGCTGTCGCCTACAATTGCTGAGATATGGCCGATTGGTTGGTTTATACCTTGAAATTCATGAAAAATACGTTATCTGAGCACGACAATCCCAGTTGATCAGGCACGGTTTAGAAGAAAACCCGTTTGGAATGTCACTTTTGTGGGCTGTCGCCTACAATTGCTGAGATATGGCCGATTGGTTGGTTTATACCTTGAAATTCATGCAAAATACGTTATCTGAGCACGACAATCCCAGTTGATCAGGCACGGTTTAGAAGAAAACCCGTTTGGAATGTCACTTTTGTGTGCTGTCGCCTGCAATTGCTGAGATATGGCCGATTGGTTGCTTTATACCTTGAAATTCATGAAAAATACGTTATCTGAGCACGACAATCCCAGTTGATCAGGCACGGTTTAGAAGAAAACCCTTTTGGAATGTCACTTTTGTGGGCTGTCGCCTACAATTGCTGAGATATGGCCGATTGGTTGGTTTATACCTTAAAATTCATGCAAAATACGTTATCTGAGCACGACAATCCCAGTTGATCAGGCACGGTTTAGAAGAAAACCCGTTTGGAATGATACTTTTGTGGGCTGTCGCCTACAATTGTTGAGATATGGCCGATTGGTTGGTTTATACCTTGAAATTCATGAAAAATACTTTATCTGAGCACGACAATCCCAGTTGATCAGGCACGGTTTAGAAGAAAGCCCGTTTGGAATGGCACTTTTGTGGGCTGTCGCCTACAGTTGCTGAGATATGGCCGATTGGTTGGTTTATACCTTGAAATTCATGCAAAATACGATATCTGAGCACGACAATCCCAGTTGATCAGGCACGGTTTAGAAGAAAACCCGTTTGGAATGTCACTTTTGTGGGCTGTCCCTTATAATTGCTGAGATATGGCCGATTGGTTGGTTTATACCTTGAAATTCATGCAAAATACGTTATCTGAGCACGACAATCCCAGTTTATCAGGCACGGTTTAGAAGAAAACCCGTTTGGAATGTCACTTTTGTGGGCTGTCGCCTGCAATTGCTGAGATATGGCCGATTGGTTGGTTTATACCTTGAAATTCATGAAAAATACGTTATCTGAGCACGACAATCCCAGTTGATCAGGCACGGTTTAGAAGAAAACCCGTTTGGAATGTCACTTTTGTGGGCTGTCGCCTACAATTGCTGAGATATGGCCGATTGGTTGGTTTATACCTTGAAATTCATGCAAAATACGTTATCTGAGCACAACAATCCCAGTTGATCAGGCACGGTTTAGAAGAAAGCCCGTTTGGAATGACACTTTTGTGAGCTGTCGCCTACAATTGCTGAGATATGGCCGATTGGTTGGTTTACACCTTGAAATTCATGCAAAATACGTTATCTGAGCACGACAATCCCAGTTGATCAGGCACGGTTTAGAAGAAAACCCGTTTGGAATGTCACTTTTGTGGGCTGTCGCCTACAATTGCTGAGATATGGCCGATTGGTTGGTTTATACCTTGAAATTCATGCAAAATACGTTATCTGAGCACGACAATCCCAGTTGATCAGGCACGGTTTAGAAGAAAGCCCGTTTGGAATGACACTTTTGTGGGCTGTCGCCTACAATTGCTGAGATATGGCCGATTGGTTGGTTTATACCTTGAAATTCATGCAAAATACGTTATCTGAGCATGACAATCCCAGTTGATCAGGCACGGTTTAGAAGAAAACCCGTTTGGAATGTCACTTTTGTGGGCTGTCGCCTACAATTGCTGAGATATGGCCGATTGGTTGGTTTATACCTTGAAATTCATGCAAAATACGTTATCTGAGCACGACAATCCCAGTTGATCAGGCACGGTTTAGAAGAAAACCCGTTTGGAATGTCACTTTTGTGGGCTCTCGCCTACAATTGCTGAGATATGGCCGATTGGTTGGTTTATACCTTGAAATTCATGAAAAATACGTTATCTGAGCACGACAATCCCAGTTGATCAGGCACGGTTTAGAAGAAAACCCGTTTGGAATGTCACTTTTGTGGGCTGTCGCTACAATTGCTGAGATATGGCCGATTGCTTGGTTTATACCTTGAAATTCATGCCAAATACGTTATCTGAGCATGACAATCCCAGTTGATCAGGCGCGGTTTAGAAGAAAACCCGTTTGGAATGACACTTTTGTGGGCTGTCGCCTACAATTGCTGAGGTATGGCCGATTGGTTGGTTTATACCTTGAAATTCATGAAAAATACGTTATCTGAGCACGACAATCCCAGTTGATCAGGCACGGTTTAGAAGAAAGCCCGTTTGGAATGACACTTTTGTGGTCTGTCGCCTGCAATTGCTGAGATATGGCCGATTGGTTGGTTTATACCTTGAAATTCATGAAAAATACGTTATCTGAGCACGACAATCCCAGTTGATCAGGCACGGTTTAGAAGAAAACCCGTTTGGAATGTCACTTTTGTGGGCTGTCGCCTACAATTGCTGAGATATGGCCGATTGGTTGGTTTATACCTTGAAATTCATGCAAAATACGTTATCTGAGCACGACAATCCCAGTTGATCAGGCACGGTTTAGAAGAAAACCCGTTTGGAATGTCACTTTTGTGTGCTGTCGCCTGCAATTGCTGAGATATGGCCGATTGGTTGCTTTATACCTTGAAATTCATGAAAAATACGTTATCTGAGCACGACAATCCCAGTTGATCAGGCACGGTTTAGAAGAAAACCCGTTTGGAATGTCACTTTTGTGGGCTGTCGCCTACAATTGCTGAGATATGGCCGATTGGTTGGTTTATACCTTGAAATTCATGCAAAATACGTTATCTGAGCACGACAATCCCAGTTGATCAGGCACGGTTTAGAAGAAAACCCGTTTGGAATGTCACTTTTGTGGGCTGTCGCCTACAATTGCTGAGATATGGCCGATTGGTTGGTTTATACCTTGAAATTCATGCAAAATACGTTATCTGAGCACAACAATCCCAGTTGATCAGGCACGGTTTAGAAGAAAGCCCGTTTGGAATGACACTTTTGTGAGCTGTCGCCTACAATTGCTGAGATATGGCCGATTGGTTGGTTTACACCTTGAAATTCATGCAAAATACGTTATCTGAGCACGACAATCCCAGTTGATCAGGCACGGTTTAGAAGAAAACCCTTTTGGAATGTCACTTTTGTGGGCTGTCGCCTACAATTGCTGAGATATGGCCGATTGGTTGGTTTATACCTTAAAATTCATGCAAAATACGTTATCTGAGCACGACAATCCCAGTTGATCAGGCACGGTTTAGAAGAAAACCCGTTTGGAATGATACTTTTGTGGGCTGTCGCCTACAATTGTTGAGATATGGCCGATTGGTTGGTTTATACCTTGAAATTCATGAAAAATACTTTATCTGAGCACGACAATCCCAGTTGATCAGGCACGGTTTAGAAGAAAGCCCGTTTGGAATGGCACTTTTGTGGGCTGTCGCCTACAGTTGCTGAGATATGGCCGATTGGTTGGTTTATACCTTGAAATTCATGCAAAATACGATATCTGAGCACGACAATCCCAGTTGATCAGGCACGGTTTAGAAGAAAACCCGTTTGGAATGTCACTTTTGTGGGCTGTCCCTTATAATTGCTGAGATATGGCCGATTGGTTGGTTTATACCTTGAAATTCATGCAAAATACGTTATCTGAGCACGACAATCCCAGTTTATCAGGCACGGTTTAGAAGAAAACCCGTTTGGAATGTCACTTTTGTGGGCTGTCGCCTGCAATTGCTGAGATATGGCCGATTGGTTGGTTTATACCTTGAAATTCATGAAAAATACGTTATCTGAGCACGACAATCCCAGTTGATCAGGCACGGTTTAGAAGAAAACCCGTTTGGAATGTCACTTTTGTGGGCTGTCGCCTACAATTGCTGAGATATGGCCGATTGGTTGGTTTATACCTTGAAATTCATGCAAAATACGTTATCTGAGCACAACAATCCCAGTTGATCAGGCACGGTTTAGAAGAAAGCCCGTTTGGAATGACACTTTTGTGAGCTGTCGCCTACAATTGCTGAGATATGGCCGATTGGTTGGTTTACACCTTGAAATTCATGCAAAATACGTTATCTGAGCACGACAATCCCAGTTGATCAGGCACGGTTTAGAAGAAAACCCGTTTGGAATGTCACTTTTGTGGGCTGTCGCCTACAATTGCTGAGATATGGCCGATTGGTTGGTTTATACCTTGAAATTCATGCAAAATACGTTATCTGAGCACGACAATCCCAGTTGATCAGGCACGGTTTAGAAGAAAGCCCGTTTGGAATGACACTTTTGTGGGCTGTCGCCTACAATTGCTGAGATATGGCCGATTGGTTGGTTTATACCTTGAAATTCATGCAAAATACGTTATCTGAGCATGACAATCCCAGTTGATCAGGCACGGTTTAGAAGAAAACCCGTTTGGAATGTCACTTTTGTGGGCTGTCGCCTACAATTGCTGAGATATGGCCGATTGGTTGGTTTATACCTTGAAATTCATGCAAAATACGTTATCTGAGCACGACAATCCCAGTTGATCAGGCACGGTTTAGAAGAAAACCCGTTTGGAATGTCACTTTTGTGGGCTCTCGCCTACAATTGCTGAGATATGGCCGATTGGTTGGTTTATACCTTGAAATTCATGAAAAATACGTTATCTGAGCACGACAATCCCAGTTGATCAGGCACGGTTTAGAAGAAAACCCGTTTGGAATGTCACTTTTGTGGGCTGTCGCTACAATTGCTGAGATATGGCCGATTGCTTGGTTTATACCTTGAAATTCATGCCAAATACGTTATCTGAGCATGACAATCCCAGTTGATCAGGCGCGGTTTAGAAGAAAACCCGTTTGGAATGACACTTTTGTGGGCTGTCGCCTACAATTGCTGAGGTATGGCCGATTGGTTGGTTTATACCTTGAAATTCATGAAAAATACGTTATCTGAGCACGACAATCCCAGTTGATCAGGCACGGTTTAGAAGAAAGCCCGTTTGGAATGACACTTTTGTGGTCTGTCGCCTGCAATTGCTGAGATATGGCCGATTGGTTGGTTTATACCTTGAAATTCATGAAAAATACGTTATCTGAGCACGACAATCCCAGTTGATCAGGCACGGTTTAGAAGAAAACCCGTTTGGAATGTCACTTTTGTGGGCTGTCGCCTACAATTGCTGAGATATGGCCGATTGGTTGGTTTATACCTTGAAATTCATGCAAAATACGTTATCTGAGCACGACAATCCCAGTTGATCAGGCACGGTTTAGAAGAAAACCCGTTTGGAATGTCACTTTTGTGTGCTGTCGCCTGCAATTGCTGAGATATGGCCGATTGGTTGCTTTATACCTTGAAATTCATGAAAAATACGTTATCTGAGCACGACAATCCCAGTTGATCAGGCACGGTTTAGAAGAAAACCCTTTTGGAATGTCACTTTTGTGGGCTGTCGCCTACAATTGCTGAGATATGGCCGATTGGTTGGTTTATACCTTAAAATTCATGCAAAATACGTTATCTGAGCACGACAATCCCAGTTGATCAGGCACGGTTTAGAAGAAAACCCGTTTGGAATGATACTTTTGTGGGCTGTCGCCTACAATTGTTGAGATATGGCCGATTGGTTGGTTTATACCTTGAAATTCATGAAAAATACTTTATCTGAGCACGACAATCCCAGTTGATCAGGCACGGTTTAGAAGAAAGCCCGTTTGGAATGGCACTTTTGTGGGCTGTCGCCTACAGTTGCTGAGATATGGCCGATTGGTTGGTTTATACCTTGAAATTCATGCAAAATACGATATCTGAGCACGACAATCCCAGTTGATCAGGCACGGTTTAGAAGAAAACCCGTTTGGAATGTCACTTTTGTGGGCTGTCGCTTATAATTGCTGAGATATGGCCGATTGGTTGGTTTATACCTTGAAATTCATGCAAAATACGTTATCTGAGCACGACAATCCCAGTTTATCAGGCACGGTTTAGAAGAAAACCCGTTTGGAATGTCACTTTTGTGGGCTGTCGCCTGCAATTGCTGAGATATGGCCGATTGGTTGGTTTATACCTTGAAATTCATGAAAAATACGTTATCTGAGCACGACAATCCCAGTTGATCAGGCACGGTTTAGAAGAAAACCCGTTTGGAATGTCACTTTTGTGGGCTGTCGCCTACAATTGCTGAGATTTGGCCGATTGGTTGGTTTATACCTTGAAATTCATGCAAAATACGTTATCTGAGCACGACAATCCCAGTTGATCAGGCACGGTTTAGAAGAAAGCCCGTTTGGAATGACACTTTTGTGGGCTGTCGCCTACAATTGCTGAGATATGGCCGATTGGTTGGTTTATACCTTGAAATTCATGCAAAATACGTTATCTGAGCATGACAATCCCAGTTGATCAGGCACGGTTTAGAAGAAAACCCGTTTGGAATGTCACTTTTGTGGGCTGTCGCCTACAATTGCTGAGATATGGCCGATTGGTTGGTTTATACCTTGAAATTCATGCAAAATACGTTATCTGAGCACGACAATCCCAGTTGATCAGGCACGGTTTAGAAGAAAACCCGTTTGGAATGTCACTTTTGTGGGCTCTCGCCTACAATTGCTGAGATATGGCCGATTGGTTGGTTTATACCTTGAAATTCATGAAAAATACGTTATCTGAGCACGACAATCCCAGTTGATCAGGCACGGTTTAGAAGAAAACCCGTTTGGAATGTCACTTTTGTGGGCTGTCGCTACAATTGCTGAGATATGGCCGATTGCTTGGTTTATACCTTGAAATTCATGCCAAATACGTTATCTGAGCATGACAATCCCAGTTGATCAGGCGCGGTTTAGAAGAAAACCCGTTTGGAATGACACTTTTGTGGGCTGTCGCCTACAATTGCTGAGGTATGGCCGATTGGTTGGTTTATACCTTGAAATTCATGAAAAATACGTTATCTGAGCACGACAATCCCAGTTGATCAGGCACGGTTTAGAAGAAAGCCCGTTTGGAATGACACTTTTGTGGCTGTCGCCTACAGTTGCTGAGATATGGCCGATTGGTTGGTTTATACCTTGAAATTCATGCAAAATACGTTATCTCAGCACGACAATCCCAGTTGATCAGGCACGGTTTACAAGAAAGCCCGTTTGGAATGACACTTTTGTGTACTGTCGCCTACAATTGCTGAGATATGGCCGATTGGTTGGTTTATACCTTGAAATTCATGAAAAATACGTTATCTGAGCACGACAATCCCAGTTGATCAGGCACGGTTTAGAAGAAAGCCCGTTTGGAATGACACTTTTGTGGGCTGTCGCCTACAATTGCTGAGATATGGCCGATTGGTTGGTTTACACCTTGAAATTCATGCAAAATACGTTATCTGAGCACGACAATCCCAGTTGATCAGGCGCGGTTTAGAAGAAAACCCGTTTGGAATGTCACTTTTGTGGGCTGTCGCCTACAATTGCTGAGATATGGCCGATTGGTTGGTTTATACCTTGAAATTCATGCAAAATACGTTATCTGAGCACGACAATCCCAGTTGATCAGGCACGGTTTAGAAGAAAACCCGTTGGGAATGTCACTTTTGTGGGCTGTCGCTACAATTGCTGAGATATGGCCGATTGCTTGGTTTATACCTTGAAATTCATGCCAAATACGTTATCTGAGCACGACAATCCCAGTTGATCAGGCGCGGTTTAGAAGAAAACCCGTTTGGAATGACACTTTTGTGGGCTGTCGCCTACAATTGCTGAGGTATGGCCGATTGGTTGGTTTATACCTTGAAATTCATGAAAAATACGTTATCTGAGCACGACAATCCCAGTTGATCAGGCACGGTTTAGAAGAAAGCCCGTTTGGAATGACACTTTTGTGGCTGTCGCCTACAGTTGCTGAGATATGGCCGATTGGTTGGTTTATACCTTGAAATTCATGCAAAATACGTTATCTCAGCACGACAATCCCAGTTGATCAGGCACGGTTTAGAAGAAAGCCCGTTTGGAATGGCACTTTTGTGGGCTGTCGCCTACAGTTGCTGAGATATGGCCGATTGGTTGGTTTATGCCTTGAAATTCATGCAAAATACGATATCTGAGCACGACAATCCCAGTTGATCAGGCACGGTTTAGAAGAAAACCCGTTTGGAATGTCACTTTTGTGGGCTGTCGCTTATAATTGCTGAGATATGGCCGATTGGTTGGTTTATACCTTGAAATTCATGCAAAATACGTTATCTGAGCACGACAATCCCAGTTTATCAGGCACGGTTTAGAAGAAAACCCGTTTGGAATGTCACTTTTGTGGGCTGTCGCCTGCAATTGCTGAGATATGGCCGATTGGTTGGTTTATACCTTGAAATTCATGAAAAATACGTTATCTGAGCACGACAATCCCAGTTGATCAGGCACGGTTTAGAAGAAAACCCGTTTGGAATGTCACTTTTGTGGGCTGTCGCCTACAATTGCTGAGATATGGCCGATTGGTTGGTTTATACCTTGAAATTCATGCAAAATACGTTATCTGAGCACAACAATCCCAGTTGATCAGGCACGGTTTAGAAGAAAGCCCGTTTGGAATGACACTTTTGTGGGCTGTCGCCTACAATTGCTGAGATATGGCCGATTGGTTGGTTTACACCTTGAAATTCATGCAAAATACGTTATCTGAGCACGACAATCCCAGTTGATCAGGCACGGTTTAGAAGAAAACCCGTTTGGAATGTCACTTTTGTGGGCTGTCGCCTACAATTGCTGAGATATGGCCGATTGGTTGGTTTATACCTTGAAATTCATGCAAAATACGTTATCTGAGCACGACAATCCCAGTTGATCAGGCACGGTTTAGAAGAAAGCCCGTTTGGAATGACACTTTTGTGGGCTGTCGCATACAATTGCTGAGATATGGCCGATTGGTTGGTTTATACCTTGAAATTCATGCAAAATACGTTATCTGAGCATGACAATCCCAGTTGATCAGGCACGGTTTAGAAGAAAACCCGTTTGGAATGTCACTTTTGTGGGCTGTCGCCTACAATTGCTGAGATATGGCCGATTGGTTGGTTTATACCTTGAAATTCATGCAAAATACGTTATCTGAGCACGACAATCCCAGTTGATCAGGCACGGTTTAGAAGAAAACCAGTTTGGAATGTCACTTTTGTGGGCTCTCGCCTACAATTGCTGAGATATGGCCGATTGGTTGGTTTATACCTTGAAATTCATGAAAAATACGTTATCTGAGCACGACAATCCCAGTTGATCAGGCACGGTTTAGAAGAAAACCCGTTTGGAATGTCACTTTTGTGGGCTGTCGCTACAATTGCTGAGATATGGCCGATTGCTTGGTTTATACCTTGAAATTCATGCCAAATACGTTATCTGAGCACGACAATCCCAGTTGATCAGGCGCGGTTTAGAAGAAAACCCGTTTGGAATGACACTTTTGTGGGCTGTCGCCTACAATTGCTGAGGTATGGCCGATTGGTTGGTTTATACCTTGAAATTCATGAAAAATACGTTATCTGAGCACGACAATCCCAGTTGATCAGGCACGGTTTAGAAGAAAGCCCGTTTGGAATGACACTTTTGTGGCTGTCGCCTACAGTTGCTGAGATATGGCCGATTGGTTGGTTTATACCTTGTAATTCATGCAAAATACGTTATCTCAGCACGACAATCCCAGTTGATCAGGCACGGTTTACAAGAAAGCCCGTTTGGAATGACACTTTTGTGGACTGTCGCCTACAATTGCTGAGATATGGCCGATTGGTTGGTTTATACCTTGAAATTCATGAAAAATACGTTATCTGAGCACGACAATCCCAGTTGATCAGGAACGGTTTAGAAGAAAGCCCGTTTGGAATGACACTTTTGTGGGCTGTCGCCTACAATTGCTGAGATATGGCCGATTGGTTGGTTTACACCTTGAAATTCATGCAAAATACGTTATCTGAGCACGACAATCCCAGTTGATCAGGCGCGGTTTAGAAGAAAACCCGTTTGGAATGTCACTTTTGTGGGCTGTCGCCTACAATTGCTGAGATATGGCCGATTGGTTGGTTTATACCTTGAAATTCATGCAAAATACGTTATCTGAGCACGACAATCCCAGTTGATCAAGCACGGTTTAGAAGAAAGCCCGTTTGGAATGACACTTTTGTGGGCTGTCGCCTACAATTGCTGAGATATGGCCGATTGGTTGGTTTATACCTTGATATTCATGCAAAATACGTTATCTGAGCACGACAATCCCAGTTGATCAGGCGCGGTTTAGAAGAAAACCCGTTTGGAATGTCACTTTTGTGGGCTGTCGCCTACAATTGCTGAGATATGGCCGATTGGTTGGTTTACACCTTGAAATTCATGCAAAATACGTTATCTGAGCACGACAATCCCAGTTGATCAGGCACGGTTTAGAAGAAAACCCGTTTGGAATGTCACTTTTGTGGGCTGTCGCCTACAATTGCTGAGATATGGCCGATTGGTTGGTTTATACCTTGAAATTCATGCAAAATACGTTATCTGAGCACAACAATCCCAGTTGATCAGGCACGGTTTAGAAGAAAACCCGTTTGGAATGACACTTTTGTGGACTGTCGCCTACAATTGCTGAGATATGGCCGATTGGTTGGTTTATACCTTGAAATTCATGAAAAATACGTTATCTGAGCACGACAATCCCAGTTGATCAGGCACGGTTTAGAAGAAAGCCCGATTGGAATGACACTTTTGTGGGCTGTCGCCTACAATTGCTGAGATATGGCCGATTGGTTGGTTTACACCTTGAAATTCATGCAAAATACGTTATCTGAGCACGACAATCCCAGTTGATCAGGCACGGTTTAGAAGAAAACCCGTTTGGAATGTCACTTTTGTGGGCTGTCGCCTACAACTGCTGAGATATGGCCGATTGGTTGGTTTATACCTTGAAATTCATGCAAAATACGTTATCTGAGCATGACAATCCCAGTTGATCAGGCACGGTTTAGAAGAAAGCCCGTTTGGAATGACACTTTTGTGGGCTGTCGCCTACAATTGCTGAGATATGGCCGATTGGTTGGTTTATACCTTGAAATTCATGAAAAATACGTTATCTGAGCACGACAATCCAGTTGATCAGGCACGGTTTAGAAGAAAGCCCGTTTGGAATGACACTTTTGTGGGCTGTCGCCTACAATTGCTGAGATATGGCCGATTGGTTGGTTTACACCTTGAAATTCATGCAAAATACGTTATCTGAGCACGACAATCCCAGTTGATCAGGCACGGTTTAGAAGAAAACCCGTTTGGAATGTCACTTTTGTGGGCTGTCGCCTACAATTGCTGAGATATGGCCGATTGGTTGCTTTATACCTTGAAATTCATGCAAAATACGTTATCTGAGCACGACAATCCCAGTTGATCAGGCACGGTTTAGAAGAAAACCCGTTTGGAATGTCACTTTTGTGGGCTGTCGCTACAATTGCTGAGATATGGCCGATTGCTTGGTTTATACCTTGAAATTCATGCAAAATACGTTATCTGAGCACGACAATCCCAGTTGATCAGGCGCGGTTTAGAAGAAAACCCGTTTGGAATGACACTTTTGTGGGCTGTCGCCTACAATTGCTGAGGTATGGCCGATTGGTTGGTTTATACCTTGAAATTCATGAAAAATACGTTATCTGAGCACGACAATCCCAGTTGATCAGGCACGGTTTAGAAGAAAGCCCGTTTGGAATGACACTTTTGTGGCTGTCGCCTACAGTTGCTGAGATATGGCCGATTGGTTGGTTTATACCTTGAAATTCATGCAAAATACGTTATCTCAGCACGACAATCCCAGTTGATCAGGCACGGTTTAGAAGAAAGCCCGTTTGGAATGACACTTTTGTGGACTGTCGCCTACAATTGCTGAGATATGGCCGATTGGTTGGTTTATACCTTGAAATTCATGAAAAATACGTTATCTGAGCACGACAATCCCAGTTGATCAGGCACGGTTTAGAAGAAAGCCCGTTTGGAATGACACTTTTGTGGGCTGTCGCCTACAATTGCTGAGATATGGCCGATTGGTTGGTTTACACCTTGAAATTCATGCAAAATACGTTATCTGAGCACGACAATCCCAGTTGATCAGGCGCGGTTTAGAAGAAAACCCGTTTGGAATGTCACTTTTGTGGGCTGTCGCCTACAATTGCTGAGATATGGCCGATTGGTTGGTTTATACCTTGAAATTCATGCAAAATACGTTATCTGAGCACGACAATCCCAGTTGATCAAGCACGGT
Source organism: Tolmerus cingulatus (assembly GCA_959613345.1). Classification (NCBI taxonomy): domain Eukaryota; kingdom Metazoa; phylum Arthropoda; class Insecta; order Diptera; family Asilidae; genus Tolmerus; species Tolmerus cingulatus. Next base: position 60,189 of record CAUIJO010000084.1, read on the forward strand.
TTAGAAGAAAGCCCGTTTGGAATGACACTTTTGTGGGCTGTCGCCTACAATTGCTGAGATATGGCCGATTGGTTGGTTTATACCTTGAAATTCATGCAAAATACGTTATCTGAGCACGACAATCCCAGTTGATCAAGCACGGTTTAGAAGAAAACCCGTTTGGAATGTCACTTTTGTGGGCTGTCGCCTACAATCGCTGAGATATGGCCGATTGGTTGGTTTATACCTTGAAATTCATGCAAAATACGTTATCTGAGCACAACAATCCCAGTTGATCAGGCACGGTTTAGAAGAAAACCCGTTTGGAATGACACTTTTGTGGACTGTCGCCTACAATTGCTGAGATATGGCCGATTGGTTGGTTTATACCTTGAAATTCATGAAAAATACGTTATCTGAGCACGACAATCCCAGTTGATCAGGCACGGTTTAGAAGAAAGCCCGTTTGGAATGACACTTTTGTGGGCTGTCGCCTACAATTGCTGAGATATGGCCGATTGGTTGGTTTACACCTTGAAATTCATGCAAAATACGTTATCTGAGCACGACAATCCCAGTTGATCAGGCACGGTTTAGAAGAAAACCCGTTTGGAATGTCACTTTTGTGGGCTGTCGCCTACAATTGCTGAGATATGGCCGATTGGTTGGTTTATACCTTGAAATTCATGCAAAATACGTTATCTGAGCATGACAATCCCAGTTGATCAGGCACGGTTTAGAAGAAAGCCCGTTTGGAATGACACTTTTGTGGGCTGTCGCCTACAATTGCTGAGATATGGCCGATTGGTTGGTTTATACCTTGAAATTCATGAAAAATACGTTATCTGAGCACGACAATCCCAGTTGATCAGGCACGGTTTAGAAGAAAGCCCGTTTGGAATGACACTTTTGTGGGCTGTCGCCTACAATTGCTGAGATATGGCCGATTGGTTGGTTTACACCTTGAAATTCATGCAAAATACGTTATCTGAGCACGACAATCCCAGTTGATCAGGCACGGTTTAGAAGAAAACCCGTTTGGAATGTCACTTTTGTGGGCTGTCGCCTACAATTGCTGAGATATGGCCGATTGGTTGGTTTATACCTTGAAATTCATGCAAAATACGTTATCTGAGCACGACAATCCCAGTTGATCAGGCACGGTTTAGAAGAAAGCCCGTTTGGAATGACACTTTTGTGGGCTGTCGCCTACAATTGCTGAGATATGGCCGATTGGTTGGTTTATACCTTGAAATTCATGCAAGATACGTTATCTGAGCACGACAATCCCAGTTGATCAGGCACGGTTTAGAAGAAAACCCGTTTGGAATGTCACTTTTGGGGGCTGTCGCCTACAATTGCTGAGATATGGCCGAGTGGTTGGTTTATACCTTGAAATTCATGCAAAATACGTTATCTGAGCACGACAATCCCAGTTGATCAGGCACGGTTTAGAAGAAAACCCGTTTGGAATGTCACTTTTGGGGGCCGTCGCCTACAATTGCTGAGATATGGCCGATTGGTTGGTTTATACCTTGAAATTCATGCAAAATACGTTATCTGAGCACGACAATCCCAGTTGCTCAGGCACGGTTTAGAAGAAAACCCGTTTGGAATGTCACTTTTGGGGGCTGTCGCCTACAATTGCTGAGATATGGCCGATTGGTTGGTTTATACCTTGAAATTCATGCAAAATACGTTATCTGAGCACGACAATCCCAGTTGATCAGGCACGGTGTAGAAGAAAACCCGTTTGGAATGTCACATTTGGGGGCTGTCGCCTACAATTGCTGAGATATGGCCGATTGGTTGGTTTATACCTTGAAATTCATGCAAAATACGTTATCTGAGCAGGACAATCCCAGTTGATCAGGCACGGTTTAGAAGAAAACCCGTTTGGAATGTCACTTTTGGGGGCTGTCACCTACAATTGCTGAGATATGGCCGATTGGTTGGTTTATACCTTGAAATTCATGCAAAATACGTTATCTGAGCACGACAATCCCAGTTGATCAGGCACGGTTTAGAAGAAAACCCGTTTGGAATGTCACTTTTGGGGGCTGCCGCCTACAATTGCTGAGATATGGCCGATTGGTTGGTTTATACCTTGAAATTCATGCAAAATTACTTTGTCTGAGCACGACAATCCCAGTTGATCAGGCACGGTTTAGAAGGAAACCCGTTTGGAATGTCACTTTTGGGGGCTGTCGCCTACAATTGCTGAGATATGACCGATTGGTTGGTTTATACCTTGAAATTCATGCAAAATACGTTATCTGAGCACGACAATCCCAGTTGATCAGGCACGGTTTAGAAGAAAACCCGTTTGGAATGTCACTTTTGGGGGCTGTCGCCTACAATTGCTGAGATATGGCCGATTGGTTGGTTTATACCTTGAAATTCATGAAAAATACGTTATCTGAGCACGACAATCCCAGTTGATCAGGCACGGTTTAGAAGAAAACCCGTTTGGAATGTCACTTTTGTGGGCTGTCGCCTACAATTGCTGAGATATGGCCGATTGGTTGGTTTATACCTTGAAATTCATGCAAAATACGTTATCTGAGCACGACAATCCCAGTTGATCAGGCACGGTTTAGAAGAAAACCCGTTTGGAATGTCACTTTTGGGGGCTGTCGCCTGCAATAGCTGAGATATGGCCGATTGGTTGGTTTATACCTTGAAATTCATGAAAAATACGTTATCTGAGCACGACAATCCCAGTTGATCAGGCACGGTTTAGAAGAAAACCCGTTTGGAATGTCACTTTTGTGGGCTGTCGCCTACAATTGCTGAGATATGGCCGATTGGTTGGTTTATACCTTGAAATTCATGCAAAATACGTTATCTGAGCACGACAATCCCAGTTGATCAGGCACGGTTTAGAAGAAAACCCGTTTGGAATGACACTTTTGTGGGCTGTCGCCTACAATTGCTGAGATATGGCCGATTGGTTGGTTTATACCTTGAAATTCATGAAAAATACGTTATCTGAGCACGACAATCCCAGTTGATCAGGCACGGTTTAGAACAAAACCCGTTTGGAATGACACTTTTGTGGGCTGTCGCCTACAATTGCTGAGATATGGCCGATTGGTTGGTTTACACCTTGAAATTCATGCAAAATACGTTATCTGAGCACGACAATCCCAGTTGATCAGGCACGGTTTAGAAGAAAACCCGTTTGGAATGTCACTTTTGTGGGCTGTCGCCTACAATTGCTGAGATATGGCCGATTGGTTGGTTTATACCTTGAAATTCATGCAAAATACGTTATCTGAGCACGACAATCCCAGTTGATCAGGCACGGTTTAGAAGAAAGCCCGTTTGGAATGACACTTTTGTGGGCTGTCGCCTACAATTGCTGAGATATGGCCGATTGGTTGGTTTATACCTTGAAATTCATGCAAAATACGTTATCTGAGCACGACAATCCCAGTTGATCAGGCACGGTTTAGAAGAAAACCCGTTTGGAATGTCACTTTTGTGGACTGTCGCCTACAATTGCTGAGATATGGCCGATTGGTTGGTTTATACCTTGAAATTCATGCAAAATACGTTATCTGAGCACGACAATCCCAGTTCATCAGGCACGGTTTAGAAGAAAACCCGTTTGGAATGTCACTTTTGTGGGCTGTCGCCTACAATTGCTGAGATATGGCCGATTGGATGGTTTATACCTTGAAATTCATGAAAAATACGTTATCTGAGCACGACAATCCCAGTTGATCAGGCACGGTTTAGAAGAAAGCCCGTTTGGAATGACACTTTTGTGGGCTGTCGCCTACAGTTGCTGAGATATGGCCGATTGGTTGGTTTATACCTTGAAATTCATGCAAAATACGTTATCTGAGCACGACAATCCCAGTTGATCAGGGACGGTTTAGAAGAAAGCCCGTTTGGAATGACACTTTTGTGGACTGTCGCCTACAATTGCTGAGATATGGCCGATTGGTTGGTTTATACCTTGAAATTCATGAAAAATACGTTATCTGAGCACGACAATCCCAGTTGATCAGGCACGGTTTAGAAGAAAACCCGTTTGGAATGTCACTTTTGTGGGCTGTCGCCTACAATTGCTGAGATATGGCCGATTGGTTGGTTTATACCTTGAAATTCATGCAAAATACGTTATCTGAGCACGACAATCCCAGTTGATCAGGCACGGTTTAGAAGAAAACCCGTTTGGAATGTCACTTTTGTTGGCTGTCGCCTACAATTGCTGAGATATGGCCGATTGGTTGGTTTATACCTTGAAATTCATGCAAAATACGTTATCTGAGCACGACAATCCCAGTTGATCAGGCACGGTTTAGAAGAAAACCCGTTTGGAATGTCACCTTTGTGGGCTGTCGCCTACAATTGCTGAGATATGGCCGATTGGTTGGTTTATACCTTGAAATTCATGCAAAATACGTTATCTGAGCACGACAATCCCAGTTGATCAGGCACGGTTTAGAAGAAAACCTGTTTGGAATGTCACTTTTGTGGGCTGTCGCCTACAATTGCTGAGATATGGCCGATTGGTTGGTTTATACCTTGAAATTCATGAAAAATACGTTATCTGAGCACGACAATCCCAGTTGATCAGGCACGGTTTAGAAGAAAACCCGTTTGGAATGTCACTTTTGTGGGCTGTCGCCTACAATTGCTGAGATATGGTCGATTGGTTGGTTTATATCTTGAAATTCATGAAAAATACGTTATCTGAGCACGACAATCCCAGTTGATCAGGCACGGTTTAGAAGAAAACCCGTTTGGAATGTCACTTTTGTAGACTGTCGCCTACAATTGCTGAGATATGGCCGATTGGTTGGTTTATACCTTGAAATTCATGAAAAATACGTTATCTGAGCACGACAATCCCAGTTGATCAGGCACGGTTTAGAAGAAAGCCCGTTTGGAATGAAACTTTTGTGGGCAGTCGCCTACAATTGCTGAGATATGGCCGATTGGTTAGTTTACACCTTGAAATTCATGCAAAATACGTTATCTGAGCACGACAATCCCAGTTGATCAGGCACGGTTTAGAAGAAAACCCGTTTGGAATGTCACTTTTGTGGGCTGTCGCCTACAATTGCTGAGATATGGCCGATTGGTTGGTTTATACCTTGAAATTCATGCAAAATACGTTATCTGAGCACGACAATCCCAGTTGATCAGGCACGGTTTAGAAGAAAGCCCGTTTGGAATGACACTTTTGTGGGCTGTCGCCTACAATTGCTGAGATATGGCCGATTGGTTGGTTTATACCTTGAAATTCATGCAAAATACGTTATCTGAGCACGACAATCCCAGTTGATCAGGCGCGGTTTAGAAGAAAACCCGTTTGGAATGTCACTTTTGTGGGCTGTCGCCTACAATTGCTGAGATATGGCTGATTGGTTGGTTTACACCTTGAAATTCATGCAAAATACGTTATCTGAGCACGACAATCCCAGTTGATCAGGCACGGTTTAGAAGAAAACCCGTTTGGAATGTCACTTTTGTGGGCTGTCGCCTACAATTGCTGAGATATGGCCGATTGGTTGGTTTATACCTTGAAATTCATGCAAAATACGTTATCTGAGCACAACAATCCCAGTTGATCAGGCACGGTTTAGAAGAAAACCCGTTTGGAATGACACTTTTGTGGACTGTCGCCTCCAATTGCTGAGATATGGCCGATTGGTTGGTTTATACCTTGAAATTCAAGAGAAATACGTTATCTGAGCACGACAATCCCAGTTGATCAGGCACGGTTTAGAAGAAAGCCCGTTTGGAATGACACTTTTGTGGGCTGTCGCCTACAATTGCTGAGATATGGCCGATTGGTTGGTTTACACCTTGAAATTCATGCAAAATACGTTATCTGAGCACGACAATCCCAGTTGATCAGGCACGGTTTAGAAGAAAACCCGTTTGGAATGTCACTTTTGTGGGCTGTCGCCTACAATTGCTGAGATATGGCCGATTGGTTGGTTTATACCTTGAAATTCATGCAAAATACGTTATCTGAGCACGACAATCCCAGTTGATCAGGCGCGGTTTAGAAGAAAACCCGTTTGGAATGTCACTTTTGTGGGCTGTCGCCTACAATTGCTGAGATATGGTTGATTGGTTGGTTTACACCTTGAAATTCATGCAAAATACGTTATCTGAGCACGACAATCCCAGTTGATCAGGCACGGTTTAGAAGAAAACCCGTTTGGAATGTCACTTTTGTGGGCTGTCGCCTACAATTGCTGAGATATGGCCGATTGGTTGGTTTATACCTTGAAATTCATGCAAAATACGTTATCTGAGCACAACAATCCCAGTTGATCAGGCACGGTTTAGAAGAAAACCCGTTTGGAATGACACTTTTGTGGACTGTCGCCTCCAATTGCTGAGATATGGCCGATTGGTTGGTTTATACCTTGAAATTCATGAGAAGTACGTTATCTGAGCACGACAATCCCAGTTGATCAGGCACGGTTTAGAAGAAAGCCCGTTTGGAATGACACTTTTGTGGGCTGTCGCCTACAGTTGCTGAGATATGGCCGATTGGTTGGTTTACACCTTGAAATTCATGCAAAATACGTTATCTGAGCACGACAATCCCAGTTGATCAGGCACGGTTTAGAAGAAAACCCGTTTGGAATGTCACTTTTGTGGGCTGTCGCCTACAATTGCTGAGATATGGCCGATTGGTTGGTTTATACCTTGAAATTCATGCAAAATACGTTATCTGAGCACGATAATCCCAGTTGATCAGGCACGGTTTAGAAGAAAGCCCGTTTGAAATGACACTTTTGTGGGCTGTCGCCTACAATTGCTGAGATATGGCCGATTGGTTGGTTTATACCTTGAAATTCATGAAAAATACGTTATCTGAGCACGACAATCCCAGTTGATCAGGCACGGTTTAGAAGAAAGCCCGTTTGGAATGACACTTTTGTGGGCTGTCGCCTACAATTGCTGAGATATGGCCGATTGGTTGGTTTACACCTTGAAATTCATGCAAAATACGTTATCTGAGCACGACAATCCCAGTTGATCAGGCACGGTTTAGAAGAAAACCCGTTTGGAATGTCACTTTTGTGGGCTGTCGCCTACAATTGCTGAGATATGGCCGATTGGTTGGTTTATACCTTGAAATTCATGCAAAATACGTTATCTGAGCACGACAATCCCAGTTGATCAGGCACGGTTTAGAAGAAAGCCCGTTTGGAATGACACTTTTGTGGGCTGTCGCCTACAATTGCTGAGATATGGCCGATTGGTTGGTTTATACCTTGAAATTCATGCAAAATACGTTATCTGAGCACGACAATCCCAGTTGATCAGGCACGGTTTAGAAGAAAACCCGTTTGGAATGTGTTATGTACCAAAATCTCATCCAGATTTTGGACATGACACAATGCATAAATTATCAGGGTAAAGTACCCTTCAAATTTTAAGACCAAAATCTCATCCAGATTTTGGACACATTTTAGTAATTGCATCGCATAAATTGTCGGGTGAAGTGCCTTCCAAATTTCAAGACACAACTTGTCTGAAATTTGAGGCATTTCACAACAATCGAAAGTCGCAAAACCAATAATGCGACCTCTCGATTTATGCTGCGTCGACCACCCGCGAGCGCATCGACCCAAGCGCATGCTGGGGCGACCGCCCGCGCGTGCGTCGACCCTAGACACTTGACCGGCAATTTATGAGGAAATGCAACACGCGCGCCACAAAAAAGTGGCGACGCATAGATTCGGGACCCTGGAACATTGGAAAGTTCCAATAACTGATCGAGGCAATATAAATGCCCGATCAGTCCGAGTCCAGAGAGAGTCAGAAAAATTGTTGAGTAATGAAGGAGTAATCGCTGAATTCTAAAAGAGTCTTGAATAACATTCAGCGAAGGAAGCACGGTCCGAGTCCGAGTCTAAGTCCCGTAAAATACCAAGTCGGTCAGAGTACTTAAGCGTTAACTAAGTACTTAAGTAAAATAGATCGGGAGTCGCGAGTCCGCAATACGATAAGAAGTGTAAAAGAAATAAAGCAATAAAACACAAGTTATTCTACAAGGTGACCGTGCGTTTTAATCTGTGGACCTAGGAGCAATTAACAAAAGAGAATTAGTCCCCATCTCCAAGGGGATAATTCTCAATTGCTATATATTTATACACAGAATATATAACAATTTGGCGCAGCCGGTAGGATTAAGGAAGCCTGGTTTTTAACAGTTACTAAAAACCGTAAGAGCTTGAAAAGCCTTAATCCACGAACAAGGGCTCAAAGGTTGCTTAAGTGCAGCGTAAAAAGTTCTTACGCTTAACCTGAAGCAGCAGCTAGCTTCAGGCGCACACTTTTCTACGAGCAACGAGCCCCAACGCTCCCGGGTAAACATCTCTAGTTGCCTCTGCTCCAGGCGAGCAAGCAATTACCCGAAATCAAAGGTACTCAACTTTAATTGCCTCTGCTCCAGGCGAGCACGCAAGTACCTAACTTCTTTTGAAAAAGGACATCAAGCGAGCGCTACAGTTCCTCGCACCAGACAACGAGTGGATGCCAGATCAGGAGCCCACCAATAATTCAAAGGAAGACGAGCCAAGCGGACTTAGGACACACACCGGACCAAATTCGGCAGACGACTCTCCAACAGCACAGCCGCCGAGGGAGCAACTCAACGCCCCAGCACAGCGAGCCTCAGCACAGACATCGAGGGACCCATCAACGCCTAGACCGCAACCTAGGACATCGAGGGACACCCCCAGCACCTCAACTCCTCACCCACAACAGGGAATCGAGCTAAGAAGCGGGACGATCATCCCCCGCGGAGCAGCGACATCGGGAAAAGTAGCCGTAAGTCTTAAAAAACACTTAAGTAGTTTACTAGAAAAAGCACGAAATTCCGGCGGAATCTCGATCTCCCAAATTGAAGAACTGAGCAAGCAAATTCATCTCACAGGTGAATTAAGACAAGCTCAGATTGAACAATTTAAAGGAGATACAGAGAGATTCCAAGAATCCTTAAGGGATTTCAAAGGATTTCCGTGCTTTCTATTAGATAAAGGGCAAAGTAAGTCCGAGCCCGAATTAAGTCGCGAACTAGAATTAAGCAGTGAAAGTGAGAGTGAATCTTCGGCTACCGCGACGTTGTTAAATTGGTTGAGCGCGTCTTTCTCCAGCTCAGACCAATCGGGCGAATTAGAAAATTCTCAAGTTTCAAGTAAACCTAAATTCCCGGAAAATATAGTGAATATGGCTAACTACACTGAAGTCACAAGGAATTTGACTCAGATAGTACCAATTTTCTCTGGAGAGCCAGGGCCTAACCTGAGCAACGAACTCCAGACCTTTTTGGGCTGCTGCAGACGATGCCTAGAATGTCTGTCAGACAGCGACAAGCCCATTTTCTTAACAATGATTCCCACTAGGCTCCGAGGAGAAGCATATCAGCTTCTCTCCACAGAAGAGCCCACGACCTTTAAAGAAATAGAGGACAAGCTAAACGCTACCTTTTTACCCCGCGAGACTCATCAAGAGCTCGTAAATAGATTAATATCAATGAGGCAATTTCCCATGGAAGATTTGCCCCGATTTATATCACGTATCCGAAAAGCACTAGCACTCTGCAAAGAAACAGCAGAAACGAAATACGGTGCTGAAGCGGCGGCAATAGTAAATTGCCAATTAGAAGATTTTGCGCAAAACGCCTTGCGCACAGGTACTATGAGCCCCTACCTTCGCCAGTACTTACTAACACTGAGCGAGCCTGACTTTGAACATTTAGTGAAAAAGGCGCTGGATATGGAGAAACTCCAACAAGGAGCCTTCCATTTACCCAGCAATACCTTCGCGGGCCCCCAGGAAAATATTCAGTGTACATCACACCCACCGGTACTCTCAGCTTACAGCGATCCGTGGGGATACCCAGTTAGCACTAATATGACCGCTGCGTACTCAAATGCGGTATATGGGTACCCACACGTAGCCGCCGGTCAGATGCAAACGTACGCGCAGCCTCCAACAGGCAATTCCGCAAACAAATCGTCACCAAAAGTAAGTAATCCAGGCGCCGGTAGAGCATCTAAGCTCCCCGCCAACGTTACGTGCAGCTATTGCTCCAAACGCGGACACACTTACGATGAGTGTTATAAAAGAAAAAATACTCCAGTTTGTACAAAATGCAACAAACTGGGGCACGACGTTAAAACATGCCGTAGCGGCAGTAACCCACCCCGCAGATACGCACAACCGGCTACTTCCGAAAATAATGACAGGAATCGCCGCGTTTATAACGTGCAAGTAAATTGCGAATGGTGCGGCCGCCGCGGGCATGAAGAAAAAGTGTGCCAGCAAAAGCAGAAATATCAAAGCCGGAAATCGGGAAACGACAGCGAGTCGGGCCCGAAATCCCCGGCTCGACAGTAAAAACAAATATTAAAAAATCAGGGTACTCTCAGCCGCCCAAACCAAGTACTCCTGTAGTACACCTCCCCCTAGACTTTGGCCTTAAAAAAAGACTCAGCTAGTGGTGGACACGGGCGCTGAGATAAGCTTAATTAAAAAACAAGCTTTGAAATCTTCCGAGCTAATAAACGCCGAGAAGATTCTTACCCTGCAAACTCCTTTTGGCACGGGATACACTCTGGGAAGCTGTCAGGGAAACCTTGTTACAAAATTAAATGAACACAAGGTAATTAAAACACCCTGCACTTTCCAGGTAATAGAAAATACTTCAGGCCTCTCCCACGACGGCCTATTAGGCAACGACTTTCTTGCCCAAAACTGTAATGTTGAGGGCCCAAATCAAGAACTTCGGTTTCCTCGCACGGAAACTAATTTAGAGGAATTCACGTACCCTATTTTTCTCGAGACTGAGAAAAATAGCTCCCAAAAAACATCTAAATCCGAGAATCAGGCAAAAGAGATGGAATCCGAACGGGTTAAGCTGTCCACTTGCCATGTTCTCGAACCATCACATGATGGGGGATGTTTGGCTAAAGATAAGCCAAAGGGGGACGAGAAGGAAAATCTAGCAAAAGCACCCGCGATCTTACAAATCAGGCGGCATAACGTGGCACTGCGCAAGCCCATATGCGTACCTGCGAGATCACAGGTGGTGGCTAGAGTTCCACTCAAACTGCCAGAAGAAATGCTCTGTCTATCTCAAGAGATAGGCGATGGAGTCTTCTTGGCAAACGGTATAATTTCCTCTAATAAAAAAGAAGAAGTTCTGGTTGGGATTCTTAACACAAAGGACTCGAAAGTAGCGCTCACCGCCCTTGATTTACAATTGGCCCCGGTGAATGACTACACATTAGTCCCATTGTATCCCAAAGAAAATACCCAAAAGCCAAAAGAGACTGCATGGGAAACACCCCGGGACCCAAGAGGCACAGCGAATTCAGCCCTGGTCCAGGAAGAAATATTTACAGATAATAAAGTAATAAATAAAACTAGTGTTACACGGTCCGAGAGCGCATATAATAATTACAAATCGCCCGGAAACACCGTACACACTAATCTAGCCGCCAAAGAGCGCATAGCCAGGTTAGAGGAAGAACTCAACCTGAGCCCAATTCTAAACAAAATGGAAAAGAATGAAATTCTGGAACTATGCCGAGAATATAACGACATATTCCACTTAAAAGGTGACTACCTCACGCATACAGATGCTATTACGCATCTAATCCCAATAGTGCAGGATCAAGCACCTATAAATCAAAAGATGTACAGGTTACCTGAAACACAGCGTAACATAATAAACGAGCAGCTGCAAGAAATGCTCGAGAGCGATATAGTACAACCTAGTAAGAGTCCATGGAACTCACCTCTTCTCGTAGTCCCCAAAAAGCCGGGACCTAACGGTGAGAAAAAGTGGAGAGTAGTCGTCGATTTCCGTAAATTAAACGAAAAAACGATCGGCGATGCTTTTCCTCTGCCTCGCATTGAAGACATTCTGGACCAATTAGGCCACTCGAGGTATTTTTCTACCCTCGATCTCGCTAGCGGTTATCACCAAGTACTGGTTGAGCCACAAGATCGCCCAAAAACGGCGTTTAGCACTAATTACGGGCACTACGAATTCAAACGTATGCCCTTCGGATTAAAAGGAGCCCCTGCCACTTTTCAGCGCCTAATGAATTACGTTCTAACAGGCCTGCAGGGACTAGAATGTTTTGTTTACCTAGATGATATCGTCATCTACGGTAAGAATCTAAAAGACCACAACAGTAAATTACGCAAAGTTTTCACCAGGTTACGCGAAAACAACCTGAAATTGCAGCCGGAGAAATGCCAATTTCTCCGCAAAGAGGTAATCTACCTGGGACATAAATGTTCCAGCGAAGGAGCACTACCCGACCCCAGTAAAACGGCTTGCGTACAAAATTTTCCCGTTCCCCGAACGGTAAGACAAGTCCAATCATTTTTAGGACTTGCAAATTACTATAGAAAATTTATACCAAATTTTTCTAAAATTGTACGCCCAATAACAAACTTGCTCCGCAAGGACGTAAAGTTTAATTGGACTGACAAATGCCAAGAAGCATTTTTGAGTATTAAAAACTCTTTAATTTCCCCTCCACTTCTTATTTATCCTGATTTCAATAAACCATTTAATCTAACAACAGATGCGAGCAATGAAGCTATCGGCGCTGTCCTCTCCCAGGGAGAAGTAGGAAAAGATCAGCCCATAGCTTATGCCAGCCGCACTCTGAATAAAGCCGAACGCAATTACTCCACAATCGAGAAGGAGTTACTTGCTATTGTCTGGGCGACACGAAATTTCAGGTGCTACCTTCAGGGTAGAAAATTTACGGTCTATACAGATCATAAACCGCTGAAAGGGGCATTCAATGTAAAAGACCCCACTTCCCGTTTAACGAGATTTCATCACAAACTTTCGGAATTCGATTACACAATCGAATACAAACCCGGAAAATATAATACGAATGCAGACGCACTCAGTCGCATTCCACACAAAGAAAACTGCGACAAAAATAGCCAAACCTTCACGGAAACGACTCAAATCCATAGTTCAATGAACCCAAACACGGAGAAAGACACCTCCGTCAAAAAAATAAGCGCAGTAACTCGGGCGCAAAAACGAAACGCCCAGAGTAATAAACAAGAAGTCGCACAAAAGCCGCAAGAGGTAAAACCCAGGCAGGACTCAAGGCCAAGAGCCATAAAAGATAATGAGGAGATAATTCCAACAGAATTCTTCTCCCAAGGATCAATTCCAAACAAACACAAAGGCCCTCACGAGCCCTCAAAAATTGGGAAAAATGGAAATTCCCCAATCTCGGAGACACGGCCAGAAACCCCTGAATTAATTTCGAACCCCGAAGAAATTAAAATCATTTTAAAAGATTATCATGATTCACGCTTCGGAGGTCACCAGGGAGTAATTAAAACTTACAAAAGAATTAAACGTAAGTATCGATGGAAACACATGCTACGAGATATAAAACAGTATGTGAAAAAATGCCCGAAATGCCAGAAATTAAAGGCATCTCCCCAATATAAAATGCCCATGGTTATCACAGATATAGCCGAACAACCTTTTGACAAGGTTTATCTTGATATTGTAGGGCCATTAGAAGAGTCCACGTCAGGAAACAAATACATCCTAACATTCCAGGATAACCTGACAAAATTCGTGGACTGGTACGCGATACCTAACGCGGAAGCGGAAACAATAGCGCAAATTTTCTTCGACGAAATCGTCACGCGCTACCGCATTCCAAAGAAAATAGTCACAGATCAAGGGACAAATTTCTTAAGCGATCTGTTCAAACAGGTCTGTAAATTATTGAAAGTGAAAAAATTACAGACTTCAGCTTATCACCCACAATCAAACGGGGCACTAGAAAGAGCACATAGGCCCCTGATTGAATATTTACGCACCTTCGTAGACGAAAATTCCCAAAGCTGGGATCAATTCCTACGCACAGCGGCGTTCGTGTACAACAACAGTGTGCACGAAGGGACAAAACTCACGCCCATGGACTGTTTATACGGTTTCACGGCGGATGTCCCATCAAATTTAAAAAGGGAACCAGAACCCCTTTATAATAATGAAAGCTATTATCACATGCTCAGATATAAGCTTCAAAAGTCATACGCTACCGCAAGAAAAAATATCTTAGCCGGTAAGCAGAAATCGAAACAATACTATGACAAAAATATAAGGCCAGTAGCATTCCACGTAGGCGATAAAGTCCTCCTAAAGAGCGAAAATAAAAAACATAAACTCTCCGAAATCTGGATAGGACCCTACCTAGTAACTAGAATCCCCTCATCAGTGAACACAGAGTTAAAAATTGGCAAGCGAACGAAGATTGTACATAATAATCGCTTAAAGCCATACTTCGATTAACTCTGCCTCAACCAGTGAAAAAATTTTTTTTTTCACTCCTCAATTTTCTTTTCTTCTTGTAATATAAGAAAAGAAACAAAAGAAAACGCAAAATTCTTGGCAATTCTACATCCCATTCCAAGAAAACGTGGACCTTGACTGTGGCATGTCTTTTACTGGGAGTAACGAGAGGAGATCTGACTACCGAAGCCTGCGCGATCAAGTGATTGAATCGAACTCAGGCAACACACCCTAAAATAACTACAAACCGCCAATTAGCCCTGTCTTCAGTAGGACTAACCGGCGTTATAATTACAACCGCAATAGCAACAGCCCTATTCAAAATAATTAAAGTAAAATGTTTCCCTAAAAACACCGCACCAGAAGCACAGAATATCCCTGAAATAAACAAAATCAGGAAACCGCACAACCCCCCCCCCCCCTCAGGCAAACACTGCCCCGACCGGGAAGACAAATTAACTTAGTTTGAACAACACAAAAAAAAAAACAAAAAAAAATATAAAATAAAAACATTTTCAAATTTCATTACAAAGAAGGGCAATTTATTAAAAAAAAAAGAAAACATTACACAAAAATTTTATGAGGGAAACCATTAACCCTGGCGACGAGCGAAGACAAATTCCTCCGTGTCGTCGTCCGGACCGACGTCACCATCGTCTATAGACCACAGTTCACATTCGGGCCCCACAATCCTCCAGGGCTCCGAGTCAGAGATGTCATCCTCCCACGCCTCAGGCTCCGGATAGGTCGAAAGACCTATTAAATTGCACCGACCGCCTACACAAAACGAATTTTCTTTATTAAATAAACACACAAGACAAAAATAAAACAGTAGAAAGGAACTAATCATTCCACTGGCACTTACCCAGGAAACGCAGACTCCCATCTACGGGCAGCTGCAACTGCAAGGGCCAATAGCCCTCCTGGACATACGAAGATGCCCAGATAGCAACAGCGGGGGAATCAGGGTGACTCCGCCACATCAGACGGGGGATCCCACGCCACGAAGGGTGGACCCGGGTCACCACAATCCCGGTGACGTGGAACTGGTGGCGGAGAACGTACTCCGCCCCAGTTAAACAAATCACGTCAAAGAAACTCATTTTTTTTTTCAAAAAAGAGACGAAAATTTTTAAAATAGAAAGCACACGCTATAAGGCAACTCACGGCAAACTAACAGAGGCTGCCTCCCGACCGACCTATTTAAAGGCGACCTTACACATAACCAAGCAACACAAATACTACAAATTCTAAAAAACGCAACTATACAAAACCCATTACTAGACAATTAAATAAAAAATCACACAATCCTCCAAAATCAGATTCCACGAAAAATAGTAACGGAAATGCACAAATTCCCGGAAAAATTACAAAGTAATGCAACAAACCCTTCCGAAATTCCCAACATAAAAATTACCAAAGATACTAAAGAATATTCCAATATCGCCACACATGTAGCACACGCGAAATTATTGCAAACCGACCCGCAATAAACACAAAAAAAAAACGAAACCGAAAATTCACTCGCCCGCAAATGTTTTCCGAACCATAGACACCCTCTTAGGAAATAAGACACCAAAACAAGTCTAGGTAGGTAACCTTGACCGTAATGAATGAACAGCATACTTAGGATAGGTCAGGGAAACCGTAGAAATTAGAGTAAGTAAAATAGTAAATAAATAAGCGACATTTGAGTATCTTAATTTTTAAGTCTTTTTAGGTAATAGCCCACACAAAAGACGCAGATAAATAGATAGCATCATACGTTTACGCATATATGAAATAGAAAAGAGAAATAATTATGAATAGGAAATAACACAAAAAAAAATTTTTAAAGCAATAAAAGCATATGTAAAAACGGCATGTAAAAACAAAAAAAAAAATTATAATATAAGAATATATACTGCACACATATAAAAATATAACGAGGGTACGGAAAACATAGACCTGTAAAAAATTATTAAATAAGAATACTTAATATTAAGCAACTATGTAAACGGACTCGTGCACTCCCGCTACAAATCGCGATTACGCGACCATCGCCGCGGTAATTAGAAAAACGCGATCATTTTCATACACAAAAAATTTTCCAATAATTTTTTTTTTCCCCTCACATGCTACACCCCGAGAATTATTCCTCTTCAAAGAATAATTCTCTTTTTCCAAGGGGGAAGGAATGTTATGTACCAAAATCTCATCCAGATTTTGGACATGACACAATGCATAAATTATCAGGGTAAAGTACCCTTCAAATTTTAAGACCAAAATCTCATCCAGATTTTGGACACATTTTAGTAATTGCATCGCATAAATTGTCGGGTGAAGTGCCTTCCAAATTTCAAGACACAACTTGTCTGAAATTTGAGGCATTTCACAACAATCGAAAGTCGCAAAACCAATAATGCGACCTCTCGATTTATGCTGCGTCGACCACCCGCGAGCGCATCGACCCAAGCGCATGCTGGGGCGACCGCCCGCGCGTGCGTCGACCCTAGACACTTGACCGGCAATTTATGAGGAAATGCAACACGCGCGCCACAAAAAAGTGGCGACGCATAGATTCGGGACCCTGGAACATTGGAAAGTTCCAATAACTGATCGAGGCAATATAAATGCCCGATCAGTCCGAGTCCAGAGAGAGTCAGAAAAATTGTTGAGTAATGAAGGAGTAATCGCTGAATTCTAAAAGAGTCTTGAATAACATTCAGCGAAGGAAGCACGGTCCGAGTCCGAGTCTAAGTCCCGTAAAATACCAAGTCGGTCAGAGTACTTAAGCGTTAACTAAGTACTTAAGTAAAATAGATCGGGAGTCGCGAGTCCGCAATACGATAAGAAGTGTAAAAGAAATAAAGCAATAAAACACAAGTTATTCTACAAGGTGACCGTGCGTTTTAATCTGTGGACCTAGGAGCAATTAACAAAAGAGAATTAGTCCCCATCTCCAAGGGGATAATTCTCAATTGCTATATATTTATACACAGAATATATAACAAATGTCACTTTTGTGGGCTGTCGCCTACAATTGCTGAGATATGGCCGATTGGTTGGTTTATACCTTGAAATTCATGCAAAATACGTTATCTGAGCACGACAATCCCAGTTGATCAGGCACGGTTTAGAAGAAAACCCGTTTGGAATGTCACTTTTGTGGGCTGTCGCCTACAATTGCTGAGATATGGCCGATTGGTTGGTTTATACCTTGAAATTCATGAAAAATACGTTATCTGAGCACGACAATCTCAGTTGATCAGGCACGGTTTAGAAGAAAACCCGTTTGGAATGTCACTTTTGTGGGCTGTCGCCTACAATTGCTGAGATATTGCCGATTGGTTGGTTTATACCTTGAAATTCATGCAAAATACGTTATCTGAGCACGACAATCCCAGTTGATCAGGCACGGTTTAGAAGAAAACCCGTTTGGAATGTCACTTTTGGGGGCTGTCGCCTGCAATAGATGAGATATGGCCGATTGGTTGGTTTATACCTTGAAATTCATGAAAAATACGTTATCTGAGCACGACAATCCCAGTTCATCAGGCACGGTTTAGAAGAAAACCCGTTTGGAATGTCACTTTTGTGGGCTGTCGCCTACAATTGCTGAGATATGGCCGATTGGTTGGTTTATACCTTGAAATTCATGAAAAATAAGTTATCTGAGCACGACAATCCCAGTTGATCAGGCACGGTTTAGAAGAAAACCTGTTTGGAATGTCACTTTTGTGGGCTGTCGCCTACAATTGCTGAGATATGGCCGATTGGTTGGTTTATACCTTGAAATTCATGCAAAATACGTTATCTGAGCACGACAATCCCAGTTGATCAGGCACGGTTTAGAAGAAAACCCGTTTGGAAAGACACTTTTGTGGGCTGTCGCCTACGATTGCTGAGATATGGCCGATTGGTTGGTTTATACCTTGAAATTCATGAAAAATACGTTATCTGAGCACGACAATCCCAGTTGATCAGGCACGGTTTAGAAGAAAACCCGTTTGGAATGTCACTTTTGGGGGCTGTCGCCTGCAATAGATGAGATATGGCCGATTGGTTGGTTTATACCTTGAAATTCATGAAAAATACGTTATCTGAGCACGACAATCCCAGTTCATCAGGCACGGTTTAGAAGAAAACCCGTTTGGAATGTCACTTTTGTGGGCTGTCGCCTACAATTGCTGAGATATGGCCGATTGGTTGGTTTATACCTTGAAATTCATGAAAAATAAGTTATCTGAGCACGACAATCCCAGTTGATCAGGCACGGTTTAGAAGAAAACCCGTTTGGAATGTCACTTTTGTGGGCTGTCGCCTACAATTGCTGAGATATGGCCGATTGGTTGGTTTATACCTTGAAATTCATGCAAAATACGTTATCTGAGCACGACAATCCCAGTTGATCAGGCACGGTTTAGAAGAAAACCCGTTTGGAAAGACACTTTTGTGGGCTGTCGCCTACGATTGCTGAGATATGGCCGATTGGTTGGTTTATACCTTGAAATTCATGAAAAATACGTTATCTGAGCACGACAATCCCAGTTGATCAGGCACGGTTTAGAAGAAAGCCCGTTTGGAATGACACTTTTGTGGGCTGTCGCCTACAGTTGCTGAGATATGGCCGATTGGTTGGTTTATACCTTGAAATTCATGCAAAATACGTTATCTGAGCACGACAATCCCAGTTGATCAGGCACGGTTTAGAAGAAAGCCCGTTTGGAATGACACTTTTGTGGGCTGTCGCCTACAGTTGCTGAGATATGGCCGATTGGTTGGTTTATACCTTGAAATTCATGCAAAATACGTTATCTGAGCACGACAATCCCAGTTGATCAGGGACGGTTTAGAAGAAAGCCCGTTTGGAATGTCACTTTTGTGGGCTGTCGCCTACAATTGCTGAGATATGGCCGATTGGTTGGTTTATACCTTGAAATTCATGCAAAATACGTTATCTGAGCACGACAATCCCAGTTGATCAGGCACGGTTTAGAAGAAAACCCGTTTGGAATGTCACTTTTGTTGGCTGTTGCCTACAATTGCTGAGATATGGCCGATTGGTTGGTTTATACCTTGAAATTCATGCAAAATACGTTATCT
Source organism: Tolmerus cingulatus (assembly GCA_959613345.1). NCBI lineage: Eukaryota > Metazoa > Arthropoda > Insecta > Diptera > Asilidae > Tolmerus > Tolmerus cingulatus. The sequence continues at coordinate 79,597 of CAUIJO010000084.1, forward strand.
GAACACGACAATCCCAGTTGATCAGGCACGGTTTAGAAGAAAACCCGTTTGGAATGTCACCTTTGTGGGCTGTCGCCTACAATTGCTGAGATATGGCCGATTGGTTGGTTTATACCTTGAAATTCATGCAAAATACGTTATCTGAGCACGACAATCCCAGTTGATCAGGCACGGTTTAGAAGAAAACCTGTTTGGAATGTCACTTTTGTGGGCTGTCGCCTACAATTGCTGAGATATGGCCGATTGGTTGGTTTATACCTTGAAATTCATGAAAAATACGTTATCTGAGCACGACCATCCCAGTTGATCAGGCACGGTTTAGAAGAAAACCCGTTTGGAATGTCACTTTTGTGGGCTGTCGCCTACAATTGCTGAGATATGGCCGTTTGGTTGGTTTATACCTTGAAATTCATGAAAAATACGTTATCTGAGCACGACAATCCCAGTTGATCAGGCATGGTTTAGAAGAAAATCCGTTTGGAATGTCACTTTTGTGGACTGTCGCCTACAATTGCTGAGATATGGCCGATTGGTTGGTTTATACCTTGAAATTCATGAAAAATACGTTATCTGAGCACGACAATCCCAGTTGATCAGGCACGGTTTAGAAGAAAGCCCGTTTGGAATGACACTTTTGTGGGCTGTCGCCTACAATTGCTGAGATATGGCCGATTGGTTAGTTTACACCTTGAAATTCATGCAAAATACGTTATCTGAGCACGACAATCCCAGTTGATCAGGCACGGTTTAGAAGAAAACCCGTTTGGAATGTCACTTTTGTGGGCTGTCGCCTACAATTGCTGAGATATGGCCGATTGGTTGGTTTATACCTTGAAATTCATGCAAAATACGTTATCTGAGCACGACAATCCCAGTTGATCAGGCACGGTTTAGAAGAAAGCCCGTTTGGAATGACACTTTTGTGGGCTGTCGCCTACAATTGCTGAGATATGGCCGATTGGTTGGTTTATACCTTGAAATTCATGCAAAATACGTTATCTGAGCACGACAATCCCAGTTGATCAGGCGCGGTTTAGAAGAAAACCCGTTTGGAATGTCACTTTTGTGGGCTGTCGCCTACAATTGCTGAGATATTGCCGATTGGTTGGTTTATACCTTGAAATTCATGCAAAATACGTTATCTGAGCACGACAATCCCAGTTGATCAGGCACGGTTTAGAAGAAAACCCGTTTGGAATGTCACTTTTGGGGGCTGTCGCCTGCAATAGATGAGATATGGCCGATTGGTTGGTTTATACCTTGAAATTCATGAAAAATACGTTATCTGAGCACGACAATCCCAGTTCATCAGGCACGGTTTAGAAGAAAACCCGTTTGGAATGTCACTTTTGTGGGCTGTCGCCTACAATTGCTGAGATATGGCCGATTGGTTGGTTTATACCTTGAAATTCATGAAAAATAAGTTATCTGAGCACGACAATCCCAGTTGATCAGGCACGGTTTAGAAGAAAACCTGTTTGGAATGTCACTTTTGTGGGCTGTCGCCTACAATTGCTGAGATATGGCCGATTGGTTGGTTTATACCTTGAAATTCATGCAAAATACGTTATCTGAGCACGACAATCCCAGTTGATCAGGCACGGTTTAGAAGAAAACCCGTTTGGAAAGACACTTTTGTGGGCTGTCGCCTACGATTGCTGAGATATGGCCGATTGGTTGGTTTATACCTTGAAATTCATGAAAAATACGTTATCTGAGCACGACAATCCCAGTTGATCAGGCACGGTTTAGAAGAAAACCCGTTTGGAATGTCACTTTTGGGGGCTGTCGCCTGCAATAGATGAGATATGGCCGATTGGTTGGTTTATACCTTGAAATTCATGAAAAATACGTTATCTGAGCACGACAATCCCAGTTCATCAGGCACGGTTTAGAAGAAAACCCGTTTGGAATGTCACTTTTGTGGGCTGTCGCCTACAATTGCTGAGATATGGCCGATTGGTTGGTTTATACCTTGAAATTCATGAAAAATAAGTTATCTGAGCACGACAATCCCAGTTGATCAGGCACGGTTTAGAAGAAAACCCGTTTGGAATGTCACTTTTGTGGGCTGTCGCCTACAATTGCTGAGATATGGCCGATTGGTTGGTTTATACCTTGAAATTCATGCAAAATACGTTATCTGAGCACGACAATCCCAGTTGATCAGGCACGGTTTAGAAGAAAACCCGTTTGGAAAGACACTTTTGTGGGCTGTCGCCTACGATTGCTGAGATATGGCCGATTGGTTGGTTTATACCTTGAAATTCATGAAAAATACGTTATCTGAGCACGACAATCCCAGTTGATCAGGCACGGTTTAGAAGAAAGCCCGTTTGGAATGACACTTTTGTGGGCTGTCGCCTACAGTTGCTGAGATATGGCCGATTGGTTGGTTTATACCTTGAAATTCATGCAAAATACGTTATCTGAGCACGACAATCCCAGTTGATCAGGCACGGTTTAGAAGAAAGCCCGTTTGGAATGACACTTTTGTGGGCTGTCGCCTACAGTTGCTGAGATATGGCCGATTGGTTGGTTTATACCTTGAAATTCATGCAAAATACGTTATCTGAGCACGACAATCCCAGTTGATCAGGGACGGTTTAGAAGAAAGCCCGTTTGGAATGTCACTTTTGTGGGCTGTCGCCTACAATTGCTGAGATATGGCCGATTGGTTGGTTTATACCTTGAAATTCATGCAAAATACGTTATCTGAGCACGACAATCCCAGTTGATCAGGCACGGTTTAGAAGAAAACCCGTTTGGAATGTCACTTTTGTTGGCTGTTGCCTACAATTGCTGAGATATGGCCGATTGGTTGGTTTATACCTTGAAATTCATGCAAAATACGTTATCTGAACACGACAATCCCAGTTGATCAGGCACGGTTTAGAAGAAAACCCGTTTGGAATGTCACCTTTGTGGGCTGTCGCCTACAATTGCTGAGATATGGCCGATTGGTTGGTTTATACCTTGAAATTCATGCAAAATACGTTATCTGAGCACGACAATCCCAGTTGATCAGGCACGGTTTAGAAGAAAACCTGTTTGGAATGTCACTTTTGTGGGCTGTCGCCTACAATTGCTGAGATATGGCCGATTGGTTGGTTTATACCTTGAAATTCATGAAAAATACGTTATCTGAGCACGACCATCCCAGTTGATCAGGCACGGTTTAGAAGAAAACCCGTTTGGAATGTCACTTTTGTGGGCTGTCGCCTACAATTGCTGAGATATGGCCGTTTGGTTGGTTTATACCTTGAAATTCATGAAAAATACGTTATCTGAGCACGACAATCCCAGTTGATCAGGCACGGTTTAGAAGAAAACCCGTTTGGAAAGACACTTTTGTGGGCTGTCGCCTACGATTGCTGAGATATGGCCGATTGGTTGGTTTATACCTTGAAATTCATGAAAAATACGTTATCTGAGCACGACAATCCCAGTTGATCAGGCACGGTTTAGAAGAAAGCCCGTTTGGAATGACACTTTTGTGGGCTGTCGCCTACAGTTGCTGAGATATGGCCGATTGGTTGGTTTATACCTTGAAATTCATGCAAAATACGTTATCTGAGCACGACAATCCCAGTTGATCAGGCACGGTTTAGAAGAAAGCCCGTTTGGAATGACACTTTTGTGGGCTGTCGCCTACAGTTGCTGAGATATGGCCGATTGGTTGGTTTATACCTTGAAATTCATGCAAAATACGTTATCTGAGCACGACAATCCCAGTTGATCAGGGACGGTTTAGAAGAAAGCCCGTTTGGAATGTCACTTTTGTGGGCTGTCGCCTACAATTGCTGAGATATGGCCGATTGGTTGGTTTATACCTTGAAATTCATGCAAAATACGTTATCTGAGCACGACAATCCCAGTTGATCAGGCACGGTTTAGAAGAAAACCCGTTTGGAATGTCACTTTTGTTGGCTGTTGCCTACAATTGCTGAGATATGGCCGATTGGTTGGTTTATACCTTGAAATTCATGCAAAATACGTTATCTGAACACGACAATCCCAGTTGATCAGGCACGGTTTAGAAGAAAACCCGTTTGGAATGTCACCTTTGTGGGCTGTCGCCTACAATTGCTGAGATATGGCCGATTGGTTGGTTTATACCTTGAAATTCATGCAAAATACGTTATCTGAGCACGACAATCCCAGTTGATCAGGCACGGTTTAGAAGAAAACCTGTTTGGAATGTCACTTTTGTGGGCTGTCGCCTACAATTGCTGAGATATGGCCGATTGGTTGGTTTATACCTTGAAATTCATGAAAAATACGTTATCTGAGCACGACCATCCCAGTTGATCAGGCACGGTTTAGAAGAAAACCCGTTTGGAATGTCACTTTTGTGGGCTGTCGCCTACAATTGCTGAGATATGGCCGTTTGGTTGGTTTATACCTTGAAATTCATGAAAAATACGTTATCTGAGCACGACAATCCCAGTTGATCAGGCATGGTTTAGAAGAAAATCCGTTTGGAATGTCACTTTTGTGGACTGTCGCCTACAATTGCTGAGATATGGCCGATTGGTTGGTTTATACCTTGAAATTCATGAAAAATACGTTATCTGAGCACGACAATCCCAGTTGATCAGGCACGGTTTAGAAGAAAGCCCGTTTGGAATGACACTTTTGTGGGCTGTCGCCTACAATTGCTGAGATATGGCCGATTGGTTAGTTTACACCTTGAAATTCATGCAAAATACGTTATCTGAGCACGACAATCCCAGTTGATCAGGCACGGTTTAGAAGAAAACCCGTTTGGAATGTCACTTTTGTGGGCTGTCGCCTACAATTGCTGAGATATGGCCGATTGGTTGGTTTATACCTTGAAATTCATGCAAAATACGTTATCTGAGCACGACAATCCCAGTTGATCAGGCACGGTTTAGAAGAAAGCCCGTTTGGAATGACACTTTTGTGGGCTGTCGCCTACAATTGCTGAGATATGGCCGATTGGTTGGTTTATACCTTGAAATTCATGCAAAATACGTTATCTGAGCACGACAATCCCAGTTGATCAGGCGCGGTTTAGAAGAAAACCCGTTTGGAATGTCACTTTTGTGGGCTGTCGCCTACAATTGCTGAGATATTGCCGATTGGTTGGTTTATACCTTGAAATTCATGCAAAATACGTTATCTGAGCACGACAATCCCAGTTGATCAGGCACGGTTTAGAAGAAAACCCGTTTGGAATGTCACTTTTGGGGGCTGTCGCCTGCAATAGATGAGATATGGCCGATTGGTTGGTTTATACCTTGAAATTCATGAAAAATACGTTATCTGAGCACGACAATCCCAGTTCATCAGGCACGGTTTAGAAGAAAACCCGTTTGGAATGTCACTTTTGTGGGCTGTCGCCTACAATTGCTGAGATATGGCCGATTGGTTGGTTTATACCTTGAAATTCATGAAAAATAAGTTATCTGAGCACGACAATCCCAGTTGATCAGGCACGGTTTAGAAGAAAACCTGTTTGGAATGTCACTTTTGTGGGCTGTCGCCTACAATTGCTGAGATATGGCCGATTGGTTGGTTTATACCTTGAAATTCATGCAAAATACGTTATCTGAGCACGACAATCCCAGTTGATCAGGCACGGTTTAGAAGAAAACCCGTTTGGAAAGACACTTTTGTGGGCTGTCGCCTACGATTGCTGAGATATGGCCGATTGGTTGGTTTATACCTTGAAATTCATGAAAAATACGTTATCTGAGCACGACAATCCCAGTTGATCAGGCACGGTTTAGAAGAAAACCCGTTTGGAATGTCACTTTTGGGGGCTGTCGCCTGCAATAGATGAGATATGGCCGATTGGTTGGTTTATACCTTGAAATTCATGAAAAATACGTTATCTGAGCACGACAATCCCAGTTCATCAGGCACGGTTTAGAAGAAAACCCGTTTGGAATGTCACTTTTGTGGGCTGTCGCCTACAATTGCTGAGATATGGCCGATTGGTTGGTTTATACCTTGAAATTCATGAAAAATAAGTTATCTGAGCACGACAATCCCAGTTGATCAGGCACGGTTTAGAAGAAAACCCGTTTGGAATGTCACTTTTGTGGGCTGTCGCCTACAATTGCTGAGATATGGCCGATTGGTTGGTTTATACCTTGAAATTCATGCAAAATACGTTATCTGAGCACGACAATCCCAGTTGATCAGGCACGGTTTAGAAGAAAACCCGTTTGGAAAGACACTTTTGTGGGCTGTCGCCTACGATTGCTGAGATATGGCCGATTGGTTGGTTTATACCTTGAAATTCATGAAAAATACGTTATCTGAGCACGACAATCCCAGTTGATCAGGCACGGTTTAGAAGAAAGCCCGTTTGGAATGACACTTTTGTGGGCTGTCGCCTACAGTTGCTGAGATATGGCCGATTGGTTGGTTTATACCTTGAAATTCATGCAAAATACGTTATCTGAGCACGACAATCCCAGTTGATCAGGCACGGTTTAGAAGAAAGCCCGTTTGGAATGACACTTTTGTGGGCTGTCGCCTACAGTTGCTGAGATATGGCCGATTGGTTGGTTTATACCTTGAAATTCATGCAAAATACGTTATCTGAGCACGACAATCCCAGTTGATCAGGGACGGTTTAGAAGAAAGCCCGTTTGGAATGTCACTTTTGTGGGCTGTCGCCTACAATTGCTGAGATATGGCCGATTGGTTGGTTTATACCTTGAAATTCATGCAAAATACGTTATCTGAGCACGACAATCCCAGTTGATCAGGCACGGTTTAGAAGAAAACCCGTTTGGAATGTCACTTTTGTTGGCTGTTGCCTACAATTGCTGAGATATGGCCGATTGGTTGGTTTATACCTTGAAATTCATGCAAAATACGTTATCTGAACACGACAATCCCAGTTGATCAGGCACGGTTTAGAAGAAAACCCGTTTGGAATGTCACCTTTGTGGGCTGTCGCCTACAATTGCTGAGATATGGCCGATTGGTTGGTTTATACCTTGAAATTCATGCAAAATACGTTATCTGAGCACGACAATCCCAGTTGATCAGGCACGGTTTAGAAGAAAACCTGTTTGGAATGTCACTTTTGTGGGCTGTCGCCTACAATTGCTGAGATATGGCCGATTGGTTGGTTTATACCTTGAAATTCATGAAAAATACGTTATCTGAGCACGACCATCCCAGTTGATCAGGCACGGTTTAGAAGAAAACCCGTTTGGAATGTCACTTTTGTGGGCTGTCGCCTACAATTGCTGAGATATGGCCGTTTGGTTGGTTTATACCTTGAAATTCATGAAAAATACGTTATCTGAGCACGACAATCCCAGTTGATCAGGCATGGTTTAGAAGAAAATCCGTTTGGAATGTCACTTTTGTGGACTGTCGCCTACAATTGCTGAGATATGGCCGATTGGTTGGTTTATACCTTGAAATTCATGAAAAATACGTTATCTGAGCACGACAATCCCAGTTGATCAGGCACGGTTTAGAAGAAAGCCCGTTTGGAATGACACTTTTGTGGGCTGTCGCCTACAATTGCTGAGATATGGCCGATTGGTTAGTTTACACCTTGAAATTCATGCAAAATACGTTATCTGAGCACGACAATCCCAGTTGATCAGGCACGGTTTAGAAGAAAACCCGTTTGGAATGTCACTTTTGTGGGCTGTCGCCTACAATTGCTGAGATATGGCCGATTGGTTGGTTTATACCTTGAAATTCATGCAAAATACGTTATCTGAGCACGACAATCCCAGTTGATCAGGCACGGTTTAGAAGAAAGCCCGTTTGGAATGACACTTTTGTGGGCTGTCGCCTACAATTGCTGAGATATGGCCGATTGGTTGGTTTATACCTTGAAATTCATGCAAAATACGTTATCTGAGCACGACAATCCCAGTTGATCAGGCGCGGTTTAGAAGAAAACCCGTTTGGAATGTCACTTTTGTGGGCTGTCGCCTACAATTGCTGAGATATGGCTGATTGGTTGGTTTACACCTTGAAATTCATGCAAAATACGTTATCTGAGCACGACAATCCCAGTTGATCAGGCACGGCTTAGAAGAAAACCCGTTTGGAATGTCACTTTTGTGGGCTGTCGCCTACAATTGCTGAGATATGGCCGATTGGTTGGTTTATACCTTGAAATTCATGCAAAATACGTTATCTGAGCACAACAATCCCAGTTGATCAGGCACGGTTTAGAAGAAAACCCGTTTGGAATGTCACTTTTGTGGACTGTCGCCTACAATTGCTGAGATATGGCTGATTGGTTGGTTTACACCTTGAAATTCATGCAAAATACGTTATCTGAGCACGACAATCCCAGTTGATCAGGCACGGTTTAGAAGAAAACCCGTTTGGAATGTCACTTTTGTGGGCTGTCGCCTACAATTGCTGAGATATGGCCGATTGGTTGGTTTATACCTTGAAATTCATGAAAAATACGTTATCTGAGCACGACAATCTCAGTTGATCAGGCACGGTTTAGAAGAAAACCCGTTTGGAATGTCACTTTTGTGGGCTGTCGCCTACAATTGCTGAGATATTGCCGATTGGTTGGTTTATACCTTGAAATTCATGCAAAATACGTTATCTGAGCACGACAATCCCAGTTGATCAGGCACGGTTTAGAAGAAAGCCCGTTTGGAATGTCACTTTTGTGGGCTGTCGCCTACAATTGCTGAGATATGGCCGATTGGTTGGTTTATACCTTGAAATTCATGCAAAATACGTTATCTGAGCACGACAATCCCAGTTGATCAGGCACGGTTTAGAAGAAAACCCGTTTGGAATGTCACTTTTGTTGGCTGTTGCCTACAATTGCTGAGATATGGCCGATTGGTTGGTTTATACCTTGAAATTCATGCAAAATACGTTATCTGAGCACGACAATCCCAGTTGATCAGGCACGGTTTAGAAGAAAACCCGTTTGGAATGTCACCTTTGTGGGCTGTCGCCTACAATTGCTGAGATATGGCCGATTGGTTGGTTTATACCTTGAAATTCATGCAAAATACGTTATCTGAGCACGACAATCCCAGTTGATCAGGCACGGTTTAGAAGAAAACCTGTTTGGAATGTCACTTTTGTGGGCTGTCGCCTACAATTGCTGAGATATGGCCGATTGGTTGGTTTATACCTTGAAATTCATGAAAAATACGTTATCTGAGCACGACCATCCCAGTTGATCAGGCACGGTTTAGAAGAAAACCCGTTTGGAATGTCACTTTTGTGGGCTGTCGCCTACAATTGCTGAGATATGGCCGTTTGGTTGGTTTATACCTTGAAATTCATGAAAAATACGTTATCTGAGCACGACAATCCCAGTTGATCAGGCATGGTTTAGAAGAAAATCCGTTTGGAATGTCACTTTTGTGGACTGTCGCCTACAATTGCTGAGATATGGCCGATTGGTTGGTTTATACCTTGAAATTCATGAAAAATACGTTATCTGAGCACGACAATCCCAGTTGATCAGGCACGGTTTAGAAGAAAGCCCGTTTGGAATGACACTTTTGTGGGCTGTCGCCTACAATTGCTGAGATATGGCCGATTGGTTAGTTTACACCTTGAAATTCATGCAAAATACGTTATCTGAGCACGACAATCCCAGTTGATCAGGCACGGTTTAGAAGAAAACCCGTTTGGAATGTCACTTTTGTGGGCTGTCGCCTACAATTGCTGAGATATGGCCGATTGGTTGGTTTATACCTTGAAATTCATGCAAAATACGTTATCTGAGCACGACAATCCCAGTTGATCAGGCACGGTTTAGAAGAAAGCCCGTTTGGAATGACACTTTTGTGGGCTGTCGCCTTCAATTGCTGAGATATGGCCGATTGGTTGGTTTATACCTTGAAATTCATGCAAAATACGTTATCTGAGCACGACAATCCCAGTTGATCAGGCGCGGTTTAGAAGAAAACCCGTTTGGAATGTCACTTTTGTGGGCTGTCGCCTACAATTGCTGAGATATGGCTGATTGGTTGGTTTACACCTTGAAATTCATGCAAAATACGTTATCTGAGCACGACAATCCCAGTTGATCAGGCACGGCTTAGAAGAAAACCCGTTTGGAATGTCACTTTTGTGGGCTGTCGCCTACAATTGCTGAGATATGGCCGATTGGTTGGTTTATACCTTGAAATTCATGCAAAATACGTTATCTGAGCACAACAATCCCAGTTGATCAGGCACGGTTTAGAAGAAAACCCGTTTGGAATGTCACTTTTGTGGACTGTCGCCTACAATTGCTGAGATATGGCTGATTGGTTGGTTTACACCTTGAAATTCATGCAAAATACGTTATCTGAGCACGACAATCCCAGTTGATCAGGCACGGTTTAGAAGAAAACCCGTTTGGAATGTCACTTTTGTGGGCTGTCGCCTACAATTGCTGAGATATGGCCGATTGGTTGGTTTATACCTTGAAATTCATGAAAAATACGTTATCTGAGCACGACAATCTCAGTTGATCAGGCACGGTTTAGAAGAAAACCCGTTTGGAATGTCACTTTTGTGGGCTGTCGCCTACAATTGCTGAGATATGGCCGATTGGTTGGTTTATACCTTGAAATTCATGAAAAATACGTTATCTGAGAACGACAATCCCAGTTGATCAGGCACGGTTTAGAAGAAAACCCGTTTGTAATGTCACTTTTGTGGGCTGTCGCCTACAATTGCTGAGATATGGCCGATTGGTTGGTTTATACCTTGAAATTCATGCAAAATACGTTATCTGAGCACGACAATCCCAGTTGATCAGGCACGGTTTAGAACAAAACCCGTTTGGAATGACACTTTTGTGGGCTGTCGCCTACAATTGCTGAGATATGGCCGATTGGTTGGTTTACACCTTGAAATTCATGCAAAATACGTTATCTGAGCACGACAATCCCAGTTGATCAGGCACGGTTTAGAAGAAAACCCGTTTGGAATGTCACTTTTGTGGGCTGTCGCCTACAATTGCTGAGATATGGCCGATTGGTGGGTTTATACCTTGAAATTCATGAAAAATACGTTATCTGAGCACGACAATCCCAGTTGATCAGGCACGGTTTATAAGAAAGCCCGTTTGGAATGACACTTTTGTGGGCTGTCGCCTACAATTGCTGAGATATGGCCGATTGGTTGGTTTATACCTTGAAATTCATGAAAAATACGTTATCTGAGCACGACAATCCCAGTTGATCAGGCACGGTTTAGAAGAAAGCCCGTTTGGAATGACACTTTTGTGGGCTGTCGCCTACAATTGCTGAGATATGGCCGATTGGTTGGTTTACACCTTGAAATTCATGCAAAATACGTTATCTGAGCACGACAATCCCAGTTGATCAGGCACGGTTTAGAAGAAAACCCGTTTGGAATGTCACTTTTGTGGGCTGTCGCCTACAATTGCTGAGATATGGCCGATTGGTTGGTTTATACCTTGAAATTCATGCAAAATACGTTATCTGAGCACGACAATCCCAGTTGATCAGGCACGGTTTAGAAGAAAGCCCGTTTGGAATGACACTTTTGTGGGCTGTCGCCTACAATTGCTGAGATATGGCCGATTGGTTGGTTTATACCTTGAAATTCATGCAAAATACGTTATCTGAGCACGACAATCCCAGTTGATCAGGCACGGTTTAGAAGAAAACCCGTTTGGAATGTCACTTTTGTGGGCTGTCGCCTACAATTGCTGAGATATGGCCGATTGGTTGGTTTATACCTTGAAATTCATGCAAAATACGTTATCTGAGCACGACAATCCCAGTTGATCAGGCACGGTTTAGAAGAAAACCCGTTTGGAATGTCACTTTTGTGGGCTGTCGCCTACAATTGCTGAGATATGGCCGATTGGTTGGTTTATACCTTGAAATTCATGAAAAATACGTTATCTGAGCACGACAATCTCAGTTGATCAGGCACGGTTTAGAAGAAAACCCGTTTGGAATGTCACTTTTGTGGGCTGTCGCCTACAATTGCTGAGATATGGCCGATTGGTTGGTTTATACCTTGAAATTCATGCAAAATACGTTATCTGAGCACGACAATCCCAGTTGATCAGGCACGGTTTAGAAGAAAACCCGTTTGGAATGTCACTTTTGGGGGCTGTCGCCTGCAATAGCTGAGATATGGCCGATTGGTTGGTTTATACCTTGAAATTCATGAAAAATACGTTATCTGAGCACGACAATCCCAGTTGATCAGGCACGGTTTAGAAGAAAACCCGTTTGGAATGTCACTTTTGTGGGCTGTCGCCTACAATTGCTGAGAGATGGCCGATTGGTTGGTTTATACCTTGAAATTCATGCAAAATACGTTATCTGAGCACGACAATCCCAGTTGATCAGGCACGGTTTAGAAGAAAGCCCGTTTGGAATGACACTTTTGTGGGCTGTCGCCTACAATTGCTGAGATATGGCCGATTGGTTGGTTTATACCTTGAAATTCATTCAAAATACGTTATCTGAGCACGACAATCCCAGTTGATCAGGCACGGTTTAGAAGAAAACCCGTTTGGAATGTCACTTTTGGGGGCTGTCGCCTGCAATAGCTGAGATATGGCCGATTGGTTGGTTTATACCTTGAAATTCATGAAAAATACGTTATCTGAGCACGACAATCCCAGTTGATCAGGCACGGTTTAGAAGAAAACCCGTTTGGAATGTCACTTTTGTGGGCTGTCGCCTACAATTGCTGAGATATGGCCGATTGGTTGGTATATACCTTGAAATTCATGCAAAATAGGTTATCTGAGCACGACAATCCCAGTTGATCATGCACGGTTTAGAAGAAAGCCCGTTTGGAATGACACTTTTGTGGGCTGTCGCCTACAATTGCTGAGATATGACCGATTGGTTGGTTTATACCTTGAAATTCATGCAAAATACGTTATCTGAGCACGACAATCCCAGTTGATCAGGCACGGTTTAGAAGAAAACCCGTTTGGAATGTCACTTTTGTGGGCTGTCGCCTACAATTGCTGAGATATGGCCGATTGGTTGGTTTACACCTTGAAATTCATGCAAAATACGTTATCTGAGCACGACAATCCCAGTTCATCAGGCACGGTTTAGAAGAAAACCCGTTTGGAATGTCACTTTTGTGGGCTGTCGCCTACAATTGCTGAGATATGGCCGATTGGTTGGTTTATACCTTGAAATTCATTCAAAATACGTTATCTGAGCACGACAATCCCAGTTGATCAGGCACGGTTTAGAAGAAAACCCGTTTGGAATGTCACTTTTGTGGGCTGTCGCCTACAATTGCTGAGATATGGCCGATTGGTTGGTTTATACCTTGAAATTCATGAAAAATACGTTATCTGAGCACGACAATCCCAGTTGATCAGGCACGGTTTAGAAGAAAACCGATTTGGAATGTTACTTTTGTAGGCTGTCGCCTACAATTGCTGAGATATGGCCAATTGGTTGGTTTATACCTTGAAATTCATGCAAAATACGTTATCTGAGCACGACAATCCCAGTTGATCAGGCACGGTTTAGAAGAAAACCCGTTTGGAAAGACACTTTTGGGGGCTGTCGCCTACAATTGCTGAGATATGGCCGATTGGTTGGTTTACACCTTGAAATTCATGAAAAATACGTTATCTGAGCACGACAATCCCAGTTGATCAGGCACGGTTTAGAAGAAAGCCCGTTTGGAATGACACTTTTGTGGGCTGTCGCCTACAGTTGCTGAGATATGGCCGATTGGTTGGTTTATACCTTGAAACTCATGCAAAATACGTTATCTGAGCACGACAATCCCAGTTAATCAGGGACGGTTTAGAAGAAAGCCCGTTTGGAATGACACTTTTGTGGACTGTCGCCTACAATTGCTGAGATATGGCCGATTGGTTGGTTTATACCTTGAAATTCATGAAAAATACGTTATCTGAGCACGACAATCCCAGTTGATCAGGCACGGTTTAGAAGAAAGCCCGTTTGGAATGACACTTTTGTGGGCTGTCGCCTACAATTGCTGAGATATGGCCGATTGGTTGGTTCACACTTTGAAATTCATGCAAAATACGTTATCTGAGCACGACAATCCCAGTTGATCATGCACGGTTTAGAAGAAAGCCCGTTTGGAATGACACTTTTGTGGGCTGTCGCCTACAATTGCTGAGATATGGCCGATTGGTTGGTTTATACCTTGAAATTCATGCAAAATACGTTATCTGAGCACGACAATCCCAGTTGATCAGGCACGGTTTAGAAGAAAACCCGTTTGGAATGACACTTTTGTGGGCTGTCGCCTACAATTGCTTAGATATGGCCGATTGGTTGGTTTATACCTTGAAACTCATGCAAAATACGTTATCTGAGCACGACAATCCCAGTTAATCAGGGACGGTTTAGAAGAAAGCCCGTTTGGAATGACACTTTTGTGGGCTGTCGCCTACAGTTGCTGAGATATGGCCGATTGGTTGGTTTATACCTTGAAATTCATGAAAAATACGTTATCTGAGCACGACAATCCCAGTTAATCAGGCACGGTTTAGAAGAAAACCCGTTTGGAATGTCACTTTTGTGGGCTGTCGCCTACAATTGCTGAGATATGGCCGATTGGTTGGTTTATACCTTGAAATTCATGCAAAATAGGTTATCTGAGCACGACAATCCCAGTTGATCATGCACGGTTTAGAAGAAAGCCCGTTTGGAATGACACTTTTGTGGGCTGTCGCCTACAATTGCTGAGATATGGCCGATTGGTTGGTTTATACCTTGAAATTCATGCAAAATACGTTATCTGAGCACGACAATCCCAGTTGATCAGGCACGGTTTAGAAGAAAACCCGTTTGGAATGTCACTTTTGTGGGCTGTCGCCTACAATTGCTGAGATATGGCCGATTGGTTGGTTTACACCTTGAAATTCATGCAAAATACGTTATCTGAGCACGACAATCCCAGTTCATCAGGCACGGTTTAGAAGAAAACCCGTTTGGAATGTCACTTTTGTGGGCTGTCGCCTACAATTGCTGAGATATGGCCGATTGGTTGGTTTATACCTTGAAATTCATGCAAAATACGTTATCTGAGCACAACAATCCCAGTTGATCAGGCACGGTTTAGAAGAAAACCCGTTTGGAATGACACTTTTGTGGACTGTCGCCTAAAATTGCTGAGATATGGCCGATTGGTTGGTTTATACCTTGAAATTCATGAAAAAGACGTTATCTGAGCACGACAATCCCAGTTGATCAGGCACGGTTTAGAAGAAAGCCCGTTGGGAATGACACTTTTGTGGGCTGTCGCCTACAATTGCTGAGATATGGCCGATTGGTTGGTTTACACCTTGAAATTCATGCAAAATACGTTATCTGAGCACGACAATCCCAGTTGATCAGGCACGGTTTAGAAGAAAACCCGTTTGGAATGTCACTTTTGTGGGCTGTCGCCTACAATTGCTGAGATATGGCCGATTGGTTGGTTTATACCTTGAAATTCATGCAAAATACGTTATCTGAGCACGACAATCCCAGTTGATCAGGCACGGTTTAGAAGAAAGCCCGTTTGGAATGACACTTTTGTGGGCTGTCGCCTACAATTGTTGAGATATGGCCGATTGGTTGGTTTTTACCTTGAAATTCATGCAAAATACGTTATCTGAGCACGACAATCCCAGTTGATCAGACACGGTTTAGAAGAAAACCCGTTTGGAATGTCACTTTTGTGGGCTGTCGCCTACAATTGCTGAGATATGGCCGATTGGTTGGTTTATACCTTGAAATTCATGCAAAATACGTTATCTGAGCACGACAATCCCAGTTGATCAGGCACGGTTTAGAAGAAAACCCGTTTGGAATGTCACTTTTGGGGGCTGTCGCCTGCAATAGCTAAGATATGGCCGATTGGTTGGTTTATACCTTGAAATTCATGAAAAATACGTTATCTGAGCACGACAATCCCAGTCGATCAGGCACGGTTTAGAAGAAAACCAGTTGGGAATGTCACTTTTGTGGGCTGTCGCCTACAATTGCTGAGATATGGCCGATTGGTTGGTTTATACCTTGAAATTCATGCAAAATACGTTATCTGAGCACGACAATCCCAGTTGATCAGGCACGGTTTAGAAGAAAACCCGTTTGGAATGACACTTTTGTGGGCTGTCGCCTACAATTGCTGAGATATGGCCGATTGGTTGGTTTATACCTTGAAATTCATGAAAAATACGTTATCTGAGCACGACAATCCCAGTTGATCAGGCACGGTTTAGAAGAAAGCCCGTTTGGAATGACACTTTTGTGGGCTGTCGCCTACAATTGCTGAGATATGGCCGATTGGTTGGTTTATACCTTGAAATTCATGCAAAATACGTTATCTGAGCACGACAATCCCAGTTGATCAGGCACGGTTTAGAAGAAAACCCGTTTGTAATGTCACTTTTGTGGGCTGTCGTCTACAATTGCTGAGATATGGCCGATTGGTTGGTTTATACCTTGAAATTCATGCAAAATACGTTATCTGAGCACGACAATCCCAGTTGATCAGGCACGGTTTAGAACAAAACCCGTTTGGAATATCACTTTTGTGGGCTGTCGCCTGCAATTGCTGAGATATGGCCGATTGGTTGGTTTATACCTTGAAATTCATGAAAAATACGTTATTTGAGCACGACAATCGCAGTTGATCAGGCGCGGTTTAGAAGAAAACCCGTTTGGAATGTCACTTTTGTGGGCTGTCGCCCACAATTGCTGAGATATAGCCGATTGGTTGGTTTATACCTTGAAATTCAAGCAAATTACTTTATCTGAGCACGACAATCCCAGTTGATCAGGCACGGTTTAGAAGAAAGCCCGTTTGGAATGACACT
Source organism: Tolmerus cingulatus (assembly GCA_959613345.1). Lineage (NCBI taxonomy): Eukaryota > Metazoa > Arthropoda > Insecta > Diptera > Asilidae > Tolmerus > Tolmerus cingulatus. Next base: position 96,389 of record CAUIJO010000084.1, read on the forward strand.
TTTGTGGGCTGTCGCCTACAATTGCAGAGATATGGCAGATTGGTTGGTTTATACCTTGAAACTCATGCAAAATACGTTATCTGAGCACGACAATCCCAGTTGATCAGGCACGGTTTAGAAGAAAACCCGTTTGGAATGTCACTTTTGTGGGCTGTCGCCTACAATTGCTGAGATATGGCCGATTGGTTGGTTTATACCTTGAAATTCATGAAAAATACGTTATCTGAGCACGACAATCCCAGTTGATCAGGCACGGTTTAGAAGAAAACCCGTTTGGAATGTCACTTTTGTGGGCTGTCGCCTACAATTGCTGAGATATGGCCAATTGGTTGGTTTATACCTTGAAATTCATGCAAAATACGTTATCTGAGCACGACAATCCCAGTTGATCAGGCACGGTTTAGAAGAAAACCCGTTTGGAATGTCACTTTTGGGGGCTGTCGCTTACAATTGCTGAGATATGGCCGATTGGTTGGTTTATTCCTTGAAATTCATGAAAAATACGCTATCTGAGCAAGACAATCCCAGTTGATCAGGCACGGTTTAGAAGAAAACCCGTTTGGAATGACACTTTTGTGGGCTGTCGCCTACAATTGCTGAGATATGGCCGAGTGGTTGGTTTATTCCTTGAAATTCACGAAAAATACGGTATCTGAGCAAGACAATCCCAGTTGATCAGTTACGGTTTAGAAGAAAACCCGTTTGGAATGACACTTTTGTAGGCTGTCGCCTACAATTGCTGAGATAATGCCGATTGGTTGGTTTACACCTTGAAATTCATGAAAAATACGTTGTCTGAGCATGACAATCCCAGTTGATCAGGCACGGTTTAGAAGAAAACCCGTTTGGAATTACACTTTTGTGGGCTGTCGCCTACAATTGCTGAGATATGGCCGATTGGTTGGTTTATACCTTGAAATTCATGCAAAATACGTTATCTGAGCACGACAATCCCAGTTGATCAGGCACGGTTTAGAAGAAAACCCGTTTGGAATGACACTTTTATAGGCTGTCGCCTACAATTGCTGAGATATGGCCGATGGGTTGGTTTATACCTTGAAATTCATGAAAAATACGTTGTCTGAGCATGACAATCCCAGTTGATCAGGCACGGTTTAGAAGAAAACCCGTTTGGAATTACACTTTTGTGGGCTGTCGCCTACAATTGCTGAGATATGGCCGATTGGTTGGTTTATACCTTGAAATTCATGCAAAATACGTTATCTGAGCACGACAATCCCAGTTGATCAGGCACGGTTTAGAAGAAAGCCAGTTTGGAATGACACTTTTGTGGGCTGTCGCCTACAATTGCAGAGATATGGCCGATTGGTTGGTTTATACCTTGAAACTCATGCAAAATACGTTATCTGAGCACGACAATCCCAGTTGATCAGGCACGGTTTAGAAGAAAACCCGTTTGGAATGTCACTTTTGTGGGCTGTCGCCTACAATTGCTGAGATATGGCCGATTGGTTGGTTTATACCTTGAAATTCATGAAAAATACGTTATCTGAGCACGACAATCCCAGTCGATCAGGCACGGTTTAGAAGAAAACCCGTTTGGAATGTCACTTTTGTGGGCTGTCGCCTACAATTGCTGAGATATGGCCGATTGGTTGGTTTATACCTTGAAATTCATGCAAAATACGTTATCTGAGCACGACAATCCCAGTTGATCAGGCACGGTTTAGAAGAAAACCCGTTTGGAATGACACTTTTGTGGGCTGTCGCCTACAATTGCTGAGATATGGCCGATTGGTTGGTTTATACCTTGAAATTCATGAAAAATACGTTATCTGAGCACGACAATCCCAGTTGATCAGGCACGGTTTAGAAGAAAGCCCGTTTGGAATGACACTTTTGTGGGCTGTCGCCTACAATTGCTGAGATATGGCCGATTGGTTGGTTTATACCTTGAAATTCATGCAAAATACGTTATCTGAGCACGACAATCCCAGTTGATCAGGCACGGTTTAGAAGAAAACCCGTTTGTAATGTCACTTTTGTGGGCTGTCGCCTACAATTGCTGAGATATGGCCGATTGGTTGGTTTATACCTTGAAATTCATGCAAAATACGTTATCTGAGCACGACAATCCCAGTTGATCAGGCACGGTTTAGAACAAAACCCGTTTGGAATATCACTTTTGTGGGCTGTCGCCTGCAATTGCTGAGATATGGCCGATTGGTTGGTTTATACCTTGAAATTCATGAAAAATACGATATTTGAGCACGACAATCGCAGTTGATCAGGCGCGGTTTAGAAGAAAACCCGTTTGGAATGTCACTTTTGTGGGCTGTCGCCCACAATTGCTGAGATATAGCCGATTGGTTGGTTTATACCTTGAAATTCAAGCAAATTACTTTATCTGAGCACGACAATCCCAGTTGATCAGGCACGGTTTAGAAGAAAGCCCGTTTGGAATGACACTTTTGTGGGCTGTCGCCTACAATTGCAGAGATATGGCAGATTGGTTGGTTTATACCTTGAAACTCATGCAAAATACGTTATCTGAGCACGACAATCCCAGTTGATCAGGCATGGTTTAGAAGAAAACCCGTTTGGAATGTCACTTTTGTGGGCTGTCGCCTACAATTGCTGAGATATGGCCGAGTGGTTGGTTTATTCCTTGAAATTCACGAAAAATACGGTATCTGAGCAAGACAATCCCAGTTGATCAGGCACGGTTTAGAAGAAAACCCGTTTGGAATGACACTTTTGTAGGCTGTCGCCTACAATTGCTGAGATAATGCCGATTGGTTGGTTTACACCTTGAAATTCATGAAAAATACGTTGTCTGAGCATGACAATCCCAGTTGATCAGGCACGGTTTAGAAGAAAACCCGTTTGGAATTACACTTTTGTGGGCTGTCGCCTACAATTGCTGAGATATGGCCGATTGGTTGGTTTATACCTTGAAATTCATGCAAAATACGTTATCTGAGCACGACAATCCCAGTTGATCAGGCACGGTTTAGAAGAAAACCCGTTTGGAATGACACTTTTATAGGCTGTCGCCTACAATTGCTGAGATATGGCCGATGGGTTGGTTTATACCTTGAAATTCATGAAAAATACGTTGTCTGAGCATGACAATCCCAGTTGATCAGGCACGGTTTAGAAGAAAACCCGTTTGGAATTACACTTTTGTGGGCTGTCGCCTACAATTGCTGAGATATGGCCGATTGGTTGGTTTATACCTTGAAATTCATGCAAAATACGTTATCTGAGCACGACAATCCCAGTTGATCAGGCACGGTTTAGAAGAAAGCCCGTTTGGAATGACACTTTTGTGGGCTGTCGCCTACAATTGCAGAGATATGGCCGATTGGTTGGTTTATACCTTGAAACTCATGCAAAATACGTTATCTGAGCACGACAATCCCAGTTGATCAGGCACGGTTTAGAAGAAAACCCGTTTGGAATGTCACTTTTGTGGGCTGTCGCCTACAATTGCTGAGATATGGCCGATTGGTTGGTTTATACCTTGAAATTCATGAAAAATACGTTATCTGAGCACGACAATCCCAGTCGATCAGGCACGGTTTAGAAGAAAACCCGTTTGGAATGTCACTTTTGTGGGCTGTCGCCTACAATTGCTGAGATATGGCCGATTGGTTGGTTTATACCTTGAAATTCATGCAAAATACGTTATCTGAGCACGACAATCCCAGTTGATCAGGCACGGTTTAGAAGAAAACCCGTTTGGAATGACACTTTTGTGGGCTGTCGCCTACAATTGCTGAGATATGGCCGATTGGTTGGTTTATACCTTGAAATTCATGAAAAATACGTTATCTGAGCACGACAATCCCAGTTGATCATGCACGGTTTAGAAGAAAGCCCGTTTGGAATGACACTTTTGTGGGCTGTCGCCTACAATTGCTGAGATATGGCCGATTGGTTGGTTTATACCTTGAAATTCATGCAAAATACGTTATCTGAGCACGACAATCCCAGTTGATCAGGCACGGTTTAGAAGAAAACCCGTTTGTAATATCACTTTTGTGGGCTGTCGCCTACAATTGCTGAGATATGGCCGATTGGTTGGTTTATACCTTGAAATTCATGCAAAATACGTTATCTGAGCACGACAATCCCAGTTGATCAGGCACGGTTTAGAACAAAACCCGTTTGGAATATCACTTTTGTGGGCTGTCGCCTGCAATTGCTGAGATATGGCCGATTGGTTGGTTTATACCTTGAAATTCATGAAAAATACGATATTTGAGCACGACAATCGCAGTTGATCAGGCGCGGTTTAGAAGAAAACCCGTTTGGAATGTCACTTTTGTGGGCTGTCGCCCACAATTGCTGAGATATAGCCGATTGGTTGGTTTATACCTTGAAATTCAAGCAAATTACTTTATCTGAGCACGACAATCCCAGTTGATCAGGCACGGTTTAGAAGAAAGCCCGTTTGGAATGACACTTTTGTGGGCTGTCGCCTACAATTGCAGAGATATGGCAGATTGGTTGGTTTATACCTTGAAACTCATGCAAAATACGTTATCTGAGCACGACAATCCCAGTTGATCAGGCACGGTTTAGAAGAAAACCCGTTTGGAATGTCACTTTTGTGGGCTGTCGCCTACAATTGCTGAGATATGGCCGATTGGTTGGTTTATACCTTGAAATTCATGAAAAATACGTTATCTGAGCACGACAATCCCAGTTGATCAGGCACGGTTTAGAAGAAAACCCGTTTGGAATGTCACTTTTGTGGGCTGTCGCCTACAATTGCTGAGATATGGCCAATTGGTTGGTTTATACCTTGAAATTCATGCAAAATACGTTATCTGAGCACGACAATCCCAGTTGATCAGGCACGGTTTAGAAGAAAACCCGTTTGGAATGTCACTTTTGGGGGCTGTCGCCTACAATTGCTGAGATATGGCCGATTGGTTGGTTTATTCCTTGAAATTCATGAAAAATACGCTATCTGAGCAAGACAATCCCAGTTGATCAGGCGCGGTTTAGAAGAAAACCCGTTTGGAATGACACTTTTGTGGGCTGTCGCCTACAATTGCTGAGATATGGCCGAGTGGTTGGTTTATTCCTTGAAATTCACGAAAAATACGGTATCTGAGCAAGACAATCCCAGTTGATCAGGCGCGGTTTAGAAGAAAACCCGTTTGGAATGACACTTTTGTGGGCTGTCGCCTACAATTGCTGAGATATGGCCGATTGGTTGGTTTATACCTTGAAATTCATGAAAAATACGGTATCTGAGCAAGACAATCCCAGTTGATCAGGTACGGTTTAGAAGAAAACCCGTTTGGAATGACACTTTTGTGGGCTGTCGCCTACAATTGCTGAGATATGGCCGAGTGGTTGGTTTATTCCTTGAAATTCATGAAAAATACGGTATCTCAGCAAGACAGTCCCAGTTGATCAGGCACGGTTTAGAAGAAAACCCGTTTGGAATGACACTTTTGTAGGCTGTCGCCTACAATTGCTGAGATAATGCCGATTGGTTGGTTTACACCTTGAAATTCATGAAAAATACGTTGTCTGAGCATGACAATCCCAGTTGATCAGGCACGGTTTAGAAGAAAACCCGTTTGGAATTACACTTTTGTGGGCTGTCGCCTACAATTGCTGAGATATGGCCGATTGGTTGGTTTATACCTTGAAATTCATGCAAAATACGTTATCTGAGCACGACAATCCCAGTTGATCAGGCACGGTTTAGAAGAAAACCCGTTTGGAATGACACTTTTATAGGCTGTCGCCTACAATTGCTGAGATATGGCCGATGGGTTGGTTTATACCTTGAAATTCATGAAAAATTCGTTATCTGAGCACGACAATCCCAGTTGATCAGGCACGGTTTAGAAGAAAGCCCGTTTGGAATGACACTTTTGTGGGCTGTCGCCTACAATTGCAGAGATATGGCCGATTGGTTGGTTTATACCTTGAAACTCATGCAAAATACGTTATCTGAGCACGACAATCCCAGTTGATCAGGCACGGTTTAGAAGAAAACCCGTTTGGAATGTCACTTTTGTGGGCTGTCGCCTACAATTGCTGAGATATGGCCGATTGGTTGGTTTATACCTTGAAATTCATGAAAAATACGTTATCTGAGCACGACAATCCCAGTTGATCAGGCACGGTTTAGAAGAAAACCCGTTTGGAATGTCACTTTTGTGGGTTGTCGCCTACAATTGCTGAGATATGGCCAATTGGTTGGTTTATACCTTGAAATTAATGCAAACTACGTTATCTGAGCACGACAATCCCAGTTGATCAGGCACGGTTTAGAAGAAAACCCGTTTGGAATGTCACTTTTGGGGGCTGTCGCCTACAATTGCTGAGATATGGCCGATTGGTTGGTTTATTCCTTGAAATTCATGAAAAATACGCTATCTGAGCAAGACAATCCCAGTTGATCAGGCACGGTTTAGAAGAAAACCCGTTTGGAATGACACTTTTGTGGGCTGTCGCCTACAATTGCTGAGATATGGCCGAGTGGTTGGTTTATTCCTTGAAATTCACGAAAAATACGGTATCTGAGCAAGACAATCCCAGTTGATCAGGCGCGGTTTAGAAGAAAACCCGTTTGGAATGACACTTTTGTGGGCTGTCGCCTACAATTGCTGAGATATGGCCGATTGGTTGGTTTATACCTTGAAATTCATGAAAAATACGTTATCTGAGCAAGACAATCCCAGTTGATCAGGTACGGTTTAGAAGAAAACCCGTTTGGAATGACACTTTTGTGGGCTGTCGCCTACAATTGCTGAGATATGGCCGAGTGGTTGGTTTATTCCATGAAATTCATGAAAAATACGGTATCTCAGCAAGACAGTCCCAGTTGATCAGGCACGGTTTAGAAGAAAACCCGTTTGGAATGACACTTTTGTAGGCTGTCGCCTACAATTGCTGAGATAATGCCGATTGGTTGGTTTATACCTTGAAATTCATGAAAAATACGTTGTCTGAGCATGACAATCCCAGTTGATCAGGCACGGTTTAGAAGAAAACCCGTTTGGAATTACACTTTTGTGGGCTGTCGCCTACAATTGCTGAGATATGGCCGATTGGTTGGTTTATACCTTGAAATTCATGCAAAATACGTTATCTGAGCACGACAATCCCAGTTGATCAGGCACGGTTTAGAAGAAAACCCGTTTGGAATGACACTTTTATAGGCTGTCGCTTACAATTGCTGAGATATGGCCGATGGGTTGGTTTATACCTTGAAATTCATGAAAAATACTTTATCTGAGCATGACAATCCCAGTTGATCAGGCACGGTTTAGAAGAAAACCCGTTTGGAATGACACTTTTGTGGGCTGTCGCCTACAATTGCTGAGATATGGCCGATTGGTTGGTTTATACCTTGAAATTCATGAAAAATACGTTATCTGAGCAAGACAATCCCAGTTGATCAGGCACGGTTTAGAAGAAAACCCGTTTGGAATGACACTTTTGTAAGCTGTCGCCTACAATTGCTGAGATATGGCCGATTGGTTGGTTTACACCTTGAAATTCATGAAAAATACGTTGTCTGAGCATGACAATCCCAGTTGATCAGGCACGGTTTAGAAGAAAACCCGTTTGGAATTACACTTTTGTGGGCTGTCGCCTACCATTGCTGAGATATGGCCGATTGGTTGGTTTATACCTTGAAATTCATGAAAAATACGTTATCTGAGCATGACAATCCCAGTTGATCAGGCACGGTTTAGAAGAAAACCCGTTTGGAATGACACTTTTGTGGGCTGTCGCCTACAATTGCTGAGATATGGCCGATTGGTTGATTTATTCCTTGAAATTCATGAAAAATACGGTATCCGAGCAAGACAATCCCAGTTGATCAGGTACGGTTTAGAAGAAAACCCGTTTGGAATGACACTTTTGTGGGCTGTCGCCTACAATTGCTGAGATATGGCCGATTGGTTGGTTTATACCTTGAAATTCATGAAAAATACGTTATCTGAGCAAGACAATCCCAGTTGGTCAGGCACGGTTTAGAAGAAAACCCGTTTGGAATGACGCTTTTGTGGGTTGTCGCCTACAGTTGCTGAGATATGGCCGATTGGTTGGTTTATACCTTGAAATTCATGAAAAATACGTTATCTGAGCAAGACAATCCCAGTTGATCAGGCACGGTTTAGAAGAAAACCCGTTTGGAATGACACTTTTATAGGCTGTCGCCTACAATTGCTGAGATATGGCCGATGGGTTGGTTTATACCTTGAAATTCATGAAAAATACGTTGTCTGAGCATGACAATCCCAGTTGATCAGGCACGGTTTAGAAGAAAACCCGTTTGGAATTACACTTTTGTGGGCTGTCGCCTACAATTGCTGAGATATGGCCGATTGGTTGGTTTATACCTTGAAATTCATGCAAAATACGTTATCTGAGCACGACAATCCCAGTTGATCAGGCACGGTTTAGAAGAAAGCCCGTTTGGAATGACACTTTTGTGGGCTGTCGCCTACAATTGCAGAGATATGGCCGATTGGTTGGTTTATACCTTGAAACTCATGCAAAATACGTTATCTGAGCACGACAATCCCAGTTGATCAGGCACGGTTTAGAAGAAAACCCGTTTGGAATGTCACTTTTGTGGGCTGTCGCCTACAATTGCTGAGATATGGCCGATTGGTTGGTTTATACCTTGAAATTCATGAAAAATACGTTATCTGAGCACGACAATCCCAGTTGATCAGGAACGGTTTAGAAGAAAACCCGTTTGGAATGTCACTTTTGTGGGTTGTCGCCTACAATTGCTGAGATATGGCCAATTGGTTGGTTTATACCTTGAAATTAATGCAAACTACGTTATCTGAGCACGACAATCCCAGTTGATCAGGCACGGTTTAGAAGAAAACCCGTTTGGAATGTCACTTTTGGGGGCTGTCGCCTACAATTGCTGAGATATGGCCGATTGGTTGGTTTATTCCTTGAAATTCATGAAAAATACGCTATCTGAGCAAGACAATCCCAGTTGATCAGGCACGGTTTAGAAGAAAACCCGTTTGGAATGACACTTTTGTGGGCTGTCGCCTACAATTGCTGAGATATGGCCGAGTGGTTGGTTTATTCCTTGAAATTCACGAAAAATACGGTATCTGAGCAAGACAATCCCAGTTGATCAGGCGCGGTTTAGAAGAAAACCCGTTTGGAATGACACTTTTGTGGGCTGTCGCCTACAATTGCTGAGATATGGCCGATTGGTTGGTTTATACCTTGAAATTCATGAAAAATACGTTATCTGAGCAAGACAATCCCAGTTGATCAGGTACGGTTTAGAAGAAAACCCGTTTGGAATGACACTTTTGTGGGCTGTCGCCTACAATTGCTGAGATATGGCCGAGTGGTTGGTTTATTCCATGAAATTCATGAAAAATACGGTATCTCAGCAAGACAGTCCCAGTTGATCAGGCACGGTTTAGAAGAAAACCCGTTTGGAATGACACTTTTGTAGGCTGTCGCCTACAATTGCTGAGATAATGCCGATTGGTTGGTTTACACCTTGAAATTCATGAAAAATACGTTGTCTGAGCATGACAATCCCAGTTGATCAGGCACGGTTTAGAAGAAAACCCGTTTGGAATTACACTTTTGTGGGCTGTCGCCTACAATTGCTGAGATATGGCCGATTGGTTGGTTTATACCTTGAAATTCATGCAAAATACGTTATCTGAGCACGACAATCCCAGTTGATCAGGCACGGTTTAGAAGAAAACCCGTTTGGAATGACACTTTTATAGGCTGTCGCCTACAATTGCTGAGATATGGCCGATGGGTTGGTTTATACCTTGAAATTCATGAAAAATACTTTATCTGAGCATGACAATCCCAGTTGATCAGGCACGGTTTAGAAGAAAACCCGTTTGGAATGACACTTTTGTGGGCTGTCGCCTACAATTGCTGAGATATGGCCGATTGGTTGGTTTATACCTTGAAATTCATGAAAAATACGTTATCTGAGCAAGACAATCCCAGTTGATCAGGCACGGTTTAGAAGAAAACCCGTTTGGAATGACACTTTTGTAAGCTGTCGCCTACAATTGCTGAGATATGGCCGATTGGTTGGTTTACACCTTGAAATTCATGAAAAATACGTTGTCTGAGCATGACAATCCCAGTTGATCAGGCACGGTTTAGAAGAAAACCCGTTTGGAATTACACTTTTGTGGGCTGTCGCCTACCATTGCTGAGATATGGCCGATTGGTTGGTTTATACCTTGAAATTCATGAAAAATACGTTATCTGAGCATGACAATCCCAGTTGATCAGGCACGGTTTAGAAGAAAACCCGTTTGGAATGACACTTTTGTGGGCTGTCGCCTACAATTGCTGAGATATGGCCGATTGGTTGATTTATTCCTTGAAATTCATGAAAAATACGGTATCCGAGCAAGACAATCCCAGTTGATCAGGTACGGTTTAGAAGAAAACCCGTTTGGAATGACACTTTTGTGGGCTGTCGCCTACAATTGCTGAGATATGGCCGATTGGTTGGTTTATACCTTGAAATTCATGAAAAATACGTTATCTGAGCAAGACAATCCCAGTTGGTCAGGCACGGTTTAGAAGAAAACCCGTTTGGAATGACGCTTTTGTGGGTTGTCGCCTACAGTTGCTGAGATATGGCCGATTGGTTGGTTTATACCTTGAAATTCATGAAAAATACGTTATCTGAGCAAGACAATCCCAGTTGATCAGGCACGGTTTAGAAGAAAACCTGTTTGGAATGACACTTTTGTAAGCTGTCGCCTACAATTGCTGAGATATGGCCGATTGGTTGTTTTACACCTTGAAATTCATGAAAAATACGTTGTCTAAGCATGACAATCCCAGTTGATCAGGCACGGTTTAGAAGAAAACCCGTTTGGAATTACACTTTTGTGGGCTGTCGCCTACCATTGCTGAGATATGGCCGAGTGGTTGGTTTATTCCTTGAAATTCATGAAAAATACGTTATCTGAGCAAGACAATCCCAGTTGATCAGGCACGGTTTAGAAGAAAACCCGTTTGGAATGACACTTTTGTGGGCTGTCACCTACAATTGCTGAGATATGGCCGATTGGTTGGTTTATTCCTTGAAATTCATGAAAAATACGGTATCTGAGCAAGACAATCCCAGTTGATCAGGTACGGTTTAGAAGAAAACCCGTTTGGAATGACACTTTTGTGGGCTGTCGCCTACAATTGCTGAGATATGGCCGATTGGTTGGTTTATACCTTGAAATTCATGAAAAATACGTTATCTGAACAAGACAATCCCAGTTGATCAGGCACGGTTTAGTAGAAAACCCGTTTGGAATGACACTTTTGTGGGCTGTCGCCTACAATTGCTGAGATATGGCCGAGTGGTTGGTTTATACCTTGAAATTCATGAAAAATACGTTATCTGAGCAAGACAATCCCAGTTGATCAGGCACGGTTTAGAAGAAAGCCCGTTTGGAATGACACTTTTGTAAGCTGTCGCCTACAATTGCTGAGATATGGCCGATTGGCTGGTTTACACCTTGAAATTCATGAAAAATACGTTGTCTGAGCATGACAATCCCAGTTGATCAGGCACGGTTTAGAAGAAAACCCGTTTGGAATTACACTTTTGTGGGCTGTCGCCTACCATTGCTGAGATATGGCCGATTGGTTGGTTTATACCTTGAAATTCATGAAAAATACGTTATCTGAACAAGACAATCCCAGTTGATCAGGCACGGTTTAGAAGAAAACCTGTTTGGAATGACACTTTTGTAAGCTGTCGCCTACAATTGCTGAGATATGGCCGATTGGTTGGTTTACACCTTGAAATTCATGAACAATACGTTGTCTGAGCATGACAATCCCAGTTGATCAGGCACGGTTTAGAAGAAAACCCGTTTGGAATTACACTTTTGTGGGCCGTCGCCTACCATTGCTGAGATATGGCCGATTGGTTGGTTTATACCTTGAAATTCATGAAAAATACGTTATCTGAGCATGACAATCCCAGTTGATCAGGCACGGTTTAGAAGAAAACCCGTTTGGAATGACACTTTTGTGGGCTGTCGCCTACAATTGCTGAGATATGGCCGATTGGTTGATTTATTCCTTGAAATTCATGAAAAATACGGTATCTGAGCAAGACAATCCCAGTTGATCAGGTACAGTTTAGAAGAAAACCCGTTTGGAATGACACTTTTGTGGGCTGTCGCCTACAATTGCTGAGATATGTCCGATTGGTTGGTTTATACCTTGAAATTCATGAAAAATACGTTATCTGAGCAAGACAATCCCAGTTGGTCAGGCACGGTTTAGAAGAAAACCCGTTTGGAATGACACTTTTGTGGGTTGTCGCCTACAGTTGCTGAGATATGGCCGATTGGTTGGTTTATACCTAGAAATTCATGAAAAATACGTTATCTGAGCAAGACAATCCCAGTTGATCAGGCACGGTTTAGAAGAATACCTGTTTGGAATGACACTTTTGTAAGCTGTCGCCTACAATTGCTGAGATATGGCCGATTGGTTGTTTTACACATTGATATTCATGAAAAATACGTTGTCTAAGCATGACAATCCCAGTTGATCAGGCACGGTTTAGAAGAAAACCCGTTTGGAATTACACTTTTGTGGGCTGTCGCCTACCATTGCTGAGATATGGCCGATTGGTTGGTTTATTCCTTGAAATTCATGAAAAATACGGTATCTGAGCAAGACAATCCCAGTTGATCAGGTACGGTTTAGAAGAAAACCCGTTTGGAATGACACTTTTGTGGGCTGTCGCCTACAATTGCTGAGATATGGCCGATTGGTTGGTTTGTTCCTTAAAATTCATGAAAAATACGGTATCTGAGCAAGACAATCCCAGTTGATCAGGTACGGTTTAGAAGAAAACCCGTTTGGAATGACACTTTTGTGGGCTGTCGCCTACAATTGCTGAGATATGGCCGATTGGTTGGTTTATACCTTGAAATTCATGAAAAATACGTTATCTGAACAAGACAATCCCAGTTGATCAGGCACGGTTTAGAAGAAAACCCGTTTGGAATGACACTTTTGTGGGCTGTCGCCTACAATTGCTGAGATATGGCCGAGTGGTTGGTTTATTCCTTGAAATTCATGAAAAATACGTTATCTGAGCAAGACAATCCCAGTTGATCAGGCACGGTTTAGAAGAAAACCCGTTTGGAATGACACTTTTGTGGGCTGTCGCCTACAATTGCTGAGATATGGCCGAGTGGTTGGTTTATTCCTTGAAATTCACGAAAAATACGGTATCTGAGCAAGACAATCCCAGTTGATCAGGCACGGTTTAGAAGAAAACACGTTTGGAATGACGCTTTTTTGGGCTGTCGCCTACAATTGCTGAGATATGGCCGATTGGTTGGATTATTCCTTGAAATTCATGAAAAATACGGTATCTGAGCAAGACAATCCGAGTTGATCAGGCACGGTTTAGAAGAAAACCCGTTTGGAATGACACTTTTGTGGGCTGTCGCCTACAGTTGCAGAGATATGGCCGATTGGTTGGTTTATACATTGAAATTCATGAAAAATACGTTATCTGAGCATGACAATCCCAGTTGATCGGGCACGGTTTAGAAGAAAACCCGTTTGCAATGACACTTTTGTGGGCTGTCGCCTACAATTGCTTAGATATGGCCGAGTGGTTGGTTTATTCCTTGAAATTCACGAAAAATACGGTATCTGAGCAAGACAATCCCAGTTGATCAGGCACGGTTTAGAAGAAAACCCGTTTGGAATGACACTTTTGTAGGCTGTCGCCTACAATTGCTGAGATATGGCCGATTGGTTTGTTTATACCTTGAAATTCACGAAAAATACGTTATCTGAGCATGACAGTCCCAGTTGATCAGGCACGGTTTAGAAGAAAACCCGTTTGGAATGACACTTTTGTGGGCTATCGCCTACAATTGCTGAGATATGGCCGATTGGTTGGTTTATTCCTTGAAATTCATGAAAAATACGGTATCTGAGCAAGACAATCCCAGTTGATCAGGAACGGTTTAGAAGAAAACCTGTTTGGAATGACACTTTTGTGGGCTGTCGCCTACAATTGCTGAGATATGGCCGAGTGGTTGGTTTATTCTTTGAAATTCACGAAAAATACGGTATCTGAGCAAGTCAATCCCAGTTGATCAGGCACGGTTTAGAAGAAAACCCGTTTGGAATGACACTTTTGTAGGTTGTCGCTTACAATTGCTGAGATATGGCCGATTGGTTGGTTTATTCCTTGAAATTCATGAAAAATACGTTATCAGAGCAAGACAATCCCAGTTGATCAGGCACGGTTTAGAAGAAAACCCGTTTGGAATGACACTTTTGTGGGTTGTCGCCTACAGTTGCAGAGATATGGCCGATTGGTTGGTTTATACCTTGAAATTCATGAAAAGTACGTTATCTGAGCAAGACAATCCCAGTTGATCAGGCACGGTTTAGAAGAAAACCTGTTTGGAATGACACTTTTGTAGGCTGTCGCCTACAATTGCTGAGATGTGGCCGATTGGTTGGTTTACACCTTGAAATGCATGAAAAATACGTTATCTGAGCAAGACAATCCCAGTTGATCAGGCACGGTTTAGAAGAAAACCCGTTTGGAATGACACTTTTGTGGGCTGTCGCCTACAATTGCTGAGATATGGCCGATTGGTTGGTTTATACCTTGAAATTCATGAAAAATACGTTATCTGAGCATGACAATCCCAGTTGATCAGGCACGGTTTAGAAGAAAACCCGTTTGCAATGACACTATTGTGGGCTGTCACCTACAATTGCTGAGATATGGCCGACTGGTTGGTTTATACCTTGAAATTCATGAAAAATACGTTATTTGAGCAAGACAATCCCAGTTGATCAGGCACGGTTTAGAAGAAAACCCGTTTGGAATGACACTTTTGTAGGCCGTCGCCTACAATTGCTGAGATATGGCCGATTGGTTGGTTTATTCTTTGAAATTCACGAAAAATACGGTATCTGAGCAAGTCAATCCCAGTTGATCAGGCACGGTTTAGAAGAAAACCCGTTTGGAATGACACTTTTGTAGGTTGTCGCTTACAATTGCTGAGATATGGCCGATTGGTTGGTTTATTACTTGAAATTCATGAAAAATACGGTATCTGAGCAAGACAATCCCAGTTGATCAGGCACGGTTTAGAAGAAAACCCGTTTGGAATGACACTTTTGTGGGTTGTCGCCTACAGTTGCAGAGATATGGCCGATTGGTTGGTTTATACCTTGAAATTCATGAAAAGTACGTTATCTGAGCAAGACAATCCCAGTTCATCAGGCACGGTTTAGAAGAAAACCTGTTTGGAATGACACTTTTGTGGGCTGTCGCCTACAATTGCTGAGATGTGGCCGATTGGTTGGTTTACACCTTGAAATGCATGAAAAATACGTTATCTGAGCAAGACAATCCCAGTTGATCAGGCACGGTTTAGAAGAAAACCCGTTTGGAATGACACTTTTGTGGGCTGTCGCCTACAATTGCTGAGATATGGCCGATTGGTTGGTTTACACCTTGAAATGCATGAAAAATACGTTATCTGAGCGAGACAATCCCAGTTGAACAGGCACGGTTTAGAAGAAAACCCGTTTGGAATGACACTTTTGTGGGCTGTCGCCTACAATTGCTGAGATATGGCCGATTGGTTGGTTTATACCTTGAAATTCATGAAAAATACGTTATCTGAGCATGACAATCCCAGTTGATCAGGCACGGTTTAGAAGAAAACCCGTTTGGAATGACACTTTTGTGGGCTGTCGCCTACAATTGCTGAGATATGGCCGAGTGGTTGGTTTATTCCTTGAAATTCACGAAAAATACGGTATCTGAGCAAGACAATCCCAGTTGATCAGGCACGGTTTAGAAGAAAACACGTTTGGAATGACACTTTTTTGGGCTGTCGCCTACAATTGCTGAGATATGGCCGATTGGTTGGATTATTCCTTGAAATTCATGAAAAATACGGTATCTGAGCAAGACAATCCGAGTTGATCAGGCACGGTTTAGAAGAAAACCCGTTTGGAATGACACTTTTGTGGGCTGTCGCCTACAGTTGCAGAGATATGGCCGATTGGTTGGTTTATACATTGAAATTCATGAAAAATACGTTATCTGAGCATGACAATCCCAGTTGATCGGGCACGGTTTAGAAGAAAACCCGTTTGCAATGACACTTTTGTGGGCTGTCGCCTACAATTGCTTAGATATGGCCGAGTGGTTGGTTTATTCCTTGAAATTCACGAAAAATACGGTATCTGAGCAAGACAATCCCAGTTGATCAGGCACGGTTTAGAAGAAAACCCGTTTGGAATGACACTTTTGTAGGCTGTCGCCTACAATTGCTGAGATATGGCCGATTGGTTTGTTTATACCTTGAAATTCACGAAAAATACGTTATCTGAGCATGACAGTCCCAGTTGATCAGGCACGGTTTAGAAGAAAACCCGTTTGGAATGACACTTTTGTGGGCTATCGCCTACAATTGCTGAGATATGGCCGATTGGTTGGTTTATTCCTTGAAATTAATGAAAAATACGGTATCTGAGCAAGACAATCCCAGTTGATCAGGAACGGTTTAGAAGAAAACCTGTTTGGAATGACACTTTTGTGGGCTGTCGCCTACAATTGCTGAGATATGGCCGAGTGGTTGGTTTATTCTTTGAAATTCACGAAAAATACGGTATCTGAGCAAGTCAATCCCAGTTGATCAGGCACGGTTTAGAAGAAAACCCGTTTGGAATGACACTTTTGTAGGTTGTCGCTTACAATTGCTGAGATATGGCCGATTGGTTGATTTATTCCTTGAAATTCATGAAAAATACGTTATCAGAGCAAGACAATCCCAGTTGATCAGGCACGGTTTAGAAGAAAACCCGTTTGGAATGACACTTTTGTGGGTTGTCGCCTACAGTTGCAGAGATATGGCCGATTGGTTGGTTTATACCTTGAAATTCATGAAAAGTACGTTATCTGAGCAAGACAATCCCAGTTGATCAGGCACGGTTTAGAAGAAAACCTGTTTGGAATGACACTTTTGTAGGCTGTCGCCTACAATTGCTGAGATGTGGCCGATTGGTTGGTTTACACCTTGAAATGCATGAAAAATACGTGATCTGAGCAAGACAATCCCAGTTGATCAGGCACGGTTTAGAAGAAAACCCGTTTGGAATGACACTTTTGTGGGCTGTCGCCTACAATTGCTGAGATATGGCCGATTGGTTGGTTTATACCTTGAAATTCATGAAAAATACGTTATCTGAGCATGACAATCCCAGTTGATCGGGCACGGTTTAGAAGAAAACCCGTTTGCAATGACACTTTTGTGGGCTGTCACCTACAATTGCTGAGATATGGCCGACTGGTTGGTTTATACCTTGAAATTCATGAAAAATACGTTATTTGAGCAAGACAATCCCAGTTGATCAGGCACGGTTTAGAAGAAAACCCGTTTGGAATGACACTTTTGTAGGCCGTCGCCTACAATTGCTGAGATATGGCCGATTGGTTGGTTTATTCTTTGAAATTCACGAAAAATACGGTATCTGAGCAAGTCAATCCCAGTTGATCAGGCACGGTTTAGAAGAAAACCCGTTTGGAATGACACTTTTGTAGGTTGTCGCTTACAATTGCTGAGATATGGCCGATTGGTTGGTTTATTACTTGAAATTCATGAAAAATACGGTATCTGAGCAAGACAATCCCAGTTGATCAGGCACGGTTTAGAAGAAAACCCGTTTGGAATGACACTTTTGTGGGTTGTCGCCTACAGTTGCAGAGATATGGCCGATTGGTTGGTTTATTCCTTGAAATTCATGAAAAATACGTTATCTGAGCATGACAATCCCAGTTGATCAGGCACGGTTTAGAAGAAAACCCGTTTGGATTGACACTTTTGTGGGCTGTCGCCTACAATTGCTGAGATATGGCCGATTGGTTGGTTTATACCTTAAAATTCATGAAAAATACGTTATTTGAGCAAGACAATCCCAGTTGATCAGGCACGGTTTAGAAGAAAACCCGTTTGGAATGACACTTTTGTAGGCCGTCGCCTACAATTGCTGAGATATGGCCGATTGGTTGGTTTATTCTTTGAAATTCACGAAAAATACGGTATCTGAGCGAGTCAATCCCAGTTGATCAGGCACGGTTTAGAAGAAAACCCGTTTGGAATGACACTTTTGTAGGTTGTCGCTTACAATTGCTGAGATATGGCCGATTGGTTGGTTTATTACTTGAAATTCATGAAAAATACGGTATCTGAGCAAGACAATCCCAGTTGATCAGGCACGGTTTAGAAGAAACCCCTTTTGGAATGACACTTTTGTGGGTTGTCGCCTACAGTTGCAGAGATATGGCCGATTGGTTGGTTTATACCTTGAAATTCATGAAAAGTACGTTATCTGAGCAAGACAATCCCAGTTCATCAGGCACGGTTTAGAAGAAAACCTGTTTGGAATGACACTTTTGTGGGCTGTCGCCTACAATTGCTGAGATGTGGCCGATTGGTTGGTTTACACCTTGAAATGCATGAAAAATACGTTATCTGAGCAAGACAATCCCAGTTGATCAGGCACGGTTTAGAAGAAAACCCGTTTGGAATGACACTTTTGTGGGCTGTCGCCTACAATTGCTGAGATATGGCCGATTGGTTGGTTTATACCTTGAAATTCATGAAAAATACGTTATCTGAGCAAGACAATCCCAGTTGATCAGGCACGGTTTAGAAGAAAACCCTTTTGGAATGACACTTTTGTGGGCTGTCGCCTACAATTGCTGAGATATGGCCGAGTGGTTGGTTTATTCCTTGAAATTCACGAAAAATACGGTATCTGAGCAAAACAATCCCAGTTGATCAGGCACGGTTTAGAAGAAAACCCGTTTGGAATGACACTTTTGTGGGCTGTCGCCTACAATTGCTGAGATATGGCCGATTGGTTGGTTTATACCATGAAATTCATGAAAAATACGGTATCTGAGCAAGACAATCCCAGTTGATCATGCACGGTTTAGAAGAAAACCCGTTTGGAATGACACCTTTGTGGGCTGTCGCCTACAATTTCTGAGATATAGCCGATTGGTTGGTTTATACCTTGAAATTCATGAAAAATACGTTATCTGAGCAAGACAATCCCAGTTGATCAGGCACGGTTTTGAAGAAAACCCGTTTGGAATGACACTTTTGTGGGCTGTCGCCTACAATTGCTGAGATATGGCCGAGTGGTTGGTTTACACCTTGAAATTTATGAAAAATACGTTATCTGAGCAAGACAATCCCAGTTGATCAGGCACGGTTTAGAAGAAAACCCGTTTGGAATGACACTTTTGTGGGCAGTCGCCTACAATTGCTGAGATATGGCCGATTGGTTGATTTATTCCTTGAAATTCATGAAAAATACGGTATCTGAGCAAGACAATCCCAGTTGATCAGGTACAGTTTAGAAGAAAACCCGTTTGGAATGACACTTTTGTGGGCTGTCGCCTACAATTGCTGAGATATGTCCGATTGGTTGGTTTATACCTTGAAATTCATGAAAAATACGTTATCTGAGCAAGACAATCCCAGTTGGTCAGGCACGGTTTAGAAGTAAACCCGTTTGGAATGACACTTTTGTGGGTTGTCGCCTACAGTTGCTGAGATATGGCCGATTGGTTGGTTTATACCTAGAAATTCATGAAAAATACGTTATCTGAGCAAGACAATCCCAGTTGATCAGGCACGGTTTAGAAGAATACCTGTTTGGAATGACACTTTTGTAAGCTGTCGCCTACAATTGCTGAGATATGGCCGATTGGTTGTTTTACACCTTGATATTCATGAAAAATACGTTGTCTAAGCATGACAATCCCAGTTGATCAGGCACGGTTTAGAAGAAAACCCGTTTGGAATTACACTTTTGTGGGCTGTCGCCTGCCATTGCTGAGATATGGCCGATTGTTTGGTTTATACCTTGAAATTCATGAAAAATACGTTATCTGAGCATGACAATCCCAGTTGATCAGGCACGGTTTAGAAGAAAACCCGTTTGGAATGAAACTTTTGTGGGCTGTCGCCTACAATTGCTGAGATATGGCCGATTGGTTGGTTTATTCCTTGAAATTCATGAAAAATACGGTATCTGAGCAAGACAATCCCAGTTGATCAGGTACGGTTTAGAAGAAAACCCGTTTGGAATGACACTTTTGTGGGCTGTCGCCTACAATTGCTGAGATATGGCCGATTGGTTGGTTTGTTCCTTAAAATTCATGAAAAATACGGTATCTGAGCAAGACAATCCCAGTTGATCAGGTACGGTTTAGAAGAAAACCCGTTTGGAATGACACTTTTGTGGGCTGTCGCCTACAATTGCTGAGATATGGCCGATTGGTTGGTGTATACCTTGAAATTCATGAAAAATACGTTATCTGAACAAGACAATCCCAGTTGATCAGGCACGGTTTAGAAGAAAACCCGTTTGGAATGAGACTTTTGTGGGCTGTCGCCTACAATTGCTGAGATATGGCCGAGTGGTTGGTTTATTCCTTGAAATGCATGAAAAATACGTTATCTGAGCAAGACAATCCCAGTTGAACAGGCACGGTTTAGAAGAAAACCCGTTTGGAATGACACTTTTGTGGGCTGTCGCCTACAATTGCTGAGATATGGCCGAGTGGTTGGTTTATTCCTTGAAATTCACGAAAAATACGGTTTCTGAGCAAGACAATCTCAGTTGATCAGGCACGGTTTAGAAGAAAACCCGTTTGGAATGACACTTTTTTGGGCTGTCGCCTACAATTGCTGAGATATGGCCGATTGGTTGGATTATTCCTTGAAATTCATGAAAAATACGGTATCTGAGCAAGACAATCCGAGTTGATCAGGCACGGTTTAGAAGAAAACCCGTTTGGAATGACACTTTTGTGGGCTGTCGCCTACAGTTGCAGAGATATGGCCGATTGGTTGGTTTATACATTGAAATTCATGAAAAATACGTTATCTGAGCATGACAATCCCAGTTGATCGGGCACGGTTTAGAAGAAAACCCGTTTGCAATGACACTTTTGTGGGCTGTCGCCTACAATTGCTTAGATATGGCCGAGTGGTTGGTTTATTCCTTGAAATTCACGAAAAATACGGTATCTGAGCAAGACAATCCCAGTTGATCAGGCACGGTTTAGAAGAAAACCCGTTTGGAATGACACTTTTGTAGGCTGTCGCCTACAATTGCTGAGATATGGCCGATTGGTTTGTTTATACCTTGAAATTCACGAAAAATACGTTATCTGAGCATGACAGTCCCAGTTGATCAGGCACGGTTTAGAAGAAAACCCGTTTGGAATGACACTTTTGTGGGCTATCGCCTACAATTGCTGAGATATGGCCGATTGGTTGGTTTATTCCTTGAAATTCATGAAAAATACGGTATCTGAGCAAGACAATCCCAGTTGATCAGGAACGGTTTAGAAGAAAACCCGTTTGGAATGACACTTTTGTGGGCTGTCGCCTACAATTGCTGAGATATGGCCGAGTGGTTGGTTTATTCTTTGAAATTCACGAAAAATACGGTATCTGAGCAAGTCAATCCCAGTTGATCAGGCACGGTTTAGAAGAAAACCCGTTTGGAATGACACTTTTGTGGGCTGTCGCCTACAATTGCTGAGATATGGCCGATTGGTTGGTTTATACCTTGAAATTCATGAAAAATACGTTATCTGAGCATGACAATCCCAGTTGATCAGGCACGGTTTAGAAGAAAACCCGTTTGCAATGACACTTTTGTGGGCTGTCACCTACAATTGCTGAGATATGGCCGACTGGTTGGTTTATACCTTGAAATTCATGAAAAATACGTTATCTGAGCATGACAATCCCAGTTGATCAGGCACGGTTTAGAAGAAAACCCGTTTGGATTGACACTTTTGTGGGCTGTCGCCTACAATTGCTGAGATATGGCCGATTGGTTGGTTTATACCTTGAAATTCATGAAAAATACGTTATTTGAGCAAGACAATCCCAGTTGATCAGGCACGGTTTAGAAGAAAACCCGTTTGGAATGACACTTTTGTAGGCCGTCGCCTACAATTGCTGAGATATGGCCGATTGGTTGGTTTATTCTTTGAAATTCACGAAAAATACGGTATCTGAGCAAGTCAATCCCAGTTGATCAGGCACGGTTTAGAAGAAAACCCGTTTGGAATGACACTTTTGTAGGTTGTCGCTTACAATTGCTGAGATATGGCCGATTGGTTGGTTTATTACTTGAAATTCATGAAAAATACGGTATCTGAGCAAGACAATCCCAGTTGATCAGGTACGGTTTAGAAGAAAACCCGTTTGGAATGACACTTTTGTGGGCTGTCGCCTACAATTGCTGAGATATGGCCGATTGGTTGGTTTGTTCCTTAAAATTCATGAAAAATACGGTATCTGAGCAAGACAATCCCAGTTGATCAGGCACGGTTTAGAAGAAAACCCGTTTGGAATGACACTTTTGTGGGTTGTCGCCTACAGTTGCTGAGATATGGCCGATTGGTTGGTTTATACCTTGAAATTCATGAAAAGTACGTTATCTGAGCACCACAATCCCAGTTGATCAGGCACAGTTTAGAAGAAAACCCGTTTGGAATGACACTTTTGTGGGCTGTCGCCTACAATTGCTGAGATGTGGCCGATTGGTTGGTTTACACCTTGAAATGCATGAAAAATACGTTATCTGAGCAAGACAATCCCAGTTGATCAGGCACGGTTTAGAAGAAAACCCGTTTGGAATGACACTTTTGTGGGCTGTCGCCTACAATTGCTGAGATATGGCCGATTGGTTGGTTTATACCTTGAAATTCATGAAAAATACGTTATCTGAGCAAGACAATCCCAGTTGATCAGGCACGGTTTAGAAGAAAACCCGTTTGGAATGACACTTTTGTGGGCTGTCGCCTACAATTGCTGAGATATGGCCGAGTGGTTGGTTTATTCCTTGAAATTCACGAAAAATACGGTATCTGAGCAAAACAATCCCAGTTGATCAGGCACGGTTTAGAAGAAAACCCGTTTGGAATGACACTTTTGTGGGCTGTCGCCTACAATTGCTGAGATATGGCCGATTGGTTGGTTTATACCATGAAATTCATGAAAAATACGGTATCTGAGCAAGACAATCCCAGTTGATCAGGCACGGTTTAGAAGAAAACCCGTTTGGAATGACACCTTTGTGGGCTGTCGCCTACAATTTCTGAGATATAGCCGATTGGTTGGTTTATTCCTTGAAATTCATGAAAAATACGTTATCTGAGCAAGACAATCCCAGTTGATCAGGCACGGTTTTGAAGAAAACCCGTTTGGAATGACACTTTTGTGGGCTGTCGCCTACAATTGCTGAGATATGGCCGAGTGGTTGGTTTACACCTTGAAATTTATGAAAAATACGTTATCTGAGCAAGACAATCCCAGTTGATCAGGCACGGTTTAGAAGAAAACCCGTTTGGGATGACACTTTTGTGGGCTGTCGCCCACAATTGCTGAGATATGGCCGATTGGTTGGTTTATACCTTGAAATTCATGCAAAATACGTTATCTGAGCACGACAATACCAGTTGATCAGGCACGGTTTAGAAGAAAACCCGTTTGGATTGACACTTTTGTGGGCTGTCGCCTACAATTGCTGAGATATGGCCGAGTGATTGGTTTATTCCTTGAAATTCACGAAAAATACAGTATCTGAGCAAGACAATACCAGTTGATCAGGCACGGTTTAGAAGAAAACCCGTTTGGATTGACACTTTTGTGGGCTGTCGCCTACAATTGCTGAGATATGGCCGAGTGATTGGTTTATTCCTTGAAATTCACGAAAAATACAGTATCTGAGCAAGACAATCCCAGTTGATCAGGCACGGTTTAGAAGAAAACCCGTTTGGAATGACACTTTTGTGGGCTGTCGCCTACAATTGCTGAGATATGGCCGAGTGGTTGGTTTATACCTTGAAATTCATGAAAAATACGTTATCTGAGCAAGACAATCCCATTTGATCAGGCACGGTTTAGAAGAAAACCCGTTTGGAATGACACTTTTGTGGGCTGTCGCCTACAATTGCTGAGATATGGCCGAGTGGTTGGTTTATTCCTTGAAATTCACGAAAAATACGGTATCTGAGCAAAACAATCCCAGTTGATCAGGCACGGTTTAGAAGAAAACCCGTTTGGAATGACACTTTTGTGGGCTGTCGCCTACAATTGCTGAGATATGGCCGATTGGTTGGTTTATACCATGAAATTCATGAAAAATACGGTATCTGAGCAAGACAATCCCAGTTGATCAGGCACGGTTTAGAAGAAAACCCGTTTGGAATGACACCTTTGTGGGCTGTCGCCTACAATTTCTGAGATATAGCCGATTGGTTGGTTTATACCTTGAAATTCATGAAAAATACGTTATCTGAGCAAGACAATCCCAGTTGATCAGGCACGGTTTTGAAGAAAACCCGTTTGGAATGACACTTTTGTGGGCTGTCGCCTACAATTGCTGAGATATGGCCGAGTGGTTGGTTTACACCTTGAAATTTATGAAAAATACGTTATCTGAGCAACACAATCCCAGTTGATCAGGCACGGTTTAGAAGAAAACCCGTTTGGAATGACACTTTTGTGGGCTGTCGCCCACAATTGCTGAGATATGGCCGATTGGTTGGTTTATACCTTGAAATTCATGAAAAATACGTTATCTGAGCATGACACTACCAGTTGATCAGGCACGGTTTAGAAGAAAACCCGTTTGGATTGACACTTTTGTGGGCTGTCGCCTACAATTGCTGAGATATGGCCGAGTGATTGGTTTATTCCTTGAAATTCACGAAAAATACAGTATCTGAGCAAGACAATCCCAGTTGATCAGGCACGGTTTAGAAGAAAACCCGTTTGGAATGACACTTTTGTGGGCTGTCGCCTACAATTGCTGAGATATGGCCGAGTGGTTGGTTTATACCTTGAAATTCATGAAAAATACGTTATCTGAGCAAGACAATCCCAGTTGATCAGGCACGGTTTAGAAGAAAACCCGTTTGGAATGACACTTTTGTGGGCTGTCGCCTACAATTGCTGAGATGTGGCCGATTGGTTGGTTTACACCTTGAAATGCATGAAAAATACGTTATCTGAGCAAGACAATCCCAGTTAATCAGGCACGGTTTAGAAGAAAACCCGTTTGGAATGACACTTTTGTGGGCTGTCGCCTACAATTGCTGAGATATGGCCGATTGGTTGGTTTATACCTTGAAATTCATGAAAAATACGTTATCTGAGCAAGACAATCCCAGTTGATCAGGCACGGTTTAGAAGAAAACCCGTTTGGAATGACACTTTTGTGGGCTGTCGCCTACAATTGCTGAGATATGGCCGAGTGGTTGGTTTATTCCTTGAAATTCACGAAAAATACGGTATCTGAGCAAAACAATCCCAGTTGATCAGGCACGGTTTAGAAGAAAACCCGTTTGGAATGACACTTTTGTGGGCTGTCGCCTACAATTGCTGAGATATGGCCGATTGGTTGGTTTATACCATGAAATTCATGAAAAATACGGTATCTGAGCAAGACAATCCCAGTTGATCAGGCACGGTTTAGAAGAAAACCCGTTTGGAATGACACCTTTGTGGGCTGTCGCCTACAATTTCTGAGATATAGCCGATTGGTTGGTTTATACCTTGAAATTCATGAAAAATACGTTATCTGAGCAAGACAATCCCAGTTGATCAGGCACGGTTTTGAAGAAAACCCGTTTGGAATGACACTTTTGTGGGCTGTCGCCTACAATTGCTGAGATATGGCCGAGTGGTTGGTTTACACCTTGAAATTTATGAAAAATACGTTATCTGAGCAAGACAATCCCAGTTGATCAGGCACGGTTTAGAAGAAAACCCGTTTGGAATGACACTTTTGTGGGCTGTCGCCCACAATTGCTGAGATATGGCCGATTGGTTGGTTTATACCTTGAAATTCATGAAAAATACGTTATCTGAGCATGACAATACCAGTTGATCAGGCACGGTTTAGAAGAAAACCCGTTTGGATTGACACTTTTGTGGGCTGTCGCCTACAATTGCTGAGATATGGCCGAGTGATTGGTTTATTCCTTGAAATTCACGAAAAATACAGTATCTGAGCAAGACAATCCCAGTTGATCAGGCACGGTTTAGAAGAAAACCCGTTTGGAATGACACTTTTGTGGGCTGTCGCCTACAATTGCTGAGATATGGCCGAGTGGTTGGTTTATACCTTGAAATTCATGAAAAATACGTTATCTGAGCAAGACAATCCCAGTTGATCAGGCACGGTTTAGAAGAAAACCCGTTTGGAATGACACTTTTGTGGGCTGTCGCCTACAATTGCTGAGATATGGCCGAGTGGTTGGTTTATTCCTTGAAATTCACGAAAAATACGGTATCTGAGCAAAACAATCCCAGTTGATCAGGCACGGTTTAGAAGAAAACCCGTTTGGAATGACACTTTTGTGGGCTGTCGCCTACAATTGCTGAGATATGGCCGAGTGGTTGGTTTACACCTTGAAATTTATGAAAAATACGTTATCTGAGCAAGACAATCCCAGTTGATCAGGCACGGTTTAGAAGAAAACCCGTTTGGAATGACACTTTTGTGGGCTGTCGCCCACAATTGCTGAGATATGGCCGATTGGTTGGTTTATACCTTGAAATTCATGAAAAATACGTTATCTGAGCATGACAATACCAGTTGATCAGGCACGGTTTAGAAGAAAACCCGTTTGGATTGACACTTTTGTGGGCTGTCGCCTACAATTGCTGAGATATGGCCGAGTGATTGGTTTATTCCTTGAAATTCACGAAAAATACAGTATCTGAGCAAGACAATCCCAGTTGATCAGGCACGGTTTAGAAGAAAACCCGTTTGGAATGACACTTTTGTGGGCTGTCGCCTACAATTGCTGAGATATGGCCGAGTGGTTGGTTTATACCTTGAAATTCATGAAAAATACGTTATCTGAGCAAGACAATCCCAGTTGATCAGGCACGGTTTAGAAGAAAACCCGTTTGGAATGACACTTTTGTGGGCTGTCGCCTACAATTGCTGAGATATGGCCGAGTGGTTGGTTTATTCCTTGAAATTCACGAAAAATACGGTATCTGAGCAAAACAATCCCAGTTGATCAGGCACGGTTTAGAAGAAAACCCGTTTGGAATGACACTTTTGTGGGCTGTCGCCTACAATTGCTGAGATATGGCCGGGTGGTTGGTTTACACCTTGAAATTCATGAAAAATACGTTATCTGAGCAAGACAATCCCAGTTGATCAGGCACGGCTTAGAAGAAAACCCGTTTGGAATGACACTTTTGTGGGCTGTCGCCTACAATTGCTGAGATATGGCCGAGTGGTTGGTTTATTCCTTGAAATTCACGAAAAATACGGTATCTGAGCAAAACAATCCCAGTTGATCAGGCACGGTTTAGAAGAAAACCCGTTTGGAATGACACTTTTGTGGGCTGTCGCCTACAATTGCTGAGATATGGCCGATTGGTTGGTTTATACCATGAAATTCATGAAAAATACGGTATCTGAGCAAGACAATCCCAGTTGATCAGGCACGGTTTAGAAGAAAACCCGTTTGGAATGACACCTTTGTGGGCTGTCGCCTACAATTTCTGAGATATAGCCGATTGGTTGGTTTATACCTTGAAATTCATGAAAAATACGTTATCTGAGCAAGACAATCCCAGTTGATCAGGCACGGTTTTGAAGAAAACCCGTTTGGAATGACACTTTTGTGGGCTGTCGCCTACAATTGCTGAGATATGGCCGAGTGGTTGGTTTACACCTTGAAATTTATGAAAAATACGTTATCTGAGCAAGACAATCCCAGTTGATCAGGCACGGTTTAGAAGAAAACCCGTTTGGAATGACACTTTTGTGGGCTGTCGCCCACAATTGCTGAGATATGGCCGATTCGTTGGTTTATACCTTGAAATTCATGAAAAATACGTTATCTGAGCATGACACTACCAGTTGATCAGGCACGGTTTAGAAGAAAACCCGTTTGGATTGACACTTTTGTGGGCTGTCGCCTACAATTGCTGAGATATGGCCGAGTGATTGGTTTATTCCTTGAAATTCACGAAAAATACAGTATCTGAGCAAGACAATCCCAGTTGATCAGGCACGGTTTAGAAGAAAACCCGTTTGGAATGACACTTTTGTGGGCTGTCGCCTACAATTGCTGAGATATGGCCGAGTGGTTGGTTTATACCTTGAAATTCATGAAAAATACGTTATCTGAGCAAGACAATCCCAGTTGATCAGGCACGGTTTAGAAGAAAACCCGTTTGGAATGACACTTTTGTGGGCTGTCGCCTACAATTGCTGAGATATGGCCGAGTGGTTGGTTTATTCCTTGAAATTCACGAAAAATACGGTATCTGAGCAAAACAATCCCAGTTGATCAGGCACGGTTTAGAAGAAAACCCGTTTGGAATGACACTTTTGTGGGCTGTCGCCTACAATTGCTGAGATATGGCCGATTGGTTGGTTTATACCATGAAATTCATGAAAAATACGGTATCTGAGCAAGACAATCCCAGTTGATCAGGCACGGTTTAGAAGAAAACCCGTTTGGAATGACACCTTTGTGGGCTGTTGCCTACAATTTCTGAGATATAGCCGATTGGTTGGTTTATACCTTGAAATTCATGAAAAATACGTTATCTGAGCAAGACAATCCCAGTTGATCAGGCACGGTTTTGAAGAAACCCCGTTTGGAATGACACTTTTGTGGGCTGTCGCCTACAATTGCTGAGATATGGCCGAGTGGTTGGTTTACACCTTGAAATTTATGAAAAATACGTTATCTGAGCAAGACAATCCCAGTTGATCAGGCACGGTTTAGAAGAAAACCCGTTTGGAATGACACTTTTGTGGGCTGTCGCCTACAATTTCTGAGATATAGCCGATTGGTTGGTTTATACCTTGAAATTCATGAAAAATACGATATCTGAGCAAAACAATCCCAGTTGATCAGGCACGGTTTAGAAGAAAACCCGTTTGGAATGACACTTTTGTGGGCTGTCGCCTACAATTGCTGAGATATGGCCGATTGGTTGGTTTATACCATGAAATTCATGAAAAATACGGTATCTGAGCAAGACAATCCCAGTTGATCAGGCACGGTTTAGAAGAAAACCCGTTTGGAATGACACCTTTGTGGGCTGTCGCCTACAATTTCTGAGATATAGCCGATTGGTTGGTTTATTCCTTGAAATTCATGAAAAATACGATGTCTGAGCAAGACAATCCGAGTTGATCAGGCACGGTTTAGAAGAAAACCCGTTTGGAATGACACTTTTGTGGGCTGTCGACTACAATTGCTGAGATATGGCCGATTGGTTGGTTTATTCCTTGAAATTCATGAAAAATACGGTATCTGAGCAAGACAATCCCAGTTGATGAGGCACGGTTTAGAAGAAAGCCCGTTTGGAATAACACTTTTGTGGGCTGTCGCCTAGAATTGCTGAGATATGGCCGATTGGTTGGTTTATTCCTTGAAATTCATGAAAAATACGTTATCTGAGCAAGACAATCCCAGTTGATCAGGCACGGTTTAGAAGAAAACCCGTTTGGAATGACACTTTTGTGGGCTGTCGCCTACAGTTGCTGAGATATGGCCGATTGGTTGGTTTATACCTTGAAATTCATGAAAAATACGATATCTGAGCAAGAAAATCCCTGTTGATCAGGCACGGTTTAGAAGAAAACCCGTTTGGAATGACACTTTGTGGGCTGTCGCCTACAATTGCTGCGATATGGCCGATTGGTTGGCTTATTCCTTGAAATTCATGAAAAATACGTTATCTGAGCAAGACAATCCCAGTTGATCAGGCACGGTTTAGAAGAAAACCCATTTGGAATGACACTTTTGTGGGCTGTCGCCTACAATTGCTGAGATATGGCCGATTGGTTGGTTTATACCTTGAAATTCATGAAAAATACGTTATCTGAGCATGACAGTCCCAGTTGATCAGGCACGGTTTAGAAGAAAACCCGTTTGGATTGACACTTTTGTGGGCTGTCGCCTACAATTGCTGAGATATGGCCGAGTGATTGGTTTATTCCCTGAAATTCACGAAAAATACGGTATCTGAGCAAAACAATCCCAGTTGATCAGGCACGGTTTAGAAGAAAACCCGTTTGGAATGACACTTTTGTGGGCTGTCGCCTACAATTGCTGAGATATGGCCG
The DNA here is from genome assembly GCA_959613345.1 of Tolmerus cingulatus. Taxonomy (NCBI): domain Eukaryota; kingdom Metazoa; phylum Arthropoda; class Insecta; order Diptera; family Asilidae; genus Tolmerus; species Tolmerus cingulatus. The sequence goes on from CAUIJO010000084.1 coordinate 126,599, forward strand.
ATTGGTTGGTTTATACCTTGAAATTCATGAAAAATACGTTATCTGAGCATGACAATCCCAGTTGATCAGGCACGGTTTAGAAGAAAACCCGTTTGGAATGACACTTTTGTGGGCTGTCGCCTACAATTGCTGAGATATGGCCAATTGGTTGGTTTATTACTTGAAATTCATGAAAAATACGGTATCTGAGCAAGACAATCCCAGTTGACCAGGAACGGTTTAGAAGAAAACCCGTTTGGAATGACACTTTTGTGGGCTGTCGCCTACAATTGCTGAGATATGGCCGATTGGTTGGTTTATACCTTGAAATTCATGAAAAATACGTTATCTGAGCATGATAATCCCAGTTGATCAGGCACGGTTTAGAAGAAAACCCGTTTGGATTGACACGTTTGTGGGCTGTCGCCTACAATTGCTGAGATATGGCCGAGTGATTGGTTTATTCCTTGAAATTCACGAAAAATACAGTATCTGAGCAAGACAATCCCAGTTGATCAGGCACGGTTTAGAAGAAAACCCGTTTGGAATGACACTTTTGTGGGCTGTCGCCTACAATTGCTGAGATATGGCCGATTGGGTGTTTTACACCTTGAAATTCATGAAAAATACGTTGTCTAAGCATGACAATCCCAGTTGATCAGGCACGGTTTAGAAGAAAACCCGTTTGGAATTACACTTTTGTGGGCTGTCGCCTACCATTGCTGAGATATGGCCGAGTGGTTGGTTTATTCCTTGAAATTCATGAAAAATACGGTATCTGAGCAAGACAATCCCAGTTTGATCAGGCACGGTTTAGAAGAAAACCCGTTTGGAATGACACTTTTGTGGGCTGTCGCCTACAATTGCTGAGATATGGCCGAGTGGTTGGTTTACACCTTGAAATTCATGAAAAATACGTTGTCTGAGTATGACAATCCCAGTTGATCAGGCACGGTTTAGAAGAAAACCCGTTTGGAATTACACTTTTGTGGGCTGTCGCCTACAATTGCTGAGATATGGCCGTTTGGTTGGTTTGTACCTTGAAATTCATGTAAAATACGTTATCTGAGCACGACAATCCCAGTTGATCAGGCACGGTTTAGAAGAAAGCCCGTTTGGAATGACACTTTTGTGGGCTGTCGCCTACAATTGCAGAGATATGGCCGATTGGTTGGTTTATACCTTGAAACTCATGCAAAATACGTTATCTGAGCACGACAATCCCAGTTGATCAGGCACGGTTTAGAAGAAAACCCGTTTGGAATGTCACTTTTGTGGGCTGTCGCCTACAATTGCTGAGATATGGCCGATTGGTTGGTTTATACCTTGAAATTCATGAAAAATACGTTATCTGAGCATGACAATCCCAGTTGATCAGGCACGGTTTAGAAGAAAACCCGTTTGGAATGACACTTTTGTGGGCTGTCGCCTACAATTGCTGAGATATGGCCGATTGGTTGATTTATTCCTTGAAATTCATGAAAAATACGGTATCCGAGCAAGACAATCCCAGTTGATCAGGTACGGTTTAGAAGAAAACCCGTTTGGAATGACACTTTTGTGGGCTGTCGCCTACAATTGCTGAGATATGGCCGATTGGTTGGTTTATACCTTGAAATTCATGAAAAATACGTTATCTGAGCAAGACAATCCCAGTTGGTCAGGCACGGTTTAGAAGAAAACCCGTTTGGAATGACGCTTTTGTGGGTTGTCGCCTACAGTTGCTGAGATATGGCCGATTGGTTGGTTTATACCTTGAAATTCATGAAAAATACGTTATCTGAGCAAGACAATCCCAGTTGATCAGGCACGGTTTAGAAGAAAACCTGTTTGGAATGACACTTTTGTAAGCTGTCGCCTACAATTGCTGAGATATGGCCGATTGGTTGTTTTACACCTTGAAATTCATGAAAAATACGTTGTCTAAGCATGACAATCCCAGTTGATCAGGCACGGTTTAGAAGAAAACCCGTTTGGAATTACACTTTTGTGGGCTGTCGCCTACCATTGCTGAGATATGGCCGAGTGGTTGGTTTATTCCTTGAAATTCATGAAAAATACGTTATATGAGCAAGACAATCCCAGTTGATCAGGCACGGTTTAGAAGAAAACCCGTTTGGAATGACACTTTTGTGGGCTGTCGCCTACAATTGCTGAGATATGGCCGATTGGTTGGTTTATTCCTTGAAATTCATGAAAAATACGGTATCTGAGCAAGACAATCCCAGTTGATCAGGTACGGTTTAGAAGAAAACCCGTTTGGAATGACACTTTTGTGGGCTGTCGCCTACAATTGCTGAGATATGGCCGATTGGTTGGTTTATACCTTGAAATTCATGAAAAATACGTTATCTGAGCATGACAGTCCCAGTTGATCAGGCACGGTTTAGAAGAAAACCCGTTTGGAATGACACTTTTGTGGGCTATCGCCTACAATTGCTGAGATATGGCCGATTGGTTGGTTTATTCCTTGAAATTCATGAAAAATACGGTATCTGAGCACGACAATCCCAGTTGATCAGGAACGGTTTAGAAGAAAACCCGTTTGGAATGACACTTTTGTGGGCTGTCGCCTACAATTGCTGAGATATGGCCGAGTGGTTGGTTTATACCTTGAAATTCATGAAAAATACGTTATCTGAGCAAGACAATCCCAGTTGATCAGGCACGGTTTAGAAGAAAACCTGTTTGGAATGACACTTTTGTAAGCTGTCGCCTACAGTTGCAGAGATATGGCCGATTGGTTGGTTTATACATTGAAATTCATGAAAAATACGTTATCTGAGCATGACAATCCCAGTTGATCGGGCACGGTTTAGAAGAAAACCCGTTTGCAATGACACTTTTGTGGGCTGTCGCCTACAATTGCTTAGATATGGCCGAGTGGTTGGTTTATTCCTTGAAATTCACGAGAAATACGGTATCTGAGCAAGACAATCCCAGTTGATCAGGCACGGTTTAGAAGAAAACCCGTTTGGAATGACACTTTTGTAGGCTGTCGCCTACAATTGCTGAGATATGGCCGATTGGTTTGTTTATACCTTGAAATTCACGAAAAATACGTTATCTGAGCATGACAGTCCCAGTTGATCAGGCACGGTTTAGAAGAAAACCCGTTTGGAATGACACTTTTGTGGGCTATCGCCTACAATTGCTGAGATATGGCCGATTGGTTGGTTTATTCCTTGAAATTCATGAAAAATACGGTATCTGAGCACGACAATCCCAGTTGATCAGGAACGGTTTAGAAGAAAACCCGTTTGGAATGACAGTTTTGTGGGCTGTCGCCTACAATTGCTGAGATATGGCCGAGTGGTTGGTTTATTCTTTGAAATTCACGAAAAATACGGTATCTGAGCAAGTCAATCCCAGTTGATCAGGCACAGTTTAGAAGAAAACCCGTTTGGAATGACACTTTTGTAGGTTGTCGCTTACAATTGCTGAGATATGGCCGATTGGTTGGTTTATTCCTTGAAATTCATGAAAAATACGTTATCTGAGCAAGACAATCCCAGTTGATCAGGCACGGTTTAGAAGAAAACCCGTTTGGAATGACACTTTTGTGGGCTGTCGCCTACAATTGCTGAGATATGGCCGATTGGTTGGTTTATACCTTGAAATTCATGAAAAATACGTTATCTGAGCATGACAATCCCAGTTGATCAGGCACGGTTTAGAAGAAAACCCGTTTGCAATGACACTTTTGTGGGCTGTCACCTACAATTGCTGAGATATGGCCGACTGGTTGGTTTATACCTTGAAATTCATGAAAAATACGTTATCTGAGCATGACAATCCCAGTTGATCAGGCACGGTTTAGAAGAAAACCCGTTTGGATTGACACTTTTGTGGGCTGTCGCCTACAATTGCTGAGATATGGCCGATTGGTTGGTTTATACCTTGAAATTCATGAAAAATACGTTATTTGAGCAAGACAATCCCAGTTGATCAGGCACGGTTTAGAAGAAAACCCGTTTGGAATGACACTTTTGTAGGCCGTCGCCTACAATTGCTGAGATATGGCCGATTGGTTGGTTTATTCTTTGAAATTCACGAAAAATACGTTATCTGAGCATGACAATCCCAGTTGATCAGGCACGGTTTAGAAGAAAACCCGTTTGGATTGACACTTTTGTGGGCTGTCGCCTACAATTGCTGAGATATGGCCGATTGGTTGGTTTATACCTTGAAATTCATGAAAAATACGTTATTTGAGCAAGACAATCCCAGTTGATCAGGCACGGTTTAGAAGAAAACCCGTTTGGAATGACACTTTTGTAGGCCGTCGCCTACAGTTGCTGAGATATGGCCGATTGGTTGGTTTATTCTTTGAAATTCACGAAAAATACGGTATCTGAGCAAGTCAATCCCAGTTGATCAGGCACGGTTTAGAAGAAAACCCGTTTGGAATGACACTTTTGTAGGTTGTCGCTTACAATTGCTGAGATATGGCCGATTGGTTGGTTTATTACTTGAAATTCATGAAAAATACGGTATCTGAGCAAGACAATCCCAGTTGATCAGGCACGGTTTAGAAGAAAACCCGTTTGGAATGACACTTTTGTGGGCTGTCGCCTACAATTGCTGAGATATGGCCGATTGGTTGGTTTATACCTTGAAATTCATGAAAAGTACGTTATCTGAGCACCACAATCCCAGTTGATCAGGCACAGTTTAGAAGAAAACCCGTTTGGAATGACACTTTTGTGGGCTGTCGCCTACAATTGCTGAGATGTGGCCGATTGGTTGGTTTACACCTTGAAATGCATGAAAAATACGTTATCTGAGCAAGACAATCCCAGTTGATCAGGCACGGTTTAGAAGAAAACCCGTTTGGAATGACACTTTTGTGGGCTGTCGCCTACAATTGCTGAGATATGGCCGAGTGGTTGGTTTACACCTTGAAATTCATGAAAAATACGTTATCTGAGCAAGACAATCCCAGTTGATCAGGCACGGTTTAGAAGAAAACCCGTTTGGAATGACACTTTTGTGGGCTGTCGCCTACAATTGCTGAGATATGGCCGAGTGGTTGGTTTACACCTTGAAATTTATGAAAAATACGGTATCTGAGCAAGACAATCCCAGTTGATCAGGCACGGTTTAGAAGAAAACCCGTTTGGAATGACACCTTTGTGGGCTGTCGCCTACAATTTCTGAGATATAGCCGATTGGTTGGTTTATACCTTGAAATTCATGAAAAATACGTTATCTGAGCAAGACAATCCCAGTTGATCAGGCACGGTTTTGAAGAAAACCCGTTTGGAATGACACTTTTGTGGGCTGTCGCCTACAATTGCTGAGATATGGCCGAGTGGTTGGTTTACACCTTGAAATTTATGAAAAATACGTTATCTGAGCAAGACAATCCCAGTTGATCAGGCACGGTTTAGAAGAAAACCCGTTTGGAATGACACTTTTGTGGGCTGTCGCCCACAATTGCTGAGATATGGCCGATTGGTTGGTTTATACCTTGAAATTCATGAAAAATACGTTATCTGAGCATGACAATACCAGTTGATCAGGCACGGTTTAGAAGAAAACCCGTTTGGATTGACACTTTTGTGGGCTGTCGCCTACAATTGCTGAGATATGGCCGAGTGAATGGTTTATTCCTTGAAATTCACGAAAAATACAGTATCTGAGCAAGACAATCCCAGTTGATCAGGCACGGTTTAGAAGAAAACCCGTTTGGAATGACACTTTTGTGGGCTGTCGCCTACAATTGCTGAGATATGGCCGAGTGGTTGGTTTATACCTTGAAATTCATGAAAAATACGTTATCTGAGCAAGACAATCCCAGTTGATCAGGCACGGTTTAGAAGAAAACCCGTTTGGAATGACACTTTTGTGGGCTGTCGCCTACAATTGCTGAGATATGGCCGAGTGGTTGGTTTATTCCTTGAAATTCACGAAAAATACGGTATCTGAGCAAAACAATCCCAGTTGATCAGGCACGGTTTAGAAGAAAACCCGTTTGGAATGACACTTTTGTGGGCTGTCGCCTACAATTGCTGAGATATGGCCGATTGGTTGGTTTATACCATGAAATTCATGAAAAATACGGTATCTGAGCAAGACAATCCCAGTTGATCAGGCACGGTTTAGAAGAAAACCCGTTTGGAATGACACCTTTGTGGGCTGTCGCCTACAATTTCTGAGATATAGCCGATTGGTTGGTTTATACCTTGAAATTCATGAAAAATACGTTATCTGAGCAAGACAATCCCAGTTGATCAGGCACGGTTTTGAAGAAAACCCGTTTGGAATGACACTTTTGTGGGCTGTCGCCTACAATTGCTGAGATATGGCCGAGTGGTTGGTTTACACCTTGAAATTTATGAAAAATACGTTATCTGAGCAAGACAATCCCAGTTGATCAGGCACGGTTTAGAAGAAAACCCGTTTGGAATGACACTTTTGTGGGCTGTCGCCCACAATTGCTGAGATATGGCCGATTGGTTGGTTTATACCTTGAAATTCATGAAAAATACGTTATCTGAGCATGACACTACCAGTTGATCAGGCACGGTTTAGAAGAAAACCCGTTTGGATTGACACTTTTGTGGGCTGTCGCCTACAATTGCTGAGATATGGCCGAGTGATTGGTTTATTCCTTGAAATTCACGAAAAATACAGTATCTGAGCAAGACAATCCCAGTTGATCAGGCACGGTTTAGAAGAAAACCCGTTTGGAATGACACTTTTGTGGGCTGTCGCCTACAATTGCTGAGATATGGCCGAGTGGTTGGTTTATACCTTGAAATTCATGAAAAATACGTTATCTGAGCAAGACAATCCCAGTTGATCAGGCACGGTTTAGAAGAAAACCCGTTTGGAATGACACTTTTGTGGGCTGTCGCCTACAATTGCTGAGATGTGGCCGATTGGTTGGTTTACACCTTGAAATGCATGAAAAATACGTTATCTGAGCAAGACAATCCCAGTTAATCAGGCACGGTTTAGAAGAAAACCCGTTTGGAATGACACTTTTGTGGGCTGTCGCCTACAATTGCTGAGATATGGCCGATTGGTTGGTTTATACCATGAAATTCATGAAAAATACGGTATCTGAGCAGGACAATCCCAGTTGATCAGGCACGGTTTAGAAGAAAACCCGTTTGGAATGACACCTTTGTGGGCTGTCGCCTACAATTTCTGAGATATAGCCGATTGGTTGGTTTATTCCTTGAAATTAATGAAAAATACGATGTCTGAGCAAGACAATCCGAGTTGATCAGGCACGGTTTAGAAGAAAACCCGTTTGGAATGACACTTTTGTGGGCTGTCGACTACAATTGCTGAGATATGGCCGATTGGTTGGTTTATTCCTTGAAATTCATGAAAAATACGGTATCTGAGCAAGACAATCCCAGTTGATGAGGCACGGTTTAGAAGAAAGCCCGTTTGGAATAACACTTTTGTGGGCTGTCGCCTAGAATTGCTGAGATATGGCCGATTGGTTGGTTTATTCCTTGAAATTCATGAAAAATACGTTATCTGAGCAAGACAATCCCAGTTGATCAGGCACGGTTTAGAAGAAAACCCGTTTGGAATGACACTTTTGTGGGCTGTCGCCTACAGTTGCTGAGATATGGCCGATTGGTTGGTTTATACCTTGAAATTCATGAAAAATACGATATCTGAGCAAGAAAATCCCTGTTGATCAGGCACGGTTTAGAAGAAAACCCGTTTGGAATGACACTTTGTGGGCTGTCGCCTACAATTGCTGCGATATGGCCGATTGGTTGGTTTATTCCTTGAAATTCATGAAAAATACGTTATCTGAGCAAGACAATCCCAGTTGATCAGGCACGGTTTAGAAGAAAACCCATTTGGAATGACACTTTTGTGGGCTGTCGCCTACAATTGCTGAGATATGGCCGATTGGTTGGTTTATACCTTGAAATTCATGAAAAATAAGTTATCTGAGCATGACAGTCCCAGTTGATCAGGCACGGTTTAGAAGAAAACCCGTTTGGATTGACACTTTTGTGGGCTGTCGCCTACAATTGCTGAGATATGGCCGAGTGATTGGTTTATTCCCTGAAATTCACGAAAAATACGGTATCTGAGCAAAACAATCCCAGTTGATCAGGCACGGTTTAGAAGAAAACCCGTTTGGAATGACACTTTTGTGGGCTGTCGCCTACAATTGCTGAGATATGGCCGATTGGTTGGTTTATACCTTGAAATTCATGAAAAATACGTTATCTGAGCATGACAATCCCAGTTGATCAGGCACGGTTTAGAAGAAAACCCGTTTGGAATGACACTTTTGTGGGCTGTCGCCTACAATTGCTGAGATATGGCCGATTGGTTGGTTTATTACTTGAAATTCATGAAAAATACGGTATCTGAGCAAGACAATCCCAGTTGATCAGGAACGGTTTAGAAGAAAACCCGTTTGGAATGACACTTTTGTGGGCTGTCGCCTACAATTGCTGAGATATGGCCGATTGGTTGGTTTATACCTTGAAATTCATGAAAAATACGTTATCTGAGCATGACAATCCCAGTTGATCAGGCACGGTTTAGAAGAAAACCCGTTTGGAATGACACGTTTGTGGGCTGTCGCCTACAATTGCTGAGATATGGCCGAGTGATTGGTTTATTCCTTGAAATTCACGAAAAATACAGTATCTGAGCAAGACAATCCCAGTTGATCAGGCACGGTTTAGAAGAAAACCCGTTTGGAATGACACTTTTGTGGGCTGTCGCCTACAATTGCTGAGATACGGCCGATTGGTTGGTTTATTCCTTTAAATTCATTAAAAATACGGTATCTGAGCAAGACAATCCCAGTTGATCAGGCACGGTTTAGAAGAAAACCCGTTTGGAATTACACTTTTGTGGGCTGTCGCCTACCATTGCTGAGATATGGCCGAGTGGTTGGTTTATTCCTTGAAATTCATGAAAAATACGGTATCTGAGCAAGACAATCCCAGTTTGATCAGGCACGGTTTAGAAGAAAACCCGTTTGGGATGACACTTTTGTGGGCTGTCGCCTACAATTGCTGAGATATGGCCGAGTGGTTGGTTTACAACTTGAAATTCATGAAAAATACGTTGTCTGAGCATGACAATCCCAGTTGATCAGGCACGGTTTAGAAGAAAACCCGTTTGGAATGACACTTTTGTGGGCTGTCGCCTACAATTGCTGAGATATGGCCGATTGGTTGGTTTATACCTTGAAATTCATGTAAAATACGTTATCTGAGCACGACAATCCCAGTTGATCAGGCACGGTTTAGAAGAAAGCCCGTTTGGAATGACACTTTTGTGGGCTGTCGCCTACAATTGCAGAGATATGGCCGATTGGTTGGTTTATACCTTGAAACTCATGCAAAATACGTTATCTGAGCACGACAATCCCAGTTGATCAGGCACGGTTTAGAAGAAAACCCGTTTGGAATGTCACTTTTGTGGGCTGTCGCCTACAATTGCTGAGATATGGCCGATTGGTTGGTTTATACCTTGAAATTCATGAAAAATACGTTATCTGAGCACGACAATCCCAGTTGATCAGGCACGGTTTAGAAGGAAACCTGTTTGGAATGTCACTTTTGTGGGCTGTCGCCTACAATTGCTGAGATATGGCCAATTGGTTGGTTTATACCTTGAAATTAATGCAAAATACGTTATCTGAGCACGACAATCCCAGTTGATCAGGCACGGTTTAGAAGAAAACCCGTTTGGAATGTCACTTTTGGGGGCTGTCGCCTACAATTGCTGAGATATGGCCGATTGGTTGGTTTATACCTTGAAATTCATGAAAAATACGTTATCTGAGCATGACAATCCCAGTTGATCAGGCACGGTTTAGAAGAAAACCCGTTTGGAATGACACTTTTGTGGGCTGTCGCCTACAATTGCTGAGATATGGCCGATTGGTTGATTTATTCCTTGAAATTCATGAAAAATACGGTATCCGAGCAAGACAATCCCAGTTGATCAGGTACGGTTTAGAAGAAAACCCGTTTGGAATGACACTTTTGTGGGCTGTCGCCTACAATTGCTGAGATATGGCCGATTGGTTGGTTTATACCTTGAAATTCATGAAAAATACGTTATCTGAGCAAGACAATCCCAGTTGGTCAGGCACGGTTTAGAAGAAAACCCGTTTGGAATGACGCTTTTGTGGGTTGTCGCCTACAGTTGCTGAGATATGGCCGATTGGTTGGTTTATACCTTGAAATTCATGAAAAATACGTTATCTGAGCAAGACAATCCCAGTTGATCAGGCACGGTTTAGAAGAAAACCTGTTTGGAATGACACTTTTGTAAGCTGTCGCCTACAATTGCTGAGATATGGCCGATTGGTTGTTTTACACCTTGAAATTCATGAAAAATACGTTGTCTAAGCATGACAATCCCAGTTGATCAGGCACGGTTTAGAAGGAAACCCGTTTGGAATTACACTTTTGTGGGCTGTCGCCTACCATTGCTGAGATATGGCCGAGTGGTTGGTTTATTCCTTGAAATTCATGAAAAATACGTTATATGAGCAAGACAATCCCAGTTGATCAGGCACGGTTTAGAAGAAAACCCGTTTGGAATGACACTTTTGTGGGCTGTCGCCTACAATTGCTGAGATATGGCCGATTGGTTGGTTTATTCCTTGAAATTCATGAAAAATACGGTATCTGAGCAAGACAATCCCAGTTGATCAGGTACGGTTTAGAAGAAAACCCGTTTGGAATGACACTTTTGTGGGCTGTCGCCTACAATTGCTGAGATATGGCCGATTGGTTGGTTTATACCTTGAAATTCATGAAAAATACGTTATCTGAACAAGACAATCCCAGTTGATCAGGCACGGTTTAGAAGAAAACCCGTTTGGAATGACACTTTTGTGGGCTGTCGCCTACAATTGCTGAGATATGGCCGAGTGGTTGGTTTATACCTTGAAATTCATGAAAAATACGTTATCTGAGCAAGACAATCCCAGTTGATCAGGCACGGTTTAGAAGAAAACCTGTTTGGAATGACACTTTTGTAAGCTGTCGCCTACAATTGCTGAGATATGGCCGATTGGTTGGTTTACACCTTGAAATTCATGAAAAATACGTTGTCTGAGCATGACAATCCCAGTTGATCAGGCACGGTTTAGAAGAAAACCCGTTTGGAATTACACTTTTGTGGGCCGTCGCCTACCATTGCTGAGATATGGCCGATTGGTTGGTTTATACCTTGAAATTCATGAAAAATACGTTATCTGAGCATGACAATCCCAGTTGATCAGGCACGGTTTAGAAGAAAACCCGTTTGGAATGACACTTTTGTGGGCTGTCGCCTACAATTGCTGAGATATGGCCGATTGGTTGATTTATTCCTTGAAATTCATGAAAAATACGGTATCTGAGCAAGACAATCCCAGTTGGTCAGGCACGGTTTAGAAGAAAACCCGTTTGGAATGACACTTTTGTGGGTTGTCGCCTACAGTTGCTGAGATATGGCCGATTGGTTGGTTTATACCTAGAAATTCATGAAAAATACGTTATCTGAGCAAGACAATCCCAGTTGATCAGGCACGGTTTAGAAGAATACCTGTTTGGAATGACACTTTTGTAAGCTGTCGCCTACAATTGCTGAGATATGGCCGATTGGTTGTTTTATTCCTTGAAATTCATGAAAAATACGGTATCTGAGCAAGACAATCCCAGTTGATCAGGCACGGTTTAGAAGAAAACCCGTTTGGAATGACACTTTTGTGGGTTGTCGCCTACAGTTGCTGAGATATGGCCGATTGGTTGGTTTATACCTAGAAATTCATGAAAAATACGTTATCTGAGCAAGACAATCCCAGTTGATCAGGCACGGTTTAGAAGAATACCTGTTTGGAATGACACTTTTGTAAGCTGTCGCCTACAATTGCTGAGATATGGCCGATTGGTTGTTTTATTCCTTGAAATTCATGAAAAATACGGTATCTGAGCAAGACAATCCCAGTTGATCAGGCACGGTTTAGAAGAAAACCCGTTTGGAATTACACTTTTGTGGGCCGTCGCCTACCATTGCTGAGATATGGCCGATTGGTTGGTTTATACCTTGAAATTCATGAAAAATACGTTATCTGAGCATGACAATCCCAGTTGATCAGGTACAGTTTAGAAGAAAACCCGTTTGGAATGACACTTTTGTGGGCTGTCGCCTACAATTGCTGAGATATGTCCGATTGGTTGATTTATTCCTTGAAATTCATGAAAAATACGGTATCTGAGCAAGACAATCCCAGTTGGTCAGGCACGGTTTAGAAGAAAACCCGTTTGGAATGACACTTTTGTGGGTTGTCGCCTACAGTTGCTGAGATATGGCCGATTGGTTGGTTTATACCTAGAAATTCATGAAAAATACGTTATCTGAGCAAGACAATCCCAGTTGATCAGGCACGGTTTAGAAGAATACCTGTTTGGAATGACACTTTTGTAAGCTGTCGCCTACAATTGCTGAGATATGGCCGATTGGTTGATTTATTCCTTGAAATTCATGAAAAATACGGTATCTGAGCAAGACAATCCCAGTTGATCAGGCACGGTTTAGAAGAAAACCCGTTTGGAATTACACTTTTGTGGGCCGTCGCCTACCATTGCTGAGATATGGCCGATTGGTTGGTTTATACCTTGAAATTCATGAAAAATACGTTATCTGAGCATGACAATCCCAGTTGATCAGGTACAGTTTAGAAGAAAACCCGTTTGGAATGACACTTTTGTGGGCTGTCGCCTACAATTGCTGAGATATGTCCGATTGGTTGGTTTATACCTTGAAATTCATGAAAAATACGTTATCTGAGCAAGACAATCCCAGTTGGTCAGGCACGGTTTAGAAGAAAACCCGTTTGGAATGACACTTTTGTGGGTTGTCGCCTACAGTTGCTGAGATATGGCCGATTGGTTGGTTTATACCTAGAAATTCATGAAAAATACGTTATCTGAGCAAGACAATCCCAGTTGATCAGGCACGGTTTAGAAGAATACCTGTTTGGAATGACACTTTTGTAAGCTGTCGCCTACAATTGCTGAGATATGGCCGATTGGTTGTTTTACACCTTGATATTCATGAAAAATACGTTGTCTAAGCATCACAATCCCAGTTGATCAGGCACGGTTTAGAAGAAAACCCGTTTGGAATTACACTTTTGTGGGCTGTCGCCTACCATTGCTGAGATATGGCCGATTGTTTGGTTTATACCTTGAAATTCATGAAAAATACGTTATCTGAGCATGACAATCCCAGTTGATCAGTCACGGTTTAGAAGAAAACCCGTTTGGAATGACACTTTTGTGGGCTGTCGCCTACAATTGCTGAGATATGGCCGATTGGTTGGTTTATTCCTTGAAATTCATGAAAAATACGGTATCTGAGCAAGACAATCCCAGTTGATCAGGTACGGTTAAGAAGAAAACCCGTTTGGAATGACACTTTTGTGGGCTGTCGCCTACAATTGCTGAGATATGGCCGATTGGTTGGTTTGTTCCTTAAAATTCATGAAAAATACGGTATCTGAGCAAGACAATCCCAGTTGATCAGGTACGGTTTAGAAGAAAACCCGTTTGGAATGACACTTTTGTGGGCTGTCGCCTACAATTGCTGAGATATGGCCGATTGGTTGGTTTATACCTTGAAATTCATGAAAAATACGTTATCTGAACAAGACAATCCCAGTTGATCAGGCACGGTTTAGAAGAAAACCCGTTTGGAATGACACTTTTGTGGGCTGTCGCCTACAATTGCTGAGATATGGCCGAGTGGTTGGTTTATTCCTTGAAATTCATGAAAAATACGTTATCTGAGCAAGACAATCCCAGTTGATCAGGCACGGTTTAGAAGAAAACCCGTTTGGAATGACACTTTTGTGGGCTATCGCCTACAATTGCTGAGATATGGCCGAGTGGTTGGTTTATTCCTTGAAATTCACGAAAAATACGGTATCTGAGCAAGACAATCCCAGTTGATCAGGCACGGTTTAGAAGAAAACCCGTTTGGAATGACACTTTTTTGGGCTGTCGCCTACAATTGCTGAGATATGGCCGATTGGTTGGAATATTCCTTGAAATTCATGAAAAATACGGTATCTGAGCAAGACAATCCGAGTTGATCAGGCACGGTTTAGAAGAAAACCCGTTTGGAATGACACTTTTGTGGGCTGTCGCCTACAGTTGCAGAGATATGGCCGATTGGTTGGTTTATACATTGAAATTCATGAAAAATACGTTATCTGAGCATGACAATCCCAGTTGATCGGGCACGGTTTTGAAGAAAACCCGTTTGCAATGACACTTTTGTGGGCTGTCGCCTACAATTGCTTAGATATGGCCGAGTGGTTGGTTTATTCCTTGAAATTCACGAAAAATACGGTATCTGAGCAAGACAATCCCAGTTGATCAGGCACGGTTTAGAAGAAAACCCGTTTGGAATGACACTTTTGTAGGCTATCGCCTACAATTGCTGAGATATGGCCGATTGGTTTGTTTATACCTTGAAATTCACGAAAAATACGTTATCTGAGCATGACAGTCCCAGTTGATCAGGCACGGTTTAGAAGAAAACCCGTTTGGAATGACACTTTTGTGGGCTATCGCCTACAATTGCTGAGATATGGCCGATTGGTTGGTTTATTCCTTGAAATTCATGAAAAATACGGTATCTGAGCATGACAATCCCAGTTGATCAGGAACGGTTTAGAAGAAAACCCGTTTGGAATGACACTTTTGTGGGCTGTCGCCTACAATTGCTGAGATATGGCCGAGTGGTTGGTTTATTCTTTGAAATTCACGAAAAATACGGTATCTGAGCAAGTCAATCCCAGTTGATCAGGCACGGTTTAGAAGAAAACCCGTTTGGAATGACACTTTTGTAGGTTGTCGCTTACAATTGCTGAGATATGGCCGATTGGTTGGTTTATTCCTTGAAATTCATGAAAAATACGTTATCTGAGCAAGACAATCCCAGTTGATCAGGCACGGTTTAGAAGAAAACCCGTTTGGAATGACACTTTTGTGGGTTGTCGCCTACAGTTGCAGAGATATGGCCGATTGGTTGGTTTATACCTTGAAATTCATGAAAAGTACGTTATCTGAGCAAGACAATCCCAGTTGATCAGGCACGGTTTAGAAGAAAACCTGTTTGGAATGACACTTTTGTAGGCTGTCGCCTACAATTGCTGAGATGTGGCCGATTGGTTGGTTTACACCTTGACATGCATGAAAAATACGTTATCTGAGCAAGACAATCCCAGTTGATCAGGCACGGTTTAGAAGAAAACCCGTTTGGAATGACACTTTTGTGGGCTGTCGCCTACAATTGCTGAGATATGGCCGATTGGTTGGTTTATACCTTGAAATTCATGAAAAATACGTTATCTGAGCATGACAATCCCAGTTGATCAGGCACGGTTTAGAAGAAAACCCGTTTGCAATGACACTTTTGTGGGCTGTCACCTACAATTGCTGAGATATGGCCGACTGGTTGGTTTATACCTTGAAATTCATGAAAAATACGTTATCTTAGCATGACAATCCCAGTTGATCAGGCACGGTTTAGAAGAAAACCCGTTTGGATTGACACTTTTGTGGGCTGTCGCCTACAATTGCTGAGATATGGCCGATTGGTTGGTTTATACCTTGAAATTCATGAAAAATACGTTATTTGAGCAAGACAATCCCAGTTGATCAGGCACGGTTTAGAAGAAAACCCGTTTGGAATGACACTTTTGTAGGCCGTCGCCTACAATTGCTGAGATATGGCCGATTGGTTGGTTTATTCTTTGAAATTCACGAAAAATACGGTATCTGAGCAAGTCAATCCCAGTTGATCAGGCACGGTTTAGAAGAAAACCCGTTTGGAATGACACTTTTGTAGGTTGTCGCTTACAATTGCTGAGATATGGCCGATTGGTTGGTTTATTACTTGAAATTCATGAAAAATACGGTATCTGAGCAAGTCAATCCCAGTTCATCAGGCACGGTTTAGAAGAAAACCCGTTTGGAATGAAACTTTTGTGGGTTGTCGCCTACAGTTGCAGAGATATGGCCGATTGGTTGGTTTATACCTTGAAATTCATGAAAAGTACGTTATCTGAGCAAGACAATCCCAGTTCATCAGGCACGGTTTAGAAGAAAACCTGTTTGGAATGACACTTTTGTGGGCTGTCGCCTACAATTGCTGAGATGTGGCCGATTGGTTGGTTTACACCTTGAAATGCATGAAAAATACGTTATCTGAGCAAGACAATCCCAGTTGATCAGGCACGGTTTAGAAGAAAACCCGTTTGGAATGACACTTTTGTGGGCTGTCGCCTACAATTGCTGAGATATGGCCGATTGGTTGGTTTATACCTTGAAATTCATGAAAAATACGTTATCTGAGCAAGACAATCCCAGTTGATCTGGCACGGTTTAGAAGAAAACCCGTTTGGAATGACACTTTTGTGGGCTGTCGCCTACAATTGCTGAGATATGGCCGAGTGGTTGGTTTATTCCTTGAAATTCACGAAAAATACGGTATCTGAGCAAAACAATCCCAGTTGATCAGGCACGGTTTAGAAGAAAACCCGTTTGGAATGACACTTTTGTGGGCTGTCGCCTACAATTGCTGAGATATGGCCGATTGGTTGGTTTATACCATGAAATTCATGAAAAATACGGTATCTGAGCAAGACAATCCCAGTTGATCATGCACGGTTTAGAAGAAAACCCGTTTGGAATGACACCTTTGTGGGCTGTCGCCTACAATTTCTGAGATATAGCCGATTGGTTGGTTTATACCTTGAAATTCATGAAAAATATGTTATCTGAGCAAGACAATCCCAGTTGATCAGGCACGGTTTTGAAGAAAACCCGTTTGGAATGACACTTTTGTGGGCTGTCGCCTACAATTGCTGAGATATGGCCGAGTGGTTGGTTTACACCTTGAAATTTATGAAAAATAC
The DNA here is from genome assembly GCA_959613345.1 of Tolmerus cingulatus. Classification (NCBI taxonomy): domain Eukaryota; kingdom Metazoa; phylum Arthropoda; class Insecta; order Diptera; family Asilidae; genus Tolmerus; species Tolmerus cingulatus. The sequence goes on from CAUIJO010000084.1 coordinate 143,511, forward strand.
GTTATCTGAGCAAGACAATCCCAGTTGATCAGGCACGGTTTAGAAGAAAACCCGTTTGGAATGACACTTTTGTGGGCTGTCGCCTACAATTGCTGAGATATGGCCGATTGGTTGGTTTATACCATGAAATTCATGAAAAATACGGTATCTGAGCAAGACAATCCCAGTTGATCAGGCACGGTTTAGAAGAAAACCCGTTTGGAATGACACTTTTGTGGGCTGTCGCCTACAATTGCTGAGATACGGCCGATTGGTTGGTTTATTCCTTTAAATTCATTAAAAATACGGTATCTGAGCAAGACAATCCCAGTTGATCAGGCACGGTTTAGAAGAAAACCCGTTTGGAATAAAACTTTTGTGGGCTGTCGCCTACAATTGCTGAGATATGGCCGATTGGTTGGTTTATACCTTGAAACTCATTAAAAATACAGTATCTGAGCAAGACAATCCCAGTTGAGCAGGCACAGTTTAGAAGAAAACCCGTTTGGAATGACACTTTTGTGGGCAGTCGCGTACAATTGCTGAGATATGGCCGATTGGTTGGTTTATTCCTTGAAATTCATGAAAAATGCGGTATCTGCGCAAGACAATCCCAGTTGATCAGGCACGGTTTAGAAGAAAACCCCTTTGGAATAACACTTTTGTGGGCTGTCGCCTACAATTGCTGAGATATGGCCGATTGGTTGGTTTATACCTTGACATGCATGAAAAATACGTTATCTGAGCAAGACAATCCCAGTTGATCAGGCACGGTTTAGAAGAAAACCCGTTTGGAATGACACTTTTGTGGGCTGTCGCCTACAATTGCTGAGATATGGCCGATTGGTTGGTTTATACCTTGAAATTCATGAAAAATACGTTATCTGAGCATGACAATCCCAGTTGATCAGGCACGGTTTAGAAGAAAACCCGTTTGCAATGACACTTTTGTGGGCTGTCACCTACAATTGCTGAGATATGGCCGACTGGTTGGTTTATACCTTGAAATTCATGAAAAATACGTTATCTGAGCATGACAATCCCAGTTGATCAGGCACGGTTTAGAAGAAAACCCGTTTGGAATGACACTTTTGTGGGCTGTCGCCTACAATTGCTGAGATATGGCCGATTGGTTGGTTTATACCTTGAAATTCACGAAAAATACAGTATCTGAGCAAGACAATCCCAGTTGATCAGGCACGGTTTAGAAGAAAACCCGTTTGGAATGACACTTTTGTGGGCTGTCGCCTACAATTGCTGAGATATGGCCGAGTGGTTGGTTTATACCTTGAAATTCATGAAAAATATGTTATCTGAGCAAGACAATCCCAGTTGATCAGGCACGGTTTAGAAGAAAACCCGTTTGGAATGACACTTTTGTGGGCTTTCGCCTACAATTGCTGAGATATGGCCGAGTGGTTGGTTTATTCCTTGAAATTCACGAAAAATACGGTATCTGAGCAAAACAATCCCAGTTGATCAGGCACGGTTTAGAAGAAAACCCGTTTGGAATGACACTTTTGTGGGCTGTCGCCTACAATTGCTGAGATATGGCCGATTGGTTGGTTTATTCTTTGAAATTCACGAAAAATACGGTATCTGGGCAAGACAATCCCAGTTTGATCAGGCACGGTTTAGAAGAAAACCCGTTTGGAATGACACCTTTGTGGGCTGTCGCCTACAATTTCTGAGATATAGCCGATTGGTTGGTTTATACCTTGAAATTCATGAAAAATACGTTATCTGAGCAAGACAATCCCAGTTGATCAGGCACGGTTTTGAAGAAAACCCGTTTGGAATGACACTTTTGTGGGCTGTCGCCTACAATTGCTGAGATATGGCCGAGTGGTTGGTTTACAACTTGAAATTCATGAAAAATACGTTATCTGAGCAAGACAATCCCAGTTGATCAGGCACGGTTTAGAAGAAAACCCGTTTGGAATGACACTTTTGTGGGCTGTCGCCCACAATTGCTGAGATATGGCCGAGTGGTTGGTTTATTCCTTGGAATTCACGAAAAATACGGTATCTGAGCAAGACAATCCCAGTTGATCAGGCACGGTTTAGAAGAAAACCCGTTTGGAATGACACTTTTGTGGGCTGTCGCCTACAGTTGCTGAGCTATGGTCGATTGGTTGGTTTATTCCTTGAAATTCATGAAAAATACGATATCTGAGCAAGACAATCCGAGTTGATCAGGCACGGTTTAGAAGAAAACCCGTTTGGAATGACACTTTTGTGGGCTGTCGACTACAATTGCTGAGATATGGCCGATTGGTTGGTTTATTCCTTGAAATTCATGAAAAATACGGTATCTGAGCAAGACAATCCCAGTTGATCAGGCACGGTTTAGAAGAAAACCCGTTTGGAATGACACTTTTGTGGGCTGTCGCCTACAATTGCTGAGATATGGCCGATTGGTTGGTTTATACCATGAAATTCATGAAAAATACGGTATCTGAGCAAGACAATCCCAGTTGATCATGCACGGTTTAGAAGAAAACCCGTTGGAATGACACCTTTGTGGGCTGTCGCCTACAATTTCTGAGATATAGCCGATTGGTTGGTTTATACCTTGAAATTCATGAAAAATACGTTATCTGAGCAAGACAATCCCAGTTGATCAGGCACGGTTTTGAAGAAAACCCGTTTGGAATGACACTTTTGTGGGCTGTCGCCTACAATTGCTGAGATATGGCCGAGTGGTTGGTTTACACCTTGAAATTTATGAAAAATACGTTATCTGAGCAAGACAATCCCAGTTGATCAGGCACGGTTTAGAAGAAAACCCGTTTGGAATGACACTTTTGTGGGCTGTCGCCTACAATTGCTGAGATATGGCCGATTGGTTGGTTTATACCATGAAATTCATGAAAAATACGGTATCTGAGCAAGACAATCCCAGTTGATCAGGCACGGTTTAGAAGAAAACCCGTTTGGAATGACACTTTTGTGGGCTGTCGCCTACAATTGCTGAGATACGGCCGATTGGTTGGTTTATTCCTTTAAATTCATTAAAAATACGGTATCTGAGCAAGACAATCCCAGTTGATCAGGCACGGTTTAGAAGAAAACCCGTTTGGAATAAAACTTTTGTGGGCTGTCGCCTACAATTGCTGAGATATGGCCGATTGGTTGGTTTATACCTTGAAACTCATTAAAAATACAGTATCTGAGCAAGACAATCCCAGTTGAGCAGGCACAGTTTAGAAGAAAACCCGTTTGGAATGACACTTTTGTGGGCAGTCGCGTACAATTGCTGAGATATGGCCGATTGGTTGGTTTATTCCTTGAAATTCATGAAAAATGCGGTATCTGCGCAAGACAATCCCAGTTGATCATGCACGGTTTAGAAGAAAACCCCTTTGGAATAACACTTTTGTGGGCTGTCGCCTACAATTGCTGAGATATGGCCGATTGGTTGGTTTATACCTTGAAATTCATGAAAAAGACGGTATCTGAGCAAGACAATCCCAGTTGTTCAGGCACGGTTTAGAAGAAAACCTGTTTGGGATGACACTTTTGCAGGCTGTCGCCTACAATTGCTGAGATATGGCCGATTGGTTGGTTTATACCTTGAAATTCATGAAAAAGATGTTATCTGAGCATGACAATCCCAGTTGATCTGGCACGGTTTAGAAGAAAAACCCGTTTGGAATGACACTTTGTGGGCTGTCGCCTACAATTGCTGAGATATGGCCGATTGGTTGGTTTATACCTTGAAATTCATGAAAAATACGTTATCTGAGCATGACAATCCCAGTTGATCAGGCACGGTTTAGAAGAAAACCCGTTTGGAATGACACTTTTGTGGGCTGTCGCCTACAATTGCTGAGATATGGCCGAGTGATTGGTTTATTCCTTGAAATTCACGAAAAATACAGTATCTGAGCAAGACAATCCCAGTTGATCAGGCACGGTTTAGAAGAAAACCCGTTTGGAATGACACTTTTGTGGGCTGTCGCCTACAATTGCTGAGATATGGCCGAGTGGTTGGTTTATACCTTGAAATTCATGAAAAATATGTTATCTGAGCAAGACAATCCCAGTTGATCAGGCACGGTTTAGAAGAAAACCCGTTTGGAATGACACTTTTGTGGGCTGTCGCCTACAATTGCTGAGATATGGCCGAGTGGTTGGTTTATTCCTTGAAATTCACGAAAAATACGGTATCTGAGCAAAACAATCCCAGTTGATCAGGCACGGTTTAGAAGAAAACCCGTTTGGAATGACACTTTTGTGGGCTGTCGCCTACAATTGCTGAGATATGGCCGATTGGTTGGTTTATACCTTGAAATTCATGAAAAATACGGTATCTGAGCAAGACAATCCCAGTTTGATCAGGCACGGTTTAGAAGAAAACCCGTTTGGAATGACACCTTTGTGGGCTGTCGCCTACAATTTCTGAGATATAGCCGATTGGTTGGTTTATACCTTGAAATTCATGAAAAATACGTTATCTGAGCAAGACAATCCCAGTTGATCAGGCACGGTTTTGAAGAAAACCCGTTTGGAATGACACTTTTGTGGGCTGTCGCCTACAATTGCTGAGATATGGCCGAGTGGTTGGTTTACACCTTGAAATTCATGAAAAATACGTTATCTGAGCAAGACAATCCCAGTTGATCAGGCACGGTTTAGAAGAAAACCCGTTTGGAATGACACTTTTGTGGGCTGTCGCCCACAATTGCTGAGATATGGCCGAGTGGTTGGTTTATTCCTTGGAATTCACGAAAAATACGGTATCTGAGCAAGACAATCCCAGTTGATCAGGCACGGTTTAGAAGAAAACCCGTTTGGAATGACACTTTTGTGGGCTGTCGCCTACAGTTGCTGAGCTATGGTCGATTGGTTGGTTTATTCCTTGAAATTCATGAAAAATACGATATCTGAGCAAGACAATCCGAGTTGATCAGGCACGGTTTAGAAGAAAACCCGTTTGGAATGACACTTTTGTGGGCTGTCGACTACAATTGCTGAGATATGGCCGATTGGTTGGTTTATTCCTTGAAATTCATGAAAAATACGGTATCTGAGCAAGACAATCCCAGTTGATCAGGCACGGTTTAGAAGAAAACCCGTTTGGAATGACACTTTTGGGGGCTGTCGCCTACAGTTGCAGAGATATGGCCGATTGGTTGGTTTATACCTTGAAATTCATGAAAATACGATATCTGAGCATGACAATCCCAGTTGATCAGGCACGGTTTAGAAGAAAACCCGTTTGGAATGACACTTTGTGGGCTGTCGCCTACAATTGCTGAGATATGGCCGATTGGTTGGTTTATTCCTTGAAATTCATGAAAAATACGTTATCTGAGCAAGACAATCCCAGTTGATCAGGCACGGTTTAGAAGAAAACCCGTTTGGAATGACACTTTTGTGGGCTGTCGCCTACAATTGCTGAGATATGGCCGATTGGTTGGTTTGTACCTTGAAATTCATGAAAATCACGTTATCTGAGCAAGATAATCCCAGTTGATCAGGCACGGTTTAGAAGAAAACCCGTTTGGAATGACACTTTTGTGGGGTGTCGCCTACAATTGCTGAGATATGGCCGATTGGTTGGTTTATACCTTGAAATTCATGAAAAATACGTTATCTGAGCAAGACAATTCCAGTTGATCAGGCACGGTTTAGAAGAAAACCTGTTTGGAATAACATTTATGTAGGCTGTCGCCTACAATTGCTGAGATATGGCCGATTGGTTGGTTTATACCTTGAAATTCATGAAAAATACGTTATCTGAGCATGACAATCCCAGTTGATCAGGCACGGTTTAGAAGAAAACCCGTTTGGAATGATACTTTTATGGGCTGTCGCCTACTATTGCTGAGATATGGCCGATTGGTTGGTTAATTCCTTGAAATTCATTAAAAATACGGTATCTGAACAAGACAATCCCAGTTGATCATGCACGGTTTAGAAGAAAACCCGTTTGGAATGACACTTTTGTGGGCTGTCGCCTACAGTTGCTGAGATATGGCCGATTGGTTGGTTTAAACCTTGAAATTCATTAAAAATACGGTATCTGAGCATGACAATCCCAGTTGATCAGGCACGGTTTAGAAGAAAACCCGTTTGGAATGATACTTTTATGGGCTGTCGTCTACTATTGCTGAGATATGGCCGATTGGTTGGTTAATTCCTTGAAATTCGTTAAAAATACGGTATCTGAGCAAGACAATCCCAGTTGTTCAGGCACGGTTTAGAAGAAAACCTGTTTGGAATGACACTTTTGCAGGCTGTAGGCTACAATTGCTGAGATATGGCCGATTCGTTGGTTTATACCTTGAAATTCATGAAAACGACGTTATCTGAACATGACAATCCCAGCTGATCTGGCACCGTTTAGAAGAAAACCCGTTTGGAATAACACTTTGTGGGCTGTCGCCTACAATTGCTGAGATATGGCCGATTGGTTGGTTTATTCCTTGAAATTCATGAAAAAGACGTTATCTGAGCAAGACAATCCCAGTTGATCAGGCACGGTTTAGAAGAAAACACGTTTGAAATGGCCCTTTGGTAAGTTTTCGCCTACAATTGCTCAGATATGGCCGATTGGTTGGTTTATACCTTGAAATTCATAAAAAATACGGTATCTGAGCAAGACAATCCCAGTTGATCAGGCACGGTTTAGAAGAAAACCCGTTTGGAATGACACTTTTGTGGGCTGTCGCCTACAATTGCTGAGATACGGCCGATTGGTTGGTTTATTCCTTGAAATTCATGAAAAATACGGTATCTGAGCAAGACAATCCCAGTTGATCAGGCACGGTTTAGAAGAAGACCCGTTTGGAATAACACTTTTGTGGGCTGTCGCCTACAATTGCTGAGATATGGCCGATTGGTTGGTTTATACCTTGAAAGTCATTAAAAATACGGTATCTGAGCAAGACAATCCCAGTTGATTAAGCACGGTTTAGAAGAAAACCCGTTTGGAATGACACTTTTGTGGGCTGTCGCCTACAATTGCTGAGATATGGCCGATTGGTTTGTTTATACCTTGAAATTCATGAAAAATACGGTATCTGAGCAAGACAATCCCAGTTGATCAGGCACGGTTTAGAAGAAAACCCGTTTGGAATAACACTTTTGTGGGCTGTCGCCTACAATTGCTGAGATATGGCCGATTGGTTGGTTTATACCTTGAAAGTCATTAAAAATACGGTATCTGAGCAAGACAATCCCAGTTGATTAAGCACGGTTTAGAAGAAAACCCGTTTGGAATGACACTTTTGTGGGCTGTCGCCTACAATTGCTGAGATATGGCCGATTGGTTGGTTTATACATTGAAATTCATGAAAAATACGGTATCTGAGCAAAACAATCCCAGTTGATCAGGCACGGTTTAGAAGAAAACCCGTTTGGAATAACACTTTTGTGGGCTGTCGCCTACAATTGCTGAGATATGGCCGATTGGTTGGTTTATACCTTGAAATTCATGAAAAATACGGTATCTGAGCAAGACAATCCCAGTTGATCAGGCATGGTTTAGAAGAAAACCCGTTTGGAATAAAACTTTTGTGGGCTGTGGCCTACAATTGCTGAGATATGGCCGATTGGTTGGTTTATACCTTGAAACTCATTAAAAATACAGTATCTGAGCAAGACAATCCCAGTTGATCAGGCACAGTTTAGAAGAAAACTCGTTTGGAATGACACTTTTGTGGGCTGTCGCCTACAATTGCTGAGATATGGCCGAATGGTTGGTTTATTCCTTGAAATTCATGAAAAATGCGGTATCTGCGCAAGACAATCCCAGTTGATCAGGCACGGTTTAGAAGAAAACCCGTTTGGAATAACACTTTTGTGGGCTGTCGCCTACAATTGCTGAGATATGGCCGATTGGTTGGTTTATACCTTGAAATTCATGAAAAATACGGTATCTGAGCAAGACAATACCAGTTGTTCAGGCACGGTTTAGAAGAAAACCTGTTTGGAATGACACTTTTGCAGGCTGTCGCCTACAATTGCTGAGATATGGCCGATTGGTTGGTTTATACCTTGCAATTCATGATAAAGACGTTATCTGAGCATGACAATCCCAGTTGATCTGGCACGGTTTAGAAGAAAAACCCGTTTGGAATGACACTTTGTGGGCTGTCGCCTACAATTGCTGAGATATGGCCGATTGGTTGGTTTATTCCTTGAAATTCATGAAAAATACGGTATCTGAGCAAGACAATCCCAGTTGATCAGGCACGGTTTAGAAGAAAACCCGTTTGGAATGATACTTTTATGGGCTGTCGCCTACTATTGCTGAGATATGGCCGATTGGTTGGTTAATTCCTTGAAATTCATTAAAAATACGGTATCTGAACAAGACAATCCCAGTTGATCAGGCACGGTTTAGAAGAAAACCCGTTTGGAATGACACTTTTGTGGGCTGTCGCCTACAGTTGCTGAGATATGGCCGATTGGTTGGTTTAGACCTTGAAATTCATTAAAAATACGGTATCTGAGCATGACAATCCCAGTTGATCAGGCACGGTTTAGAAGAAAACCCGTTTGGAATGATACTTTTATGGGCTGTCGCCTACTATTGCTGAGATATGGCCGATTGGTTGGTTAATTCCTTAAAATTCATTAAAAATACGGTATCTGAACAAGACAATCCCAGTTGTTCAGGCACGGTTTAGAAGAAAACCTGTTTGGAATGACACTTTTGCAGGCTGTAGGCTACAATTGCTGAGATATGGCCGATTCGTTGGTTTATACCTTGAAATTCATGAAAACGACGTTATCTGAACATGACAATCCCAGCTGATCTGGCACCGTTTAGAAGAAAACCCGTTTGGAATAACACTTTGTGGGCTGTCGCCTACAATTGCTGAGATATGGCCGATTGGTTGGTTTATTCCTTGAAATTCATGAAAAAGACGTTATCTGAGCAAGACAATCCCAGTTGATCAGGCACGGTTTAGAAGAAAACACGTTTGAAATGGCCCTTTGGTAGGTTTTCGCCTACAATTGCTCAGATATGGCCGATTGGTTAGTTTATTCCTTGAAATCCATGAAAAATACGGTATCTGAGCAAGACAATTCCAGTTGATCAGGCACGGTTTAGAAGAAAACTCGTTTGGAATACCACTTTTGTGGGCTGTCGCCTACAATTGCTGAGATATGGCCGATTGGTTGGTTTATTCCTTGAAATTCATAAAAAATACGGTATCTGAGCAAGACAATCCCAGTTGATCAGGCACGGTTTAGAAGAAGACCCGTTTGGAATAACACTTTTGTGGGCTGTCGCCTACAATTGCTGAGATATGGCCGATTGGTTGGTTTATACCTTGAAAGTCATTAAAAATACGGTATCTGAGCAAGACAATCCCAGTTGATTAAGCACGGTTTAGAAGAAAACCCGTTTGGAATGACACTTTTGTGGGCTGTCGCCTACAATTGCTGAGATATGGCCGATTGGTTGGTTTATACACTGAAATTCATGAAAAATACGGTATCTGAGCAAAACAATCCCAGTTGATCAGGCACGGTTTAGAAGAAAACCCGTTTGGAATAACACTTTTGTGGGCTGTCGCCTACAATTGCTGAGATATGGCCGATTGGTTGGTTTATACCTTGAAATTCATGAAAAATACGGTATCTGAGCAAGACAATCCCAGTTGTTCAGGCACGGTTTAGAAGAAAACCTGTTTGGAATGACACTTTTGCAGGCTGTCGCCTACAATTGCTGAGATATGGCCGATTGGTTGGTTTATACCTTGAAATTCATTAAAAAGACGTTATCTGAGCATGACAATCCCAGTTGATCTGGCACGGTTTAGAAGAAAACCCGTTTGGAATGACACTTTGTGGGCTGTGGCCTACAATTGCTGAGATATGGCCGATTGGTTGGTTTATTCCTTGAAATTCATGAAAAATACGGTATCTGAGCAAGACAATCCCAGTTGATCAGGCACGGTTTAGAAGAAAACCCGTTTGGAATAAAACTTTTGTGGGCTGTGGCCTACAATTGCTGAGATATGGCCGATTGGTTGGTTTATACCTTGAAACTCATTAAAAATACAGTATCTGAGCAAGACAATCCCAGTTGATCAGGCACAGTTTAGAAGAAAACCTGTTTGGAATGACACTTTTGCAGGCTGTCGCCTACAATTGCTGAGATATGGCCGATTGGTTGGTTTATACCTTGCAATTCATGAAAAAGACGTTATCTGAGCATGACAATCCCAGTTGATCTGGCACGGTTTAGAAGAAAAACCCGTTTGGAATGACACTTTGTGGGCTGTCGCCTACAATTGCTGAGATATGGCCGATTGGTTGGTTTATTCCTTGAAATTCATGAAAAATACGGTATCTGAGCAAGACAATCCCAGTTGATCAGGCACGGTTTAGAAGAAAACCCGTTTGGAATGACACTTTTGTGGGCTGTCGCCTAAAATTGCTGAGATACGGCCGATTGGTTGGTTTATTCCTTTAAATTCATGAAAAATACGGTATCTGAGCAAGACAATCCCAGTTGATCAGGCACGGTTTAGAAGAAAACTCGTTTGGAATACCACTTTTGTGGGCTGTCGCCTACAATTGCTGAGATATGGCCGATTGGTTGGTTTATACCTTGAAACTCATTAAAAATACGGTATCTGAGCAAGACAATCCCAGTTGATCAAGCACGGCTTAGAAGAAAACCCGTTTGGAATGACAATTTTGTGGGCTGTCGCCTACAATTGCTGAGATATGGCCGATTGGTTGGTTTATACCTTGAAATTCATGAAAAATACGGTATCTGAGCAAGACAATCCCAGTTGTTCAGGCACGGTTTAGAAGAAAACCTGTTTGGAATGACACTTTTGCAGGCTGTCGCCTACAACTGCTGAGATATGGCCGATTGGTTGGTTTGTACCTTGAAATTCATGAAAAAGACGTTATCTGAGCATGACAAACCCAGTTGATCTGGCACGGTTTAGAAGAAAAACCAGTTTGGAATGACACTTTGTGGGCTGTCGCCTACAATTGCTGAGATATGGCCGATTGGTTGGTTTATTCCTTGAAATTCATGAAAAATACGGTATCTGAGCAAGACAATCCCAGTTGATCAGGCACGGTTTAGAAGAAAACCCGTTTGGAATGACACTTTTGTGGGCTGTCGCCTACAATTGCTGAGATACGGCCGATTGGTTGGTTTATTCCTTTAAATTCATTAAAAATACGGTATCTGAGCAAGACAATCCCAGTTGATCAGGCACGGTTTAGAAGAAAACCCGTTTGGAATAAAACTTTTGTGGGCTGTCGCCTACAATTGCTGAGATATGGCCGATTGGTTGGTTTATACCTTGAAACTCATTAAAAATACAGTATCTGAGCAAGACAATCCCAGTTGAGCAGGCACAGTTTAGAAGAAAACCCGTTTGGAATGACACTTTTGTGGGCTGTCGCGTACAATTGCTGAGATATGGCCGATTGGTTGGTTTATTCCTTGAAATTCATGAAAAATGCGGTATCTGCGCAAGACAATCCCAGTTGATCAGGCACGGTTTAGAAGAAAACCCCTTTGGAATAACACTTTTGTGGGCTGTCGCCTACAATTGCTGAGATATGGCCGATTGGTTGGTTTATACCTTGAAATTCATGAAAAAGACGGTATCTGAGCAAGACAATCCCAGTTGTTCAGGCACGGTTTAGAAGAAAACTTGTTTGGAATGACACTTTTGCAGGCTGTCGCCTACAATTGCTGAGATATGGCCGATTGGTTGGTTTATACCTTGAAATTCATGAAAAAGTTGTTATCTGAGCATGACAATCCCAGTTGATCTGGCACGGTTTAGAAGAAAAACCCGTTTGGAATGACACTTTGTGGGCTGTCGCCTACAATTGCTGAGATATGGCCGATTGGTTGGTTTATTCCTTGAAATTCATGAAAAATACGGTATCTGAGCAAGACAATCCCAGTTGATCAGGCACGGTTTAGAAGAAAACCCGTTTGGAATGACACTTTTGTGGGCTGTCGCCTACAATTGCTGAGATACGGCTGATTGGTTGGTTTATTCCTTGAAACTCATTAAAAATACGTTATCTGAGCAAGACAATCCCAGTTGATCAAGCACGGTTTAGAAGAAAACCCGTTTGGAATGACAATTTTGTGGGCTGTCGCCTACAATTGCTGAGATATGGCCGATTGGTTGGTTTATACCTTGAAATTCATGAAAAATACGGTATCTGAGCAAGACAATCCCAGTTGTTCAGGCACGGTTTAGAAGAAAACCTGTTTGGAATGACACTTTTGCAGGCTGTCGCCTACAATTGCTGAGATATGGCCGATTGGTTGGTTTATAACTTGAAATTCATGAAAAAGACGTTATCTGAGCATGACAATCCCAGTTGATCTGGCACGGTTTAGAAGAAAAACCCGTTTGGAATGACACTTTGTGGGCTGTCGCCTACAATTGCTGAGATATGGCCGATTGGTTGGTTTATTCCATGAAATTCATGAAAAATACGGTATCTGAGCAAGACAATCCCAGTTGATCAGGCACGGTTTAGAAGAAAACCCGTTTGGAATAACACTTTTGTGGACTGTCGCCTACAATTGATGAGATATGGCCGAGTGGTTGGTTTATACCTTCAAACTCATTAAAAATACAGTATCTGAGCAAGACAATCCTAGTTGATCAGGCACGGTGTAGAAGAAAACCCGTTTGGAATAACACTTTTGTGGGCTGTCGCCTACAATTGCTGAGATATGGCCGATTGGTTGGTTTATACCTTGAAATTCATGAAAAATACGGTATCTGAGCAAGACAATCCCAGTTGTTCAGGCACGGTTTAGAAGAAAACCTGTTTGGAATGACACTTTTGCAGGCTGTCGCCTACAATTGCTGAGATATGGCCGATTGGTTGGTTTATACCTTGAAATTCATGAAAAAGACGTTATCTGAGCATGACAATCCCAGTTGATCTGGCACGGTTTAGAAGAACAACCCGTTTGGAATGACACTTTGTGGGCTGTCGCCTACAATTGCTGAGATATGGCCGATTGGTTGGTTTATACCTTGAAAATCATTAAAAATACGGTATCTGAGCAAGACAATCCCAGTTGATCAAGCACGGTTTAGAAGAAAACCCGTTTGGAATGACACTTTTGTGGGCTGTCGCCTACAATTGCTGAGATATGGCCGATTGGTTGGTTTATACCTTGAAATTCATGAAAAATACGGTATCTGCGCAAGACAATCCCAGTTGTTCAGGCACGGTTTAGAAGAAAACCTGTTTGGAATGACACTTTTGCAGGCTGTCGCCTAAATTGCTGAGATATGGCCGATTGGTTGGTTTATACCTTGAAATTCATGAAAAAGATGTTATCTGAGCATGACAATCCCAGTTGATCTGGCACGGTTTAGAAGAAAAACCCGTTTGGAATGACACTTTGTGGGCTGTCGCCTACAATTGCTGAGATACGGCCGATTGGTTGGTTTATTCCTTTAAATTCATTAAAAATACGGTATCTGAGCAAGACAATCCCAGTTGATCAGGCACGGTTTAGAAGAAAACCCGTTTGGAATAAAACTTTTGTGGGCTGTCGCCTACAATTGCTGAGATATGGCCGATTGGTTGGTTTATACCTTGAAACTCATTAAAAATACAGTATCTGAGCAAGACAATCCCAGTTGAGCAGGCACAGTTTAGAAGAAAACCCGTTTGGAATGACACTTTTGTGGGCTGTCGCGTACAATTGCTGAGATATGGCCGATTGGTTGGTTTATTCCTTGAAATTCATGAAAAATGCGGTATCTGCGCAAGACAATCCCAGTTGATCAGGCACGGTTTAGAAGAAAACCCCTTTGGAATAACACTTTTGTGGGCTGTCGCCTACAATTGCTGAGATATGGCCGATTGGTTGGTTTATACCTTGAAATTCATGAAAAAGACGGTATCTGAGCAAGACAATCCCAGTTGTTCAGGCACGGTTTAGAAGAAAACTTGTTTGGAATGACACTTTTGCAGGCTGTCGCCTACAATTGCTGAGATATGGCCGATTGGTTGGTTTATACCTTGAAATTCATGAAAAAGATGTTATCTGAGCATGACAATCCCAGTTGATCTGGCACGGTTTAGAAGAAAAACCCGTTTGGAATGACACTTTGTGGGCTGTCGCCTACAATTGCTGAGATATGGCCGATTGGTTGGTTTATTCCTTGAAATTCATGAAAAATACGGTATCTGAGCAAGACAATCCCAGTTGATCAGGCACGGTTTAGAAGAAAACCCGTTTGGAATGACACTTTTGTGGGCTGTCGCCTACAATTGCTGAGATACGGCTGATTGGTTGGTTTATTCCTTGAAACTCATTAAAAATACGTTATCTGAGCAAGACAATCCCAGTTGATCAAGCACGGTTTAGAAGAAAACCCGTTTGGAATGACAATTTTGTGGGCTGTCGCCTACAATTGCTGAGATATGGCCGATTGGTTGGTTTATACCTTGAAATTCATGAAAAATACGGTATCTGAGCAAGACAATCCCAGTTGTTCAGGCACGGTTTAGAAGAAAACCTGTTTGGAATGACACTTTTGCAGGCTGTCGCCTACAATTGCTGAGATATGGCCGATTGGTTGGTTTATAACTTGAAATTCATGAAAAAGACGTTATCTGAGCATGACAATCCCAGTTGATCTGGCACGGTTTAGAAGAAAAACCCGTTTGGAATGACACTTTGTGGGCTGTCGCCTACAATTGCTGAGATATGGCCGATTGGTTGGTTTATTCCATGAAATTCATGAAAAATACGGTATCTGAGCAAGACAATCCCAGTTGATCAGGCACGGTTTAGAAGAAAACCCGTTTGGAATAACACTTTTGTGGACTGTCGCCTACAATTGATGAGATATGGCCGAGTGGTTGGTTTATACCTTGAAATTCATGAAAAATACGGTATCTGCGCAAGACAATCCCAGTTGTTCAGGCACGGTTTAGAAGAAAACCTGTTTGGAATGACACTTTTGCAGGCTGTCGCCTACAATTGCTGAGATATGGCCGATTGGTTGGTTTATACCTTGAAATTCATGAAAAAGACGTTATCTGAGCATGACAATCCCAGTTGATCTGGCACGGTTTAGAAGAAAACCCGTTTGGAATTACACTTTTGTGGGCCGTCGCCTACCATTGCTGAGATATGGCCGATTGGTTGGTTTATACCTTGAAATTCATGAAAAAGACGTTATCTGAGCATGACAATCCCAGTTGATCTGGCACGGTTTAGAAGAACAACCCGTTTGGAATGACACTTTGTGGGCTGTCGCCTACAATTGCTGAGATATGGCCGATTGGTTGGTTTATTCCATGAAATTCATGAAAAATACGGTATCTGAGCAAGACAATCCCAGTTGATCAGGCACGGTTTAGAAGAAAACCCGTTTGGAATAACACTTTTGTGGACTGTCGCCTACAATTGCTGAGATACGGCTGATTGGTTGGTTTATTCCTTGAAACTCATTAAAAATACAGTATCTGAGCAAGACAATCCTAGTTGATCAGGCACGGTGTAGAAGAAAACCCGTTTGGAATAACACTTTTGTGGGCTGTCGCCTACAATCGCTGAGATATGGCCGATTGGTTGGTTTATACCTTGAAATTCATGAAAAATACGGTATCTGAGCAAGACAATCCCAGTTGTTCAGGCACGGTTTAGAAGAAAACCTGTTTGGAATGACACTTTTGCAGGCTGTCGCCTACAATTGCTGAGATATGGCCGATTGGTTGGTTTATACCTTGAAATTCATGAAAAAGACGTTATCTGAGCATGACAATCCCAGTTGATCTGGCACGGTTTAGAAGAACAACCCGTTTGGAATGACACTTTGTGGGCTGTCGCCTACAATTGCTGAGATATGGCCGATTGGTTGGTTTATACCTTGAAAATCATTAAAAATACGGTATCTGAGCAAGACAATCCCAGTTGATCAAGCACGGTTTAGAAGAAAACCCGTTTGGAATGACACTTTTGTGGGCTGTCGCCTACAATTGCTGAGATATGGCCGATTGGTTGGTTTATACCTTGAAATTCATGAAAAATACGGTATCTGCGCAAGACAATCCCAGTTGTTCAGGCACGGTTTAGAAGAAAACCTGTTTGGAATGACACTTTTGCAGGCTGTCGCCTAAATTGCTGAGATATGGCCGATTGGTTGGTTTATACCTTGAAATTCATGAAAAAGACGTTATCTGAGCATGACAATCCCAGTTGATCTGGTACGGTTTAGAAGAAAACCCGTTTGGAATGACACTTTGTGGGCTGTCGCCTACAATTGCTGAGATATGGCCGATTGGTTGGTTTATTCCTTGAAATTCATGAAAAATACGGTATCTGAGCAAGACAATCCCAGTTGATCAAGCACGGTTTAGAAGAAAACCCGTTTGGAATGACACTTTTGTGGGCTGTCGCCTACAATTGCTGCGATATGGCCGATTGGTTGCTTTATTCCTTTAAATTCATTAAAAATACGGTATCTGAGCAAGACAATCCCAGTTGATCAGGCACGGTTTAGAAGAAAACCCGTTTGGAATAACACTTGTGTGGGCTGTCGCCTACAATTGCTGAGATATGGCCGATTGGTTGGTTTATATCTTGGAACTTATTAAAAATACAGTATCTCAGCAAGACAATCCCAGTTTATCAGGCACAGTTTAGAAGAAAACCCGTTTGGAATGACACTTTTGTGGGCTGTCGCCTAAAATTGCTGAGATATGGCCGATTGGTTGGTTTATTCCTTGAAATTCATGAAAAATGCGGTATCTGCGCAAGACAATCCCAGTTGATCAGTCACGGTTTAGAAGAAAACCCGTTTGGAATAACACTTTTGTGGGCTGTCGCCTACAATTGCTGAGATATGGCCGATTGGTTGGTTTATACCTTGAAATTCATGAAAAATACGGTATCTGAGCAAGACAATCCCAGTTGATCTGGCACGGTTTAGAAGAACAACCCGTTTGGAATGACACTTTTGCAGGCTGTCGCCTACAATTGCTGAGATATGGCCGATTGGTTGGTTTATACCTTGAAATTCATGAAAAAGACGTTATCTGAGCATGACAATCCCAGTTGATCTGGCACGGTTTAGAAGAACAACCCGTTTGGAATGACACTTTGTGGGCTGTCGCCTACAATTGCTGAGATATGGCCGATTGGTTGGTTTATACCTTGAAAATCATTAAAAATACGGTATCTGAGCAAGACAATCCCAGTTGATCAAGCACGGTTTAGAAGAAAACCCGTTTGGAATGACACTTTTGTGGGCTGTCGCCTACAATTGCTGAGATATGGCCGATTGGTTGGTTTATACCTTGAAATTCATGAAAAATACGGTATCTGCGCAAGACAATCCCAGTTGTTCAGGCACGGTTTAGAAGAAAACCTGTTTGGAATGACACTTTTGCAGGCTGTCGCCTAAATTGCTGAGATATGGCCGATTGGTTGGTTTATACCTTGAAATTCATGAAAAAGACGTTATCTGAGCATGACAATCCCAGTTGATCTGGTACGGTTTAGAAGAAAACCCGTTTGGAATGACACTTTGTGGGCTGTCGCCTACAATTGCTGAGATATGGCCGATTGGTTGGTTTATTCCTTGAAATTCATGAAAAATACGGTATCTGAGCAAGACAATCCCAGTTGATCAGGCACGGTTTAGAAGAAAACCCGTTTGGAATGACACTTTTGTGGGCTGTCGCCTACAATTGCTGAGATACGGCTGATTGGTTGGTTTATTCCTTGAAACTCATTAAAAATACGTTATCTGAGCAAGACAATCCCAGTTGATCAAGCACGGTTTAGAAGAAAACCCGTTTGGAATGACAATTTTGTGGGCTGTCGCCTACAATTGCTGAGATATGGCCGATTGGTTGGTTTATACCTTGAAATTCATGAAAAATACGGTATCTGAGCAAGACAATCCCAGTTGTTCAGGCACGGTTTAGAAGAAAACCTGTTTGGAATGACACTTTTGCAGGCTGTCGCCTACAATTGCTGAGATATGGCCGATTGGTTGGTTTATAACTTGAAATTCATGAAAAAGACGTTATCTGAGCATGACAATCCCAGTTGATCTGGCACGGTTTAGAAGAAAAACCCGTTTGGAATGACACTTTGTGGGCTGTCGCCTACAATTGCTGAGATATGGCCGATTGGTTGGTTTATTCCATGAAATTCATGAAAAATAAGGTATCTGAGCAAGACAATCCCAGTTGATCAGGCACGGTTTAGAAGAAAACCCGTTTGGAATAACACTTTTGTGGACTGTCGCCTACAATTGATGAGATATGGCCGAGTGGTTGGTTTATACCTTCAAACTCATTAAAAATACAGTATCTGAGCAAGACAATCCTAGTTGATCAGGCACGGTGTAGAAGAAAACCCGTTTGGAATAACACTTTTGTGGGCTGTCGCCTACAATTGCTGAGATATGGCCGATTGGTTGGTTTATACCTTGAAATTCATGAAAAATACGGTATCTGAGCAAGACAATCCCAGTTGTTCAGGCACGGTTTAGAAGAAAACCTGTTTGGAATGACACTTTTGCAGGCTGTCGCCTACAATTGCTGAGATATGGCCGATTGGTTGGTTTATACCTTGAAATTCATGAAAAAGACGTTATCTGAGCATGACAATCCCAGTTGATCTGGCACGGTTTAGAAGAACAACCCGTTTGGAATGACACTTTGTGGGCTGTCGCCTACAATTGCTGAGATATGGCCGATTGGTTGGTTTATACCTTGAAAATCATTAAAAATACGGTATCTGAGCAAGACAATCCCAGTTGATCAAGCACGGTTTAGAAGAAAACCCGTTTGGAATGACACTTTTGTGGGCTGTCGCCTACAATTGCTGAGATATGGCCGATTGGTTGGTTTATACCTTGAAATTCATGAAAAATACGGTATCTGCGCAAGACAATCCCAGTTGTTCAGGCACGGTTTAGAAGAAAACCTGTTTGGAATGACACTTTTGCAGGCTGTCGCCTAAATTGCTGAGATATGGCCGATTGGTTGGTTTATACCTTGAAATTCATGAAAAAGACGTTATCTGAGCATGACAATCCCAGTTGATCTGGTACGGTTTAGAAGAAAACCCGTTTGGAATGACACTTTGTGGGCTGTCGCCTACAATTGCTGAGATATGGCCGATTGGTTGGTTTATTCCTTGAAATTCATGAAAAATACGGTATCTGAGCAAGACAATCCCAGTTGATCAGGCACGGTTTAGAAGAAAACCCGTTTGGAATGACACTTTTGTGGGCTGTCGCCTACAATTGCTGCGATATGGCCGATTGGTTGCTTTATTCCTTTAAATTCATTAAAAATACGGTATCTGAGCAAGACAATCCCAGTTGATCAGGCACGGTTTAGAAGAAAACCCGTTTGGAATAACACTTGTGTGGGCTGTCGCCTACAATTGCTGAGATATGGCCGATTGGTTGGTTTATATCTTGGAACTTATTAAAAATACAGTATCTCAGCAAGACAATCCCAGTTTATCAGGCACAGTTTAGAAGAAAACCCGTTTGGAATGACACTTTTGTGGGCTGTCGCCTAAAATTGCTGAGATATGGCCGATTGGTTGGTTTATTCCTTGAAATTCATGAAAAATGCGGTATCTGCGCAAGACAATCCCAGTTGATCAGTCACGGTTTAGAAGAAAACCCGTTTGGAATAACACTTTTGTGGGCTGTCGCCTACAATTGCTGAGATATGGCCGATTGGTTGGTTTATACCTTGAAATTCATGAAAAATACGGTATCTGAGCAAGACAATCCCAGTTGTTCAGGCACGGTTTAGAAGAAAACCTGTTTGGAATGACACTTTTGCAGGCTGTCGCCTACAATTGCTGAGATATGGCCGATTGGTTGGTTTATACCTTGAAATTCATGAAAAAGACGTTATCTGAGCATGACAATCCCAGTTGATCTGGCACGGTTTAGAAGAAAACCCGTTTGGAATGACATTTTGTGGGCTGTCGCCTACAATTGCTGAGATATGGCCGATTGGTTGGTTTATTCCTTGAAATTCATGAAAAAGACGTTATCTGAGCAAGACAATCCCAGTTGATCAGGCACGGTTTAAAAGAAAACCCGTTTGGAATGACACTTTTGTGGGCTGTCGCCTACAATTGCTGAGATACGGCCGATTGGTTGGTTTATTCCTTTAAATTCATTAAAAATACGGTATCTGAGCAAGACAATCCCAGTTGATCAGGCACGGTTTAGAAGAAAACCCGTTTGGAATAACACTTTTGTGGGCTGTCGCCTACAATTGCTGAGATATGGCCAATTGGTTGGTTTATACCTTGAAACTCATTAAAAATACAGTATCTGAGCAAGACAATCCCAGTTGATCATGCACAGTTTAGAAGAAAACCCGTTTGGAATGACACTTTTGTGGGCTGTCGCCTACAATTGCTGAGATGTGGCCGATTGGTTGGTTTATACCTTGAAATTCATGAAAAATACGGTATCTGAGCAAGACAATCCCAGTTGTTCAGGCACGGTTTAGAAGAAAACCTGTTTGGAATGACACTTTTGCAGGCTGTCGCCTACAATTGCTGAGATATGGCCGATTGGTTGGTTTATACCTTGAATTTCATGAAAAAGACGTTATCTGAGCATGACAATCCCAGTTGATCTGGCACGGTTTAGAAGAAAACCCGTTTGGAATGACACTTTGTGGGCTGTCGCCTACAATTGCTGAGATATGGCCGATTGGTTGGTTTATTCCTTGAAATTCATGAAAAATATGGTATCTGAGCAAGACAATCCTAGTTGATCAGGCACGGTTTAGAAGAAAACCCGTTTGGAATGACACTTTTGTGGGCTGTCGCCTACAAATGCTGAGATACGGCCGATTGGTTGGTTTATTCCTTTAAATTCATGAAAAATACGGTATCTGAGCAAGACAATCCCAGTTGATCAGGCACGGTTTAGAAGAAACCCGTTTGGAATGACACTTTTGTGGGCTGTCGCCTACAATTGCTGAGATATGGCCGAATGGTTGGTTTATACCTTGAAATTCACGAAAAAGACGTTATCTGAGCATGACAATCCCAGTTGATCAGGCACGGTTTAGAAGAAAACCCGTTTGGAATAACACTTTTGTGGGCTGTCGCCTACAATTGCTGAGATATGGCCGATTGGTTGGTTTATTCCTTGAAATTCATGAAAAATACGGTATCTGAGCAAGACAATCCCAGTTGATCAGGCACGGTTTAGAAGAAAACCCGTTTGGAATGACACTTTTGTGGGCTGTCGCCTACAATTGCTGAGATACGGCCGATTGGTTGGTTTATTCCTTTAAATTCATGAAAAATACGGTATCTGAGCAAGACAATCCCAGTTCATCAGGCACGGTTTAGAAGAAAACCCGTTTGGAATAACACTTTTGTGGGCTGTCGCCTACAATTGCTGAGATATGGCCGATTGGTTGGTTTATACCTTGAAATTCATGAAAAATACGATATCTGGGCAAGACAATCCCAGTTGATCAGGCACGGTTTAGAAGAAAACCCGTTTGGAATGACACTTTTGTGGGCTGTCGCCTACAATTGCTGAGATATGGCTGATTGGTTGGTTTATTCCTTGAAATTCATGAAAAATGCGGTATCTGCGCAAGACAATCCCAGTTGATCAGGCACGGTTTAGAAGAAAACCCGTTTGGAATAACACCTTTGTGGGCTGTCGCCTACAATTGCTGAGATATGGCCTATTGGTTGGTTTATACCTTGAAATTCATGAAAAATACGGTATCTGAGCAAGACAATCCCAGTTGTTCAGGCACGGTATAGAAGAAAACTTGTTTGGAATGACACTTTTGCAGGCTGTCGCCTACAATTGCTGAGATATGGCCGATTGGTTGGTTTATACCTTGAAATTCATGAAAAAGACGTTATCTGAGCATGACAATCCCAGTTGATCTGGCACGGTTTAGAAGAAAACCCGTTTGGAATGACACTTTTTGGGCTGTCGCCTACAATTGCTGAGATATGGCCGATTGGTTGGTTTATTCCTTTAAATTCATTAAAAATACGGTATCTGAGCAAGACAATCCCAGTTGATCAGGCACGGTTTAGAAGAAAACCCGTTTGGAATGACACTTTTGTGGGCTGTCGCCTACAATTGCTGAGATGTGGCCGATTGGTTGGTTTATTCCTTGAAATTCATGAAAAATACGGTATCTGAGCAAGACAATCCCAGTTGATCATGCACAGTTTAGAAGAAAACCCGTTTGGAATGACACTTTTGTGGGCTGTCGCCTACAAATGCTGAGATGTGGCCGATTGGTTGGTTTATACCTTGAAATTCATGAAAAATACGGTATCTGAGCAAGACAATCCCAGTTGTTCAGGCACGGTTTAGAAGAAAACCTGTTTGGAATGACACTTTTGCAGGCTGTCGCCTACAATTGCTGAGATATGGCCGATTGGTTGGTTTATACCTTGAATTTCATGAAAAAGACGTTATCTGAGCATGACAATCCCAGTTGATCTGGCACGGTTTAGAAGAAAACCCGTTTGGAATGACACTTTTGTGGGCTGTCGCCTACAATTGCTGAGATATGGCCGATTGGTTGGTTTATTCCTTGAAATTCATGAAAAATATGGTATCTGAGCAAGACAATCCCAGTTGATCAGGCACGGTTTAGAAGAAAACCCGTTTGGAATGACACTTTTGTGGGCTGTCGCCTACAAATGCTGAGATATGGCCGATTGGTTGGTTTATACCTTGAAACTCATTAAAAATACGGTATCTGAGCAAGACAATCCCAGTTGATCAAGCACGGTTTAGAAGAAAACCCGTTTGGAATGACACTTTTGTGGGCTGTCGCCTACAACTGCTGAGATATGGCCGAGTGGTTGGTTTATTCCTTGAAATTCATGAAAAATACGGTATCTGAGCAAGACAATCCCAGTTGATCAGGCACGGTTTAGAAGAAACCCGTTTGGAATGACACTTTTGTGGGCTGTCGCCTACAATTGCTGAGATATGGCCGATTGGTTGGTTTATACCTTGAAATTCATGAAAAATACGGTATCTGAGCAAGACAATCCCAGTTGTTCAGGCACGGTTTAGAAGAAAACCTGTTTGGAATGACACTTTTGCAGGCTGTCGCCTACAATTGCTGAGATATGGCCGATTGGTTGGTTTATACCTTGAAATTCATGAAAAAGACGTTATCTGAGCATGACAATCCCAGTTGATCAGGCACGGTTTAGAAGAAAACCCGTTTGGAATAACACTTTTGTGGGCTGTCGCCTACAATTGCTGAGATATGGCCGATTGGTTGGTTTATTCCTTGAAATTCATGAAAAATACGGTATCTGAGCAAGACAATCCCAGTTGATCAGGCACGGTTTAGAAGAAAACCCGTTTGGAATGACACTTTTGTGGGCTGTCGCCTACAATTGCTGAGATACGGCCGATTGGTTGGTTTATTCCTTTAAATTCATGAAAAATACGGTATCTGAGCAAGACAATCCCAGTTGATCAGGCACGGTTTAGAAGAAAACCCGTTTGGAATAACACTTTTGTGGGCTGTCGCCTACAATTGCTGAGATATGGCCGATTGGTTGGTTTATACCTTGAAATTCATGAAAAATACGGTCTCTGGGCAAGACAATCCCAGTTGATCAGGCACGGTTTAGAAGAAAACCCGTTTGGAATGACACTTTTGTGGGCTGTCGCCTACAATTGCTAAGATATGGCTGATTGGTTGGTTTATTCCTTGAAATTCATGAAAAATGCGGTATCTGCGCAAGACAATCCCAGTTGATCAGGCACGGTTTAGAAGAAAACCCGTTTGGAATAACACCTTTGTGGGCTGTCGCCTACAATTGCTGAGATATGGCTTATTGGTTGGTTTAGACCTTGAAATTCATGAAAAATACGGTATCTGAGCAAGACAATACCAGTTGTTCAGGCACGGTATAGAAGAAAACTTGTTTGGAATGACACTTTTGCAGGCTGTCGCCTACAATTGCTGAGATATGGCCGATTGGTTGGTTTATACCTTGAAATTCATGAAAAAGATGTTATCTGAGCATGGCAATCCCAGTTGATCTGGCACGGTTTAGAAGAAAACCCGTTTGGAATGACACTTTGTGGGCTGTCGCCTACAATTGCTGAGATATGGCCGATTGGTTGGTTTATTCCTTGAAATTCATGAAAAATACGGTATCTGAGCAAGACAATCCCAGTTGATCAGGCACGGTTTAGAAGAAAACCCGTTTGGAATGACACTTTTGTGGGCTGTCTCCTACAATTGCTGAGATACGGCCGATTGGTTGGTTTATTCCTTTAAATTCATGAAAAATACGGTATCTGAGCAAGACAATCCCAGTTGATCAGGCACGGTTTAGAAGAAAACCCGTTTGGAATAACACTTTTGTGGGCTGTCGCCTACAATTGCTGAGATATGGCCGATTGGTTGGTTTATACCTTGAAATTCATGAAAAATACGGTGTCTGAGCAAGACAATCCCAGTTGATCAAGCACGGTTTAGAAGAAAACCTGTTTGGAATGACACTTTTGTGGGCTGTCGCCTACAATTGCTGAGATATGGCCGATTGGTTGGTTTATACCTTGAAACTCATTAAAAATACGGTATCTGAGCAAGACAATCCCAGTTGATCAAGCACGGTTTAGAAGAAAACCCGTTTGGAATGACACTTTTGTGGGCTGTCGCCTACAACTGCTGAGATATGGCCGAGTGGTTGGTTTATTCCTTGAAATTCATGAAAAATACGGTATCTGAGCAAGACAATCCCAGTTGATCAGGCACGGTTTAGAAGAAACCCGTTTGGAATGACACTTTTGTGGGCTGTCGCCTACAATTGCTGAGATATGGCCGATTGGTTGGTTTATACCTTGAAATTCATGAAAAATACGGTATCTGAGCAAGACAATCCCAGTTGTTCAGGCACGGTTTAGAAGAAAACCTGTTTGGAATGACACTTTTGCAGGCTGTCGCCTACAATTGCTGAGATATGGCCGATTGGTTGGTTTATACCTTGAAATTCACGAAAAAGACGTTATCTGAGCATGACAATCCCAGTTGATCAGGCACGGTTTAGAAGAAAACCCGTTTGGAATAACACTTTTGTGGGCTGTCGCCTACAATTGCTGAGATATGGCCGATTGGTTGGTTTATTCCTTGAAATTCATGAAAAATACGGTATCTGAGCAAGACAATCCCAGTTGATCAGGCACGGTTTAGAAGAAAACCCGTTTGGAATGACACTTTTGTGGGCTGTCGCCTACAATTGCTGAGATACGGCCGATTGGTTGGTTTATTCCTTTAAATTCATGAAAATTACGGTATCTGAGCAAGACAATCCCAGTTGATCAGGCACGGTTTAGAAGAAAACCCGTTTGGAATAACACTTTTGTGGGCTGTCGCCTACAATTGCTGAGATATGGCCGATTGGTTGGTTTATACCTTGAAATTCATGAAAAATACGGTCTCTGGGCAAGACAATCCCAGTTGATCAGGCACGGTTTAGAAGAAAACCCGTTTGGAATGACACTTTTGTGGGCTGTCGCCTACAATTGCTGAGATATGGCTGATTGGTTGGTTTATTCCTTGAAATTCATGAAAAATGCGGTATCTGCGCAAGACAATCCCAGTTGATCAGGCACGGTTTAGAAGAAAACCCGTTTGGAATAACACCTTTGTGGGCTGTCGCCTACAATTGCTGAGATATGGCTTATTGGTTGGTTTATTCCTTGAAATTCATGAAAAATACGGTATCTGAGCAAGACAATCCCAGTTGATCAGGCACGGTTTAGAAGAAAACCCGTTTGGAATGACACTTTTGTGGGCTGTCGCCTACAATTGCTGAGATACGGCCGATTGGTTGGTTTATTCCTTTAAATTCATGAAAAATACGGTATCTGAGCAAGACAATCCCAGTTGATCAGGCACGGTTTAGAAGAAAACCCGTTTGGAATAACACTTTTGTGGGCTGTCGCCTACAATTGCTGAGATATGGCCGATTGGTTGGTTTATACCTTGAAAATCATTAAAAATCCGGTATCTGAGCAAGACAATCCCAGTTGATCAGGCACGGTTTAGAAGAAAACCCGTTTGGAATAACACTTTTGTGGGCTGTCGCCTACAATTGCTGAGATATGGCCGATTGGTTGGTTTATACCTTGAAATTCATGAAAAATACGGTGTCTGAGCAAGACAATCCCAGTTGATCAAGCACGGTTTAGAAGAAAACCTGTTTGGAATGACACTTTTGTGGGCTGTCGCCTACAATTGCTGAGATATGGCCGATTGGTTGGTTTATACCTTGAAATTCATGAAAAATACGGTATCTGAGCAAGACAATCCCAGTTGATCAGGCACGGCTTAGAAGAAACCCGTTTGGAATGACACTTTTGTGAGCTGTCGCCTACAATTGCTGAGATATGGCCGATTGGTTGGTTTTTACCTTGAAATTCATGAAAAATACGGTATCTGAGCAAGACAATCCCAGTTGTTCAGGCACGGTTTAGAAGAAAACCTGTTTGGAATGACACTTTTGCAGGCTGTCGCCTACAATTGCTGAGATATGGCCGATTGGTTGGTTTATACCTTGAAATTCATGAAAAAGACGTTATCTGAGCATGACAATCCCAGTTGATCTGGCACGGTTTAGAAGAAAACCCGTTTGGAATGACTCTTTGTGGGCTGTCGCCTACAATTGCTGA
Source organism: Tolmerus cingulatus (assembly GCA_959613345.1). NCBI lineage: Eukaryota > Metazoa > Arthropoda > Insecta > Diptera > Asilidae > Tolmerus > Tolmerus cingulatus. The sequence continues at coordinate 170,186 of CAUIJO010000084.1, forward strand.
GATATGGCCGATTGGTTGGTTTATTCCTTGAAATTCATGAAAAATACGGTATCTGAGCAAGACAATCCCAGTTGATCAGGCACGGTTTAGAAGAAAACTCGTTTGGAATTACACTTTTGTGGGCTGTCGCCTACAATTGCTGAGATACGGCCGATTGGTTGGTTTATTCCTTTAAATTCATTAAAAATACGGTATCTGAGCGAGACAATCCCAGTTGATCAGGCACGGTTTAGAAGAAAACCCGTTTGGAATAACACTTTTGTGGGCTGTCGCCTACAATTGCTGAGATATGGCCGATTGGTTGGTTTATACCTTGAAACTCATTAAAAATACGGTATCTGAGCAAGACAATCCCAGTTCATCAGGCACGGTTTAGAAGAAAACCCGTTTGGAATGACACTTTTGTAGGTTGTCGCCTACAATTGCTGAGATATGGCCGATTGGTTGGTTTATACCTTGAAATTCATGAAAAATACGGTATCTGAGCAAGACAATCCCAGTTGATCAGGCACGGTTTAGAAGAAGACCCGTTTGGAATGACACTTTTGTAGGTTGTCGCTTACAATTGCTGAGATATGGCCGAGTGGTTGGTTTATACCTTTAAATTCATGAAAAATACGGTATCTGAGCAAGACAATCCCAGTTGATCAGGCACGGTTTAGAAGAAAACTCGTTTGGAATGACACTTTTGTGGGCTGTCGCCTACATTTGCTGAGATATGGCCGATTGGTTGGTTTATTCCTTGAAATTCATAAAAAATACGGTATCTGAGCAAGACAATCCCAGTTGATCAGGCACGGTTTAGAAGAAAACCCGTTTGGAATAACACTTTTGCAGGCTGTCGCCTACAATTGCTGAGATATGGCCGATTGGTTGGTTTATACCTTGAAATTCATGAAAAAGACGTTATCTGAGCATGACAATCCCAGTTGATCTCGCACGGTTTAGAAGAAAACCCGTTTGGAATGACACTTTGTGGGCTGTCGCCTACAATTGCTGAGATATGGCCGATTGGTTGGTTTATACCTTGAAATTCATAAAAAATACGGTACCTGAGCAAGACAATCTCAGTTGATCTGGCACGGTTTAGAAGAAAGCCCGTTTGGAATGACACTTTTGTAGGTTGTCGCCTACAATTGCTGAGATATGGCCGATTGGTTGGTTTATACCTTGAAATTCATGAAAAATACGGTATCTGAGCAAGACAATCCTAGTTTATCTGGCACGGTTTAGAAGAAAGCCCGTTTGGAATGACACTTTTGTAGGTTGTCGCCTACAATTGCTGAGATATGGCCGAGTGGTTGGTTTATTCCTTGAAATTCATGAAAAAGACGTTATCTGAGCAAGACAATCCCAGTTGATCTGGCACGGTTTAGAAGAAAACCCGTTTGGAATAACTCTTTTGTGGGCTGTCGCCTACAATTGCTGAGATATGGCCGATTGGTTGGTTTATACCTTGAAATTCATGAAAAATACGGTATCTGAGCAAGACAATCCCAGTTGATCAGGCACGGTTTAGAAGAAGACCCGTTTGGAATGACACTTTTGTAGGTTGTCGCTTACAATTGCTGAGATATGGCCGAGTGGTTGGTTTATACCTTTAAATTCATGAAAAATACGGTATCTGAGCAAGACAATCCCAGTTGATCAGGCACGGTTTAGAAGAAAACTCGTTTCGAATGACACTTTTGTGGGCTGTCGCCTACATTTGCTGAGATATGGCCGATTGGTTGGTTTATTCCTTGATATTCATAAAAAATACGGTATCTGAGCAAGACAATCCCAGTTGATCAGGCACAGTTTAGAAGAAAACCCGTTTGGAATGACATTTTTGTGAGCTGTCGCCTACAATTGCTGAGATAAGGCCGATTGGTTGGTCTGTTCCTTGAAATTCATGAAAAATACGGTATCTGAGCAAGACAATCCCAGTTGATCAGGCACGGTTTAGAAGAAAACCCGTTTGGAATGACACTTTTGTAGGTTGTCGCTTACAATTGCTGAGATAAGGCCGATTGGTTGGTTTATTCCTTGAAATTCATGAAAAATACGGTATCTGAGCAAGACAATCCCAGTTGATCAGGCACGGTTTAGAAGAAAACCCGTTTGGAATAACACTTTTGTGGGCTGTCGCTTACAATTGCTGAGATATGGCCGATTTGTTGGTTTATACCTTGAAATTCATGAAAAATGCGGTATCTGCGCAAGACAATCCCAGTTGATCGGGCACGGTTTAGAAGAAAACCCGTGTGGAATAACACCTTTGTGGGCTGTCGCCTACAATTGCTGAGATATGGCCTATTGGTTGGTTTATACCTTGAAATTCATGAAAAATACGGTATCTGAGCAAGACAATCCCAGTTGTTCAGGCACGGTATAGAAGAAAACTTGTTTGGAATGACACTTTTGCAGGCTGTCGCCTACAATTGCTGAGATATGGCCGATTGGTTGGTTTATACCTTGAAATTCATGAAAAAGACGTTATCTGAGCATGACAATCCCAGTTGATCTGGCACGGTTTAGAAGAAAACCCGTTTGGAATGACACTTTTTGGGCTGTCGCCTACAATTGCTGAGATATGGCCGATTGGTTGGTTTATTCCTTGAAATTCATGAAAAATACGGTATCTGAGCAAGACAATCCCAGTTGATCAGGCACGGTTTAGAAGAAAACCCGTTTGGAATGACACTTTTGTGGGCTGTCGCCTACAATTGCAGAGATATGGCCGATTGGTTGGTTTATTCCTTGAAATTCATGCAAAATACGGTATCTGAGCAAGACAATCCCAGTTGTTCAGGCACGGTTTAGAAGAAAACCTGTTTGGAATGACACTTTTGCAGGCTGTCGCCTACAATTGCTGAGATATGGCCGATTGGTTGGTTTATACCTTGAATTTCATGAAAAAGACGTTATCTGAGCATGACAATCCCAGTTGATCTGGCACGGTTTAGAAGAAAACCCGTTTGGAATGACACTTTTGTGGGCTGTCGCCTACAATTGCTGAGATGTGGCCGATTGGTTGGTTAATTCCTTGAAATTCATGAAAAATACGGTATCTGAGCAAGACAATCCCAGTTGATCATGCACAGTTTAGAAGAAAACCCGTTTGGAATGACACTTTTGTGGGCTGTCGCCTACAATTGCAGAGATATGGCCGATTGGTTGGTTTATTCCTTGAAATTCATGAAAAATGCGGTATCTGCGCAAGACAATCACAGTTGATCAGGCACGGTTTAGAAGAAAACCTGTTTGGAATAACACTTTTGTGGGCTGTCGCCTACAATTGCTGAGATGTGGCCGATTGGTTGGTTTATACCTTGAAATTCATGAAAAATACGGTATCTGAGCAAGACAATCCCAGTTGTTCAGGCACGGTTTAGAAGAAAACCTGTTTGGAATGACACCATTGCAGGCTGTCGCCTACAATTGCTGAGATATGGCCGATTGGTTGGTTTATACCTTGAATTTCATGAAAAAGACGTTATCTGAGCATGACAATCCCAGTTGATCTGGCACGGTTTAGAAGAAAACCCGTTTGGAATGACACTTTTGTGGGCTGTCGCCTACAATTGCTGAGATATGGCCGATTGGTTGGTTTATTCCTTGAAATTCATGAAAAATATGGTATCTGAGCAAGACAATCCCAGTTGATCAGGCACGGTTTAGAAGAAAACCCGTTTGGAATGACACTTTTGTGGGCTGTCGCCTACAAATGCTGAGATACGGCCGATTGGTTGGTTTATTCCTTTAAATTCATGAAAAATACGGTATCTGAGCAAGACAATAATAGTTGATCAGGCACGGTTTAGAAGAAAACCCGTTTGGAATAACACTTTTGTGGGCTGTCGCCTACAATTGCTGAGATATGGCCGATTGGTTGGTTTATACCTTGAAACTCATTAAAAATACGGTATCTGAGCAAGACAATCCCAGTTGATCAAGCACGGTTTAGAAGAAAACCCGTTTGGAATGACACTTTTGTGGGCTGTCGCCTACAACTGCTGAGATATGGCCGAGTGGTTGGTTTATTCCTTGAAATTCATGAAAAATACGGTATCTGAGCAAGACAATCCCAGTTGATCAGGCACGGCTTAGAAGAAACCCGTTTGGAATGACACTTTTGTGGGCTGTCGCCTACAATTGCTGAGATATGGCCGATTGGTTGGTTTTTACCTTGAAATTCATGAAAAATACGGTGTCTGAGCAAGACAATCCCAGTTGATCAGGCACGGTTTAGAAGAAAACCCGTTTGGAATAACACTTTTGTGGGCTGTCGCCTACAATTGCTGAGATATGGCCGATTGGTTGGATTTTACCTTGAAATTCATGAAAAATACGGTATCTGAGCAAGACAATCCCAGTTGTTCAGGCACGGTTTAAAAGAAAACCTGTTTGGAATGACACTTTTGCAGGCTGTCGCCTACAATTGCTGAGATATGGCCGATTGGTTGGTTTATACCTTGAAATTCATGAAAAAGACGTTATCTGAGCATGACAATCCCAGTTGATCTGGCACGGTTTAGAAGAAAACCCGTTTGGAATGACTCTTTGTGGGCTGTCGCCTACAATTGCTGAGATATGGCCGATTGGTTGGTTTATACCTTGAAATTCATGAAAAATACGGTATCTGAGCAAGACAATCCCAGTTGTTCAGGCACGGTTTAGAAGAAAACCTGTTTGGAATGACACTTTTGCAGGCTGTCGCCTACAATTGCTGAGATATGGCCGATTGGTTGGTTTATACCTTGAAATTCACGAAAAAGACGTTATCTGAGCATGACAATCCCAGTTGATCAGGCACGGTTTAGAAGAAAACCCGTTTGGAATAACACTTTTGTGGGCTGTCGCCTACAATTGCTGAGATATGGCCGATTGGTTGGTTTATTCCTTGAAATTCATGAAAAATACGGTATCTGAGCAAGACAATCCCAGTTGATCAGGCACGGTTTAGAAGAAAACCCGTTTGGAATGACACTTTTGTGGGCTGTCGCCTACAATTGCTGAGATATGGCCGATTGGTTGGTTTATGCCTTGAAATTCATGAAAAATACGGTATCTGAGCAAGACAATCCCAGTTGATCAGGCACGGTTTAAAAGAAAACCTGTTTGGAATGACACTTTTGCAGGCTGTCGCCTACAATTGCTGAGATATGGCCGATTGGTTGGTTTATACCTTGAAATTCATGAAAAAGACGTTATCTGAGCATGACAATCCCAGTTGATCTGGCACGGTTTAGAAGAAAACCCGTTTGGAATGACTCTTTGTGGGCTGTCGCCTACAATTGCTGAGATATGGCCGATTGGTTGGTTTATACCTTGAAATTCATGAAAAATACGGTATCTGAGCAAGACAATCCCAGTTGTTCAGGCACGGTTTAGAAGAAAACCTGTTTGGAATGACACTTTTGCAGGCTGTCGCCTACAATTGCTGAGATATGGCCGATTGGTTGGTTTATACCTTGAAATTCACGAAAAAGACGTTATCTGAGCATGACAATCCCAGTTGATCAGGCACGGTTTAGAAGAAAACCCGTTTGGAATAACACTTTTGTGGGCTGTCGCCTACAATTGCTGAGATATGGCCGATTGGTTGGTTTATTCCTTGAAATTCATGAAAAATACGGTATCTGAGCAAGACAATCCCAGTTGATCAGGCACGGTTTAGAAGAAAACCCGTTTGGAATGACACTTGTGTGGGCTGTCGCCTACAATTGCTGAGATACGGCCGATTGGTTGGTTTATTCCTTTAAATTCATGAAAAATACGGTATCTGAGCAAGACAATCCCAGTTGATTAGGCACGGTTTAGAAGAAAACCCGTTTGGAATAACACTTTTGTGGGCTGTCGCCTACAATTGCTGAGATATGGCCGATTGGTTGGTTTATACCTTGAAATTCATGAAAAATACGGTCTCTGGGCAAGACAATCCCAGTTGATCAGGCACGGTTTAGAAGAAAACCCTTTTGGAATGACACTTTTGTGGGCTGTCGCCTACAATTGCTGAGATATGGCTGAATGGTTGGTTTATTCCTTTAAATTCATGAAAAATGCGGTATCTGCGCAAGACAATCCCAGTTGATCAGGCACGGTTTAGAAGAAAACCCGTTTGGAATAACACCTTTGTGGGCTGTCGCCTACAATTGCTGAGATATGGCCGATTGGTTGGTTTAGACCTTGAATTTCATGAAAAATACGGTATCTGAGCAAGACAATACCAGTTGTTCAGGCACGGTATAGAAGAAAACTTGTCTGGAATGACACTTTTGCAGGCTGTCGCCTACAATTGCTGAGATATGGCCGATTGGTTGGTTTATACCTTGAAATTTATGAAAAAGACGTTATCTGAGCATGGCAATCCCAGTTGATCTGGCACGGTTTAGAAGAAAACCCGTTTGGAATGACACTTTGTGGGCTGTCGCCTACAATTGCTGAGATATGGCCGATTGGTTGGTTTATTCCTTGAAATTCATGAAAAATACGGTATCTGAGCAAGACAATCCCAGTTGATCAGGCACGGTTTAGAAGAAAACCCGTTTGGAATGACACTTTTGTGGGCTGTCGCCTACAATTGCTGAGATACGGCCGATTGGTTGGTTTATTCCTTTAAATTCATGAAAAATACGGTATCTGAGCAAGACAATCCCAGTTGATCAGGCACGGTTTAGAAGAAAACCCGTTTGGAATAACACTTTTGTGGGCTGTCGCCTACAATTGCTGAGATATGGCCGATTGGTTGGTTTATACCTTGAAACTCATTAAAAATCCGGTATCTGAGCAAGACAATCCCAGTTGATCAGGCACAGTTTAGAAGAAAACCCGTTTGGAATAACACTTTTGTGGGCTGTCGCCTACAATTGCTGAGATATGGCCGATTGGTTGGTTTATACCTTGAAATTCATGAAAAATACGGTGTCTGAGCAAGACAATCCCAGTTGATCAAGCACGGTTTAGAAGAAAACCTGTTTGGAATGACACTTTTGTGGGCTGTCGCCTACAATTGCTGAGATATGGCCGATTGGTTGGTTTATACCTTGAAATTCATGAAAAATACGGTATCTGAGCAAGACAATCCCAGTTGATCAGGCACGGCTTAGAAGAAACCCGTTTGGAATGACACTTTTGTGGGCTGTCGCCTACAATTGCTGAGATATGGCCGATTGGTTGGTTTATACCTTGAAATTCATGAAAAATACGGTGTCTGAGCAAGGCAATCCCAGTTGATCAAGCACGGTTTAGAAGAAAACCTGTTTGGAATGACACTTTTGTGGGCTGTCGCCTACAATTGCTGAGATATGGCCGATTGGTTGGTTTATACCTTGAAATTCATGAAAAATACGGTATCTGAGCAAGACAATCCCAGTTGATCAGGCACGGCTTAGAAGAAACCCGTTTGGAATGACACTTTTGTGGGCTGTCGCCTACAATTGCTGAGATATGGCCGATTGGTTGGTTTTTACCTTGAAATTCATGAAAAATACGGTATCTGAGCAAGACTATCCCAGTTGTTCAGGCACGGTTTAAAAGAAAACCTGTTTGGAATGACACTTTTGCAGGCTGTCGCCTACAATTGCTGAGATATGGCCCATTGGTTGGTTTATACCTTGAAATTCATGAAAAAGACGTTATCTGAGCATGACAATCCCAGTTGATCTGGCACGGTTTAGAAGAAAACCCGTTTGGAATGACTCTTTGTGGGCTGTCACCTACAATTGCTGAGATATGGCCGATTGGTTGGTTTATACCTTGAAATTCATGAAAAATACGGTATCTGAGCAAGACAATCCCAGTTATTCAGGCACGGTTTAGAAGAAAACCTGTTTGGAATGACACTTTTGCAGGCTGTCGCCTACAATTGCTGAGATATGGCCGATTGGTTGGTTTATACCTTGAAATTCACGAAAAAGACGTTATCTGAGCATGACAATCCCAGTTGATCAGGCACGGTTTAGAAGAAAACCCGTTTGGAATAACACTTTTGTGGGCTGTCGCCTACAATTGCTGAGATATGGCCGATTGGTTGGTTTATTCCTTGAAATTCATGAAAAATACGGTATCTGAGCAAGACAATCCCAGTTGATCAGGCACGGTTTAGAAGAAAACCCGTTTGGAATGACACTTTTGTGGGCTGTCGCCTACAATTGCTGAGATACGGCCGATTGGTTGGTTTATTCCTTTAAATTCATGAAAAATACGGTATCTGAGCAAGACAATCCCAGTTGATCAGGCACGGTTTAGAAGAAAACCCGTTTGGAATAACACTTTTGTGGGCTGTCGCCTACAATTGCTGAGATATGGCCGATTGGTTGGTTTATACCTTGAAATTCATGAAAAATACGGTCTCTGGGCAAGACAATCCCAGTTGATCAGGCACGGTTTAGAAGAAAACCCTTTTGGAATGACACTTTTGTGGGCTGTCGCCTACAATTGCTGAGATATGGCTGAATGGTTGGTTTATTCCTTTAAATTCATGAAAAATGCGGTATCTGCGCAAGACAATCCCAGTTGATCAGGCACGGTTTAGAAGAAAACCCGTTTGGAATAACACCTTTGTGGGCTGTCGCCTACAATTGCTGAGATATGGCCGATTGGTTGGTTTAGACCTTGAAATTCATGAAAAATACGGTATCTGAGCAAGACAATACCAGTTGTTCAGGCACGGTATAGAAGAAAACTTGTCTAGAATGACACTTTTGCAGGCTGTCGCCTACAATTGCTGAGATATGGCCGATTGGTTGGTTTATACCTTGAAATTTATGAAAAAGACGTTATCTGAGCATGGCAATCCCAGTTGATCTGGCACGGTTTAGAAGAAAACCCGTTTGGAATGACACTTTGTGGGCTGTCGCCTACAATTGCTGAGATATGGCCGATTGGTTGGTTTATTCCTTGAAATTCATGAAAAATACGGTATCTGAGCAAGACAATCCCAGTTGATCAGGCACGGTTTAGAAGAAAACCCGTTTGGAATGACACTTTTGTGGGCTGTCGCCTACAATTGCTGAGATACGGCCGATTGGTTGGTTTATTCCTTTAAATTCATGAAAAATACGGTATCTGAGCAAGACAATCCCAGTTGATCAGGCACGGTTTAGAAGAAAACCCGTTTGGAATAACACTTTTGTGGGCTGTCGCCTACAATTGCTGAGATATGGCCGATTGGTTGGTTTATACCTTGAAACTCATTAAAAATCCGGTATCTGAGCAAGACAATCCCAGTTGATCAGGCACGGTTTAGAAGAAAACCCGTTTGGAATAACACTTTTGTGGGCTGTCGCCTACAATTGCTGAGATATGGCCGATTGGTTGGTTTATACCTTGAAATTCATGAAAAATACGGTGTCTGAGCAAGACAATCCCAGTTGATCAAGCACGGTTTAGAAGAAAACCTGTTTGGAATGACACTTTTGTGGGCTGTCGCCTACAATTGCTGAGATATGGCCGATTGGTTGGTTTATACCTTGAAATTCATGAAAAATACGGTATCTGAGCAAGACAATCCCAGTTGATCAGGCACGGCTTAGAAGAAACCCGTTTGGAATGACACTTTTGTGGGCTGTCGCCTACAATTGCTGAGATATGGCCGATTGGTTGGTTTTTACCTTGAAATTCATGAAAAATACGGTATCTGAGCAAGACAATCCCAGTTGTTCAGGCACGGTTTAGAAGAAAACCTGTTTGGAATGACACTTTTGCAGGCTGTCGCCTACAATTGCTGAGATATGGCCGATTGGTTGGTTTATACCTTGAAATTCATGAAAAAGACGTTATCTGAGCATGACAATCCCAGTTGATCTGGCACGGTTTAGAAGAAAACCCGTTTGGAATGACTCTTTGTGGGCTGTCGCCTACAATTGCTGAGATATGGCCGATTGGTTGGTTTATTCCTTGAAATTCATGAAAAATACGGTATCTGAGCAAGACAATCCCAGTTGATCAGGCACGGTTTAGAAGAAAACCCGTTTGGAATGACACTTTTGTGGGCTGTCGCCTACAATTGCTGAGATACGGCCGATTGGTTGGTTTATTCCTTTAAATTCATGAAAAATACGGTATCTGAGCAAGACAATCCCAGTTGATCAGGCACGGTTTAGAAGAAAACCCGTTTGGAATAACACTTTTGTGGGCTGTCGCCTACAGTTGCTGAGATATGGCCGATTGGTTGGTTTATACCTTGAAACTCATTAAAAATCCGGTATCTGAGCAAGACAATCCCAGTTGATCAGGCACGGTTTAGAAGAAAACCAGTTTGGAATAACACTTTTGTGGGCTGTCGCCTACAATTGCTGAGATATGGCCGATTGGTTGGTTTATACCTTGAAATTCATGAAAAATACGGTGTCTGAGCAAGACAATCCCAGTTGATCAAGCACGGTTTAGAAGAAAACCTGTTTGGAATGACACTTTTGTGGGCTGTCGCCTACAATTGCTGAGATATGGCCGATTGGTTGGTTTATACCTTGAAATTCATGAAAAATACGGTATCTGAGCAAGACAATCCCAGTTGATCAGGCACGGCTTAGAAGAAACCCGTTTGGAATGACACTTTTGTGGGCTGTCGCCTACAATTGCTGAGATATGGCCGATTGGTTGGTTTTTACCTTGAAATTCATGAAAAATACGGTATCTGAGCAAGACAATCCGAGTTGTTCAGGCACGGTTTAGAAGAAAACCTGTTTGGAATGACATTTTGCAGGCTGTCGCCTACAATTGCTGAGATATGGCCGATTGGTTGGTTTATACCTTGAAATTCATGAAAAAGACGTTATCTGAGCATGACAATCCCAGTTGATCTGGCACGGTTTAGAAGAAAACCCGTTTGGAATGACTCTTTGTGGGCTGTCGCCTACAATTGCTGAGATATGGCCGATTGGTTGGTTTATTCCTTGAAATTCATGAAAAATACGGTATCTGAGCAAGACAATCCCAGTTGATGAGGCACGGTTTAGAAGAAAACTCGTTTGGAATTACACTTTTGTGGGCTGTCGCCTACAATTGCTGAGATACGGCCGATTGGTTGGTTTATTCCTTTAAATTCATTAAAAATACGGTATCTGAGCGAGACAATCCCAGTTGATCAGGCACGGTTTAGAAGAAAACCCGTTTGGAATAACACTTTTGTGGGCTGTCGCCTACAATTGCTGAGATATGGCCGATTGGTTGATTTATACCTTGAAACTCATTAAAAATACGGTATCTGAGCAAGACAATCCCAGTTCATCAGGCACGGTTTAGAAGAAAACCCGTTTGGAATGACACTTTTGTAGGTTGTCGCCTACAATTGCTGAGATATGGCCGATTGGTTGGTTTATACCTTGAAATTCATGAAAAATACGGTATCTGAGCAAGACAATCCCAGTTGATCAGGCACGGTTTAGAAGAAGACCCGTTTGGAATGACACTTTTGTAGGTTGTCGCTTACAATTGCTGAGATATGGCCGAGTGGTTGGTTTATACCTTTAAATTCATGAAAAATACTGTATCTGAGCAAGACAATCCCAGTTGATCAGGCACGGTTTAGAAGAAAACTCGTTTGGAATGACACTTTTGTGGGCTGTCGCCTACATTTGCTGAGATATGGCCGATTGGTTGGTTTATTCCTTGAAATTCATAAAAAATACGGTATCTGAGCAAGACAATCCCAGTTGATCAGGCACAGTTTAGAAGAAAACCCGTTTGGAATGACATTTTTGTGAGCTGTCGCCTACAATTGCTGAGATAAGGCCGATTGGTTGGTTTGTTCCTTGAAATTCATGAAAAATACGGTATCTGAGCAAGACAATCCCAGTTGATCAGGCACGGTTTAGAAGAAAACCCGTTTGGAATAACACTTTTGCAGGCTGTCGCCTACAATTGCTGAGATATGGCCGATTGGTTGGTTTATACCTTGAAATTCATGAAAAAGACGTTATCTGAGCATGACAATCCCAGTTGATCTCGCACGGTTTAGAAAAAAACCCGTTTGGAATGACACTTTGTGGGCTGTCGCCTACAATTGCTGAGATATGGCCGATTGGTTGGTTTATACCTTGAAATTCATAAAAAATACGGTACCTGAGCAAGACAATCTCAGTTGATCTGGCACGGTTTAGAAGAAAGCCCGTTTGGAATGACACTTTTGTAGGTTGTCGCCTACAATTGCTGAGATATGGCCGATTGGTTGGTTTATACCTTGAAATTCATGAAAAATACGGTATCTGAGCAAGACAATCCTAGTTTATCTGGCACGGTTTAGAAGAAAGCCCGTTTGGAATGACACTTTTGTAGGTTGTCGCCTACAATTGCTGAGATATGGCCGAGTGGTTGGTTTATTCCTTGAAATTCATGAAAAAGACGTTATCTGAGCAAGACAATCCCAGTTGATCTGGCACGGTTTAGAAGAAAACCCGTTTGGAATAACTCTTTTGTGGGCTGTCGCCTACAATTGCTGAGATATGGCCGATTGGTTGGTTTATACCTTGAAATTCATGAAAAATACGGTGTCTGAGCAAGACAATCCCAGTTGATCAGGCACGGTTTAGAAGAAAACCCGTTTGGAATGACACTTTTGTAGGTTGTCGCCTACAATTGCTGAGATATGGCCGAGTGGTTGCTTTATCCCTTGAAATTCATGAAAAATACGGTATCTGAGCAAGACAATCCCAGTTGATCAGGCACGGCTTAGAAGAAAACCCGTTTGGAATAACACTTTTGTGGGCTGTCGCCTACAATTGCTGAGATATGGCCGAGTGGTTGATTTATACCTTGAAATTCATGAAAAATACGGTATCTGAGCAAGACAATCCCAGTTGATCAGGCACGGTTTAGAAGAAAACCCGTTTGGAATGACACTTTTGTAGGTTGTCGCTTACAATTGCTGAGATAAGGCCGATTGGTTGGTTTATTCCTTGAAATTCATGAAAAATACGGTATCTGAGCAAGACAATCCCAGTTGATCAGGCACGGTTTAGAAGAAAACCCGTTTGGAATAACACTTTTGTGGGCTGTCGCTTACAATTGCTGAGATATGGCCGATTGGTTGGTTTATACCTTGAAATTCATGAAAAATACGGTATCTGAGCAAGACAATCCCAGTTGTTGAGGCACGGTTTAGAAGAAAACCTGTTTGGAATGACACTTTTGTAGGTTGTCGCTTACAATTGCTGAGATATGGCCGATTTGTTGGTTTATACCTTTAAATTCATGAAAAATACGGTATCTGAGCAAGACAATCCCAGTTGATCAGGCACGGTATAGAAGAAAACCCGTTTGGAATAACACTTTTGTGGGCTGTCGCCTACAATTGCTGATATATGGCCGATTGGTTGGTTTATACCTTGAAACTCATTAAAAATACGGTATCTGAGCAAGACAATCCCAGTTGATCAGGCACGGTTTAGAAGAAAACCCGTTTGGAATGACACTTTTGTGGGCTGTCGCCTAAATTTGCTGAGATATGGCCGATTGGTTGGTTTATACCTTGAAATTCATGAAAAATACGGTATCTGAGCAAGGCAATCTCAGTTTGTGGCGGCTGAACCGTTAGTTCCAAGTTTTTGTTTTAGCATGTGAATTAAAAATTATTGTAGTTTAGGTTTAATGTAGGAGCGGCAACTTTTAAACTACTTGTTGTAAAACACTTGATGAAAATGTCTAAATTATTTAATGTTTTTTAAAAAATAAGTATGCCGTTAGGTTTTAGGGTAAAAAATAAAGAGAAGCAGTCGGTGTCTGGTGATCAACTAGTCAAAATAAATAAAATAAAAATAAAATTTAATAAAATAGAAAATCCAGAATATTTAATTAAAAACAAAATATTTAAAATAATATTGTAAAAATATATAAACATTTATAAGAAAAATAATTTAAAATTATATACACTTTAAATAAGAAAATTCAACGATGAATTTATAATTTCAAAAGAAAAGTTAAAGGAGAATATCGCTTGAAGGAAAACTTATTTTGGGGAAGAAAGTTTCTTTTCAACCCCCAAAAACTGGTGACCCCGATAAAAGAAGAAGGAATTAAGAAAAAAGACAAAAAGAAGAAAGAATTTAAAAAAGAAGTAAGAAGAAAGAAATAAGAAGAAAGAAATAAGAGGGAAGAAATAAGAAGAAAAAAATTTCACCTCACTATCAAAATTGGATGCATCAATCTCATCCAAGCCTTCAGCGGCATTCAAATTCAAGACTGCAATTTCAGCAAGAATAGCACAGGGAAGTAGCAATTTAGATTCAATTTTAAAACTCCTTATTAGAAATTTTTGTTAATTTTTAATTCACATTTGGTATTGCTTAAAATGAACGGTTCAAGTGGCGATTTTAACCGGGGAGATGTTGAAAGTGATAATCCCTTCGCGTCGCTGAATCCCCTTATGCAAGATTTATTTTCATCCGCCACAGCACTTCCTTCTGTTTCTACAATTTCGTTTAGCGCTCCCCCCTTTTGGAGAAGTGCTCCAAAATTGTGGTTTAAAAAATTGGAAGCGCAATTTGAATTGGCTAGAATCACTTCAGAAAGCACTAAATACAATCATCTTCTTTCGGCATTGGATGAAAATTTAATAAGTACAATTAGTGATATATTAGAAAATCCGGATCCGCGAATTCCTTATACTAATTTGAAAGAAATGTTAATATCTCGCCTTTCAGAGAGCGAGACTTGCAAATTAGATAAACTTCTCGGAGATCTGGTTTTAGGTGATAGGTCTCCTTCGCAGTTTTTACGCGAAATGAAAAATCTGGCTGATGGGAAATTAAATGACGACGTTTTGAAGACCCTCTGGTTGCAGAGACTTCCAGAACGTATGAGAGCAATTTTATCGTGCAATTCTGACCCTCTTAATCAGTTGGCCGACTGCGCAGACAAAATTTTTGAGATGTGTAATAAATCTTCTGTTTTTGCTCTCTCATCTCATCATGACGCTAACATTATAAATATGTTATCAAATTTATCGTCTGAAGTTTATAAATTAAATCAAAAAGTCAATAATCTGGCCCTCGACGTAAAATCATTAAAATTACGTAATCAACCCTCCAGTAATTCTTCTTTTCGCGAACGTAATCAATCAAGAGGTAGATCTCCTTCTTTTTCCCAATCTAGATTGACAAGACGGGATAATTCCAAATCTCGAAATCATCCAGATTGGTGTTGGTATCATGCCAATTACAATGATAACGCTTCCAAGTGTATTCCTCCGTGTTCTTACAAAAAATTCTTGGAATCACAAAAAAACTAAATTGCGTTTCATCTTTGACGACGGATGATTTAAACGAATACAATAGTCTGCACATCTTTGATAATTCAACAAAGCAGTATTATTTAATTGATACAGGCGCAGATGTCTCGGTCGTTCCTGTTCCTCATTTGTCAAAATTGTTACCTTCCAGTTTGCAGTTATCCGCTGCGAACTCTTCACCTATCAATACTTATGGGAATAAAATTTTAACTTTAGATCTTGGTCTACGAAGAAATTTTCAATGGCAGTTTTTGATAGCTGATGTCGAGAAGCCAATTCTAGGTGCAGATTTTATATATCATTTTAAATTAATTGTTGATCTTTCTAAAGGAATGCTTATCGACCCTCTAACTAACTTAACTTCAAATGGACGTATATTTACTGGCCCTTCTACTACTTTGTCAGTACTAATTAAACCATCGATAAATGACAAAGTACAAAAATTACTTCGGGAATTTCAAAACATTACTGTTGATACGACCTTTTCGAAACCGGTTAAACATAGTATAACACATCAAATTAAAACTATAGGTCCACCAATTTTTTCCAAAGTCCGACGCCTGTCACCAGAGAAATTGGCAATAGCAAAGAAGGAATTTGATTTTTTACTGAATCAAGGCATTTGTAGACCATCCAACAGTCCTTGGTCATCACCATTGCATATGGTCCCTAAAGCAAATGGAGATTGGAGACCATGCGGTGATTATAGACGCCTTAACTATGTTACAATTCCAGATCGTTATCCAATACCACTTATTCATGATTTCGTTTCCCATCTTCAAAATTGTAAAATATTCTCTACTTTGGATCTGACCAAGGCGTATCATCAAATTCCTGTTAAACCAGAAGATATCCCTAATACCGCCATTTGTACACCTTTCGGTTTATTCGAATTTACTAGAATGACATTTGGTCTGTGCAATGCTGCACAAACCTTCCAACGATTTATATATTCAGTACTTCGAGACTTCCAATTTTGTTTCGTTTATCTGGACGATATTTTGGTGGCCTCCCATTCTGAAGAACAACATTTGGAACATTTAAAACAAATTTTTCAAAAATTACAAGAACATGGGTTAGTTATTAACATCGAGAAGTGTAACTTCATGCTTCCAGAAGTAAAGTTTCTCGGTCATTTTATTAATTCGCAAGGTATTAAGCCTTCGCCTCAGAAAGTACAGGCTATTTTCAATTTCAAGCGTCCTTCAACAGTCAAAGAATTAAGACGCTTTCTCGGCATGGTAAATTTTTACCGTCGTTTCTTACCTCATGCTGCTGAGCATCAGATTCTCCTTAACAAATTTTTAACCGGGAGTGAAAAGGACGGTTCCAAGAAAATTGATTAGACAAAGGATTCAATTAAGGCCTTTGAAGATGTTAAATTGCAGTTAGCCAAAGTTACTCTTTTGGCCTTTCCAGATAACAATGCTCACTTAGCATTATTTGTTGATGCTTCTGATATCGCGATCGGTGCTTCACTAAATCAAAGAGTTTGTGGCGATGTATATCACCTTGGCAACCAGGTTGTTTATCGATTCTCACAATCGACCCTGCGATGTATATCACCTTGGCAACCAGGTTGTTATTTTACTACATTATATAAGTCACACTTGAATTTTGAAAACCATAAATAAGAACCAAAATAAAATCTATGAAAGCAAGCTCTTACGCAAGTAGAACTTAGTTGTTTTACGTAAAGCGCGGGCCTAAGTGGTGACCCCGACGGTTTAAGAGGTATCCCCCCACCAGTGGTAAGGTGCCCTTTAACTTAGTCAACAGCTACCCATCAAGGATAGAAGTCCCACACGCAGAGGAGTTGCTAAAGTGGTATCCCCCCACCAGTGGTAAGGTGCCCTTTAGCCGAGCAGCAACCGCCCATCCAAAGTAGGGGTCCTATCTACCCTATCACGCAGTGATGAGCAACCCACCCACAGCGGAAGCCAGGGGCGTCCCGCTGCCCGAAGGAGTGGGAAGGGTAAGCGTACGAGTTCCACCTTTCTGGAAGCAGAACCCGGACCTGTGGTTTCTGCAACTGGAAGCCCAATTCCACACCAGCGGTATAACCCAGGATGAGACGAAGTACTACACTCTGGTTGGTAACCTAGACGCCAATATCCTCACAGAAGTTAGAGGTGTCGTACGGAAGCCGCCAGCAACTGAGAAGTACGACAAGCTGAAGACACAGCTTTTGCTGGCCTACCAGGAGTCTGAGCAGAAGCGCTTGCAGAAACTTCTCAGCCAAGTTTCACTGGACGGGAGACGACCTACACAGCTTCTCAACCAAATGAAGGAGCTCGCATCAGATGGCATCACTCCTGAGGTGTTGCGTACCCTGTGGCTCCAGCGGCTCCCCCAGCAGATTCAGGCTATCTTGGCGGTTAATGCTAGCCAAGACGCCAGTCAGTTGGCACCAATGGCCGACAAAATAGCAGAAACTCTATCGTGTGCAGATGTTTTGTTCGCCTCTACTACAATGCCAGAGTCATCTATAACTGAACTTCAACAGCAAATAGCCGCTCTGCAGACTGAAGTTGGGCAGCTCAGTCGGCAAAGCTCATCACGACAAAGCAAACCTGGCAGGTTTAATGGAAAAAATCGTTCACCAACAGCATCAAGAAAGGCATCCATGAACCAATCACTTTGTTGGTACCACCAAAAGTTTGGCAAAGCAGCTAAGCGTTGCCAGCAGCCTTGCAAATATCAGGGAAATTAAAGTGCGGGCTGCAATTGGCGGCTAGCTACCCCGCGTCTAACATCAGTCGTCTATATTTAACAGAGAGATCTTCAAACAAAAAGTTTCTTATTGACACCGGAGCCGAAGTGTCAGTAATTCCACCAAACTTAGAAGAAAGACGAAGACACCCTGCAGACCGTATTCTATATGCAGCCAATGGAACCGTGATACCAACGTACGGACAGCGATTGGTACAACTCAATCTTGGTCTACGAAGGAACTTCAACTGGCCTTTTATCGTCGCTCGGGTAACTGAGCCCATAATCGGTTCAGACTTCCTGGCGCATTTTAACCTATTGGTCGATGTAAAAAACAATCGGCTAATAGACAATGCAACAAAGTTGCAAGCAACTATCTTCGATACGACATCTGCTGATAGTGCGCTGCAACTAAGCACTATCAACATATTGTCACATCCTCTGTTGAAGAAGTACAAAGACAACACCGGGCCCATCACAACTGCTCGGATCAACCATGGTGTAACGCATCACATTCAGACGAAAGGACCGCCGATCCACGCCAAACCGAGACGACTATCTCAACAACAGCTCCAAATAGCAAAGAAGGAGTTCCAATACATGCTCGATCAAGGCATTTGTCGTCCATCAAGCAGCAGTTGGTCCAGCCCCCTCCACATGGTCAAAAAAAGTAACGGCGACTGGCGTCCATGTGGAGACTATAGAGGTCTGAATGCGATCACTATACCAGATCGCTACCCCATTCCACACATTCAGGATTTTTCTCATCAGCTGGAAGGAAAAAAGATCTTTAGCACCATTGATCTGACAAGAGCGTACCATCAAATTCCCGTGGAACCCGGTGACATCCCAAAGACAGCCTTAACAACCCCATTTGGACTTTTCGAGTTCACCGTGATGACCTTTGGTTTGTGCAATGCCGCGCAAACCTTTCAGCGCTTTGTCCATGAGGTTACTCGGGGACTCGACTTCGTATTTCCTTATATTGATGACTTTCTTGTCGCTTCCAACACAGTCGAAGAACACCGAAAGCATCTGGAGAAGCTTTTTCAGCGCTTTCGGGATTATGGAGTAACGATAAATCCATCCAAGTGCATATTTGAGGGAAAAGCTGTGAGTTTCCTGGGTTACCTCGTATCTGAAGAGGGAACCAGGCCACTCCCATCAAAAGTGAAGGCCATCATCGACTACAAGAAGCCCGAGACAGTACAAGAACTTCGGAAGTTCCTGGGTATGCTTAACTTTTATAGACGTTTCATACCCTGGGCAGCAAAGATGCAGGCACCTCTTCATGAATGTTATTTTGGCAACAAGAAGAAGGACAAAACTCGCATCATCTGGACACCGGAGCGAACCAGCAGCTTTGAGCAGTGCAAGCAAGCACTAGCAAATTCAACTCTTCTGGCTCATCCATCAGCAAACGCTCCACTGGCCCTGATAGTAGACGCCTCGGCCACTGCTATAGGAGCGGTTGTACAACAAAAAAATTCTAAAGGGTGGCAGCCACTGGGATTTTTTTCTCAAAAACTCTCACCAGCTCAGATTAAGTACAGCGCATTTGACCGAGAGCTTCTTAGCGCTTACTCCGCGGTCAAGCACTTCCAGTTTTTGTTGGAAGGCAGGCAGTTTATTCTGTTCACGGACCACAAGCCTTTGACGTTTGCTTTTAACCAAAAGCTTGAGAAGTCTTCACCCAGGCAACTAAGACATCTTAGTTTCATAGGTCAATTTACAACCAACATCCAACATATCCCAGGAAAAAGCAACATTGTGGCAGACACTCTATCAAGAGTACAGGTCTTTGCCATCTCCCATCAACTACGATAGTAGGTAATAGGCCACCTGAGCCTGGGAACCAAAACCGGTTCTGCGAATGAGGGGCGGCAACTTTATGAGGTAATTAGTGTCACCGGATGATGAATGGGTTGCAGAAGCCGAGTGCGCACGTGTTTACGCATGTTGCACGAGATGGTGGGGCGGGGGCTGGAAGCTAGAAGCGGGGGAGGGGCTAGAAGCGGGGGCGGGGGCTGGAAGCTGGAAGCGGGGGCTGGAAGCTAGAAGCGGGGGCGGGGCGGGCTGGAAGCTGCGTTGAGCGAGAGTGATCAAACTTAGGAATGAGCAAGTTTAGCAGCTCGTTTGTCTGACGACAAGTTTAAGGTCGTTGCTATTGGTTGCAGATGCAATGAACTACGTCTTGGAGAATGTAAACTTGTTTATCTGTCGCCAAGTGTAAGGTCACTCCTAATAGTGAATGTCCGTAGATGCAATGAGTTTTATCTTAGAAAATGTAAATTAGTTTGCGAGAGCTTTAACCTGTCTTCGACAGCTAAATGAGTTAATTATACAGAAATATGTTGTTGTTTATGGGGAAGTAATTAATGTAACAAATTTAAGTGCAAATTACTTGTTTGACATTTTATTATTTAAAATCGGATTTAAAATTACACTCAGTTGTGAAATTCTATTCTTAAACCTAAAAGTATTTAATGCATATATTTCCCACGGGCCTTTTCTGCTCTCGCGGTATGCAAAACTGTATGCAATTATATATTTTACTTGTGGGTTGTCGTTGAAGCTTACTTTTTTCTTCATAGCTTTTCATAAAAATAATAAATTTCGCAACATAGTCCTAGTAATATGAAAGCACCCATAAAAAATTTAAACATGTTGTAGGCGTACGTTGAAATGTTTGAACAAGGTGGTCTGTTAAAGGGTCCACATACATCTTTACCATTCACGTAAAAACAGTTCGGTGAAAGACGGATATGCTCTGCTTCAACATCTTCAGAACAATTCATTGCATATAATTCCAAGGAACAAAAGTAACATTTAACCAAATCTTTGAAATTTGTGTAGAAAAATCCACTTCTTGCAAGTTTTTGAGATTTCCTTTCATCTAAATGAAGATTACGAAACGTTTTTAATCTGTCGTACTCCCTCTTTAGAAGGAACATAGTAACTACTTTATATCAATCACAAAACATCTTTTATATTAATCCAACTATTATGTTTTGTTGAAAAACCAAGCCATTTAACAAAAACCCTGCTTCCGCGTTTTTTCAAAATTTTTTCTACTAAATAAACATTAGGGTTTTTTACTGGAGCTAGTTCTAGTTCGTAAAATTTTCCCTGAATTATATTTCCCTGGTAATCTTCAAGAATATAAGTTGTTGGGTAAGCTGACTTAACTTCTTTTATTTTAAATATTTCAGCAGACCAATTAGGTGTATATCCCTTTTCAAATACATGTTTATGTCTACTTATTCGAACAAAATCACCCACTTTAAATTTCGGTCTGGATTTTATTTTAGGGTATTTATACACAGCTAATAATAAACGTTTTTCGTCTTCCAATCCAACGTCCGCAGGCCGCATTTTAATAGTTCGGTGCTTTGTATTATTATATTTTTCCGTCAATTTCACCAACATACTAATCCAGCGATAATTACCATTCATGCTAAACTCTTTCCACATCATATTTTTTAATGTCTTATTAAATCTTTCTACAATAGAGGCTTTTAAGGTACTGTAGCTAGAATAATGGTTTATATCGTATTTTGTCATTAGCTTTTGAAATGATTTATTAAAGAACTCCTTTCCATCATCAGTTTGTAAATTCGTAGGAATGCGCCCTTGATGAAAAATAGACTGCATTGCGCCAACAACTTCTGTTGCACTTTTACTTTTAATCGGTATGGCCCAGACATATTTTGTAAAAGTGTCAATCACAGTTAAAAGAAAACGAAAATTCTGATTTTCTGAAGAGTAAGCGCTCATATCAACTAAGTCTGCCTGCCATAAATCATCTATACCTTTAATTATGACACGTTGGCGTTTAAAATTTTTTCGAACTGGTTTATGTAGCTCTTCAATAATTTGTCTCCTGCTCATTTCTATAAAAGTTATATATAATTGAGATAGGTAGTATTTATACATAATTGAAATTTATTTTTCATCTAAGAATGATAGCATTCAGGCATCCATTTACAATGATTATTGCAGGGCCTTCGGGCTGTGGCAAAACGACGTTTATAAAAACCCTTCTTAATAATAACGCGTTGTTCATAGAGCCACAAATTAAAAAAATTATATGGTGTAATGCAGAACACAATGCATTACCATCGGACATTGATTTACCAAACATTGAATATTTAAACTCTACCCCGGAGGAGTTTATAAATCATGTAAACGAACCAACTTTAATTGTTTTAGATGATATGATGTTAAATGCATTTAGCAAACAAGTTTGTGAACTTTTTACTAAAGGGTCTCATCATCGCAACTTTTCAGTAATTCTTGTGACACAAAACGTTTTTCATCAAGGAAAATTCTGCCGCGACATATCGCTTAATTGTAAATATCTAGTTGTATTTAAAAACCCTAGAGATAAAAGTCAATTTACTCATTTAGCTAGGCAAATATACCCTGAGAATAGTTTTGAACTTTTGAGAATATATAAAGAGATTACTCAAATACCTTACGGGTATTTACTAATTGATTTAACTCAAGACATTAACGACGTTTTAAGATTTCGAACTGATATATTTAACAGCTTGCATTTCCTATGAGAAAACCGGTTCGACAGAGTGAGCGTTTAAAAAATAAAACAGAGCAAGCCTCAAGCATATCTGACATTCCTTGGGAAAGATTATAATACAATAAATATGCCAGTAGATATTCACGAAAATGATTTTTACATTTGTTTATTAAGTAACAATTCTTTAAACTACTACCCCGAAAACTCGCTGTCTGAGTTCACAAATAAACTAACGCGTCCATGCAAACTTAATCAAAGCTGGAGCGTCGGAATTAGTGAAATATCGATTCCTGAATATGAAAAAAAAGAGAGCAGCAGTAAACGAGTAAAACGAGATACAGAAGAATTAAAAACAATACGGCAAGATGTACAGAAAGAAAACAAATTACTTACAATAAAAATAAATGAAAATGTTAGATTGGAATGGACAAAGGAAATACTTTCGCATTCAAGCTACAGAGAGGGACAAATAAATTTTTCCGCTTTCCTGTTAACTTGGTTTAACGCCGTTACACCTTCTTGGTATACAATGTACTTAGATGATGTCAAACGACAAGTTTGGAATCGTTTAGATGCTGATTTTTTCGATGAAGTAATTCCAGAAGTTAGGCATGAAAAAGAGGAAGGTGATTTGATACTACATATATACCAAGGTAAAAGACAATCGGATAATGTTGTTTTAAAATTGAAATCGTATGACTCGGTTGAGGCTTTTATTGATGATATAGATGGCCAAATCCCCAGAATAAAGAGGAAACATGATAAATTGAAAGCAGCTTTGGACGATTATACCCATCCACCTAAAAGCATAAGAAAAAAGAGCAAAATCCCTGTTAAAGATGATATATTTGAATTACGAATCGATGAACTAGAATTGACAATTAAGATAAAAAAGCCACTATCACCACATCTGAATGTTAAGAATCTCGTAACCCTTTTTATCAATAATGTACATTTTGATGACGAAACAATAGCAGAAGATGAAAAGCAAAAGAAAATTGCACGTATTAAAGATATAATTTTAACAATATTGGATAAATTGCATGGTGATTCTATCAATGTTAAAGCTCCGCAATCTAGAAAGATCACCGAAAAAAGTAATATTTTAAATGTTCCTTACGAAAAACAGAGTTCAGGATTATATAAAACAACACCAGTACCTCTAGATACAAATATAGATAATTTGAAAAACTTTATGACGGATATATTTCTTAATACACCAACAGACAAACGAAAATCAAATATATTTTTGACAGAACTAAAGGAGTCCTTCGATACTGCTAGACTACAAACAGACCACCTGTCTATAATTAAGAAATTGGATCAGTTGAATGAAACAGTTGATAAATTGAGTAAAAGATTACCTCGTGAGGTTAAACCTAGTGATGACTATTACGAACGTGATATTATATACATTTACACTGATATAACCAAACCAAGAATTATAGGAGATAAATCCGTAAGATATTTGCGTGTAGTACCTATAAGTGAAAATGAAAGAATACTACGTTTCAACCATGTAGAATATTGCCCTGTGGAGAAAACCGTAATTGAAAATATTTCAATAAAAATAACTGATGGACAAGGTGATTTAATTAATTTCAAAGCAAGTTATATGCCTACATTCATAATGCTTCATTTTAAAAGACAATAAAAACCTATAAATAGCATGTGCAGTTCTTATAGTAAGAAGTAAACAAATATGGATTCTCATTACACGCGTTATTATTTAATACAAAGTGGTGGTAATTTAAATGACATAGGTGAACTGTACCGGTCACCTTTAATCTATCAACGTGGACGGGGAATCGGGAATTTTTTCAGCGGATTACTAAGGTATTTGCATCCCATAATTAGTTCCGGAGCGAAGGTTTTAAAACACCAGGCTATTAAAACTGGAAAAGCGATTTTAGAAGACGCAGGTAGTAAACCTTTAAAAGATATCTTAAGGGAGCAGGGTAAGACTGCTGCTCAAGAACTTGCGCAAAAAGGTATAAATAAGCTGTTTGATCATATGGATGGTGCAGGAAGAAACAATCGCATGGCTATAAGAAGACCCAATCCATTTACCGCTCCTCGTTTTACTTTAGTTTCTAAACGGAAAAACCGTTCAAAACAAACCACGAAAAAGACATCAAACAAGAAGAAAAAGTCTATAAAACGCAAACGTAGTCTTCGTAAAAGGGTGTTGGATATTTTTGACAAATAAAAAAAATGCCCACGTATAGCGAATGTATGAAATCTGAATTGGATCTTTTCTCGAGACCAGCTGTTCAAAGTAATATTTTAAAAACTGAAGAAGTAGCCTACAAACCTATAGCCTCATTAGATAATTCTTCAGTTTTGGAATTTGTATCGTTGGGGCATGGAGATACATATCGAGATTTGTCAAGCATATATCTTCGCTTAAAATTACAATTAATTAAGTTTAAAGATGGAAAAGAAGAACTTTATACCGCAAGTGAGGATGGTCCAGGTCTTGTGAATAATGTACTTCACTCACTTTTTCGTCAATGCACTATTTACTTAAACGGTAAGCCAATATCTCAAACTGATAATAATTACAACTTTAGAGCATATATTGAAAATTTATTAAACTATGGAAAAGATGCAGCTTCTACTCACTTAGAATCTGTTGGATGGTACCTTGATCAAAATAATATGGAGGTTGTTGCAAGTGCTGAGGAAAATGTAGGATATTTAGCAAGACAAAAGCTCTTTGATAAAAGTAACATTGTAGAGCTAATGGGAAAAATACACGGTGACATGTTCAATCAAGATAAATTACTTATTAATGGCGTGGATCTGCGTGTAGTGTTATCGCTTGAAAAACCTGAGTTTTACATTTTATCAAAAGATGATAACAACTCTCTACGAATTAAAATCTTAGAAGCCACCATGCATATGAACCACGTTACCGTTAATCCTAGCATCATGCTGGCACACGAAACGGTTCTACAACGTTCAAATGCAGTATATCCATACAAGCGGGTTGAAGTAAAAACTTATACCATCCCTGCAAATACATACACATTATCACTAGACAATATTGTAATAGGGCAATTACCCAATTTATTAGTATTTGCTATGGTTGACAACGATGCATATACGGGCAAACGTACAAAAAATCCGTACAATTTTAAACATAACAAAATCACCAGATTCAATTTATCGGTGAATGGCGTTCAGATACCTAATCAACCCATAGAATTTGATTATTCTAAAGAAAATCCAGTCAGCACTAGAGGATACTTAAGCTTATTTAAAGGTACTGGTATACACTACTTTGATAAAGGACATCAAATCTCAAAGAAATTCTTTGACAACGGTTGTTTTCTGCTTGCTTTTGATTTGACCACAGATCTATCATACAATTCTACTTGTGGAAATCTATTAAACCAAGGAACGGTGCGAATTGAAGGAAGATTTAAGGAGGCTTTAAAGACAACTGTTACTTGTATTGTGTATGCTGAATATGACGGGAGTGTGGAAATCGATAAAGATCGAAATGTATACACCAACTTTTAAAAATCTATATAAGGTGGTTACAATTTGTACCAGATGTTAGTTGGAGATTATTTACATTGTAATAACAATGAGTTGCTTGATAAATGTCGAATACCTTTGTGGAGGTGAATTGACCTTCTTTAAAAAGGTCTCTTTAGCTGGATTCACAACACAAAATAAATTATTTACAAAAGAAATTGTCTTCAGGTATCCTGCATCTAATACAGAATGCAATGAAAAATCCAATAGATTCGGCAATCTCGAACTTAAACGCTTAGATGAGGACCTTATAAAAACTCTGGCAAAATTTAATACAATTTTTGTTCGTGACGCATCAACCAGGGAATTTATAAATAACTATGTTACATCTCATACAAAGGTTATTGACGTAGAAACCACAACTTGCGAACAAGAATGAACACAATCGAACTTGTGCATTTGCTAAAAAGTCATCATATTACAAACAGATTCTTCAAAGGTGTATTTCCATGCAATCAATTGCCGCGAAAAATTAAGAAACCAGCATGTATAATAGCGAATACGGATCCTGCCCACAAAAATGGCACTCATTGGATTGCATTTTATTTCCCAAGAAAAGGATCAGCCGAGTATTTTGATTCATATGGAAAATACCCTAATAATTCATACTTTCAAAAATTTCTACTGACTAATACAAACATGTTTATGTGTAATAAGCAGCGATTGCAAGGTACACTTTCACAAGTATGTGGACATTATTGCTGTGTGTATCTGTATTTTCGATGTAAAGGACAAAGTATGAAAAAGTTTTTGAAACAATTCTCGCTGAAAAACTATGAATTGAATGATAAACAAATTATGAACTTGTTTTGCAAAATTTATTTAAAAAATGGTGGGATTTACTGTAACCAATCATGCACTACGGAAATTTGCAATATAAACTCTTCAACACGGTAGTACACATTTAGCACTACAGTAAAAACCCCAGCGTTAAGATGGAATCAAAAAAACAGGTAAAAAAAGGAGTGTGCAATAAAAACTCTGTAATATCAGATAAAATATCAAAAAAACCGAAACGTAAGCAAAAAAGCTACCCAGACAGTCGGGGTGAGAACATATTACTGAATTATACGTACTATCTAGACGAATATCATAATCAAAAAGTTGTACTTGGATTCGACCCGCATTCATTCAAGGCAAATATCGTATTCCATCGTCATGGTCAACAACCTGTTTCAACAACATATTCTGGATGGGTGGACATTTTTAAGCATCTATGCGACTTGAAGAGCGAAATTGATCCAATACCTCCAAATCAGGAGGTATTAAAACAGGAGCACAAAATTCCGGTTGACACGGAAAACATTAATTTAACCTTTAGCGAACTTTGTTTTATCAAAAGATGATTTTTTTATACCATCTAGAACCTCTTATGTACATACTAATTATTCAAGACTCTTTTACGAAATTCCTTTGTATTGTTCTACTAATATTATCTTTGACATTATGTGTTTGTAAATAATTTGATGGGTTTTAATAAATTAAAATAACAAATAAATTCTTTTATTTAATAATTTTATTCATTAATAAATATAGGTAAATATTGACACAATTTTGAACTGCGCAACGTAATTGTGGAAGTCTTCCGTGTATTTCACAATTAATTTTAAACTGCTGAAGACTGCTCAACTTTGGTATTTTCAACTGCTGGATGTTAGCGTCTGGCAAGTATTTCCTGATAAATTGTTCCTTTGTTTCACCCTTAACGTATATCAAAGAATCTTTTATTTTTGATAAAAAATTCGCTAGTTGATTGTATTCGATGTTCCCATCATTCCAATTTAATCCATTGATATTACGAAAATCGTAATTGTTTTGAAGTCTTGCCTTAAGGGAAAGTTCTTCGCGTGGATATGGCGGCGCAAAGTGATAAACAAATGGAATAAGGGAGCCATGAGAAAGTACCGCCAACTCTTTGACGTAATATTGTCCTCTGTTTCCACAGATAAATTGAATATCCACAACTATGACAGACATTTTGTTAAACATTTTGTTAATGAATAACAATGTTATTTTTAACATCCACTATTTAAATAGATGTGCTCATCCCCTCCTCAAAATATTGATCATCGTTTCCGGTAACATATTAGACAACAGGAAAAAGGGTAAAATAAAAAATCTAGAGATTTACATAAATAAATTTCAAAAAGTTTATTGTTTTCCTTATTATTTTTGTACAAATTTGATTTTACAATATTTGTTTTCGTTGTATCCTTCATACACAAGATAATTGTTTTTAATGCTGTTTAGTTCCTCAATTTGTTGCTCTGTTTTTATTTTCTCCGCAAACCGCTCCGGCAAATAACAATACGTTTTATTTTGAAGAATTCTTTTCTTATTTTTAGTATATGTTTTAAAAACTCCGATATAACGTTATTTTTCTGAATAACGAATCTATATTTACACTTTTGGCAAAACAACAAACTATTATCATCAATACATTTATCGCATCTTTGCTCAGAAACGCATAAATTGGGTTCATGTTTCCTAATACTACCGATAACCTCTTCTTTTACAGTCTTTTCTCCAATGACTTGTTCTTGACGTGTTTCTAAATCGTAAAATATATATAGCACGTCTTTTAATTTAGGCTGCCTTTTATCAACTTGTATGTAACATAAGTGATTTTGGGGTACATGCTCATCGCAAATTTTACAGAAAAATTCCCCGCATATGTGGTTTCGACTTGCCTTGAACGTTTTTAAACAATGTATGCATTTTTTAATTTGTTCACAAACGTTCATATTCAAAGATCCAGAGGCCTTATGATTCTCGAAGCACTGTTGACCTCTGAAAGAACGATTACAATCTTTGCATAAAACATTGCTAACATACTTAGAACACGCAGGAGATTTCTGACAGCAGACACATGTTCCACCACACCTATGATCATTTTTATTATTATACCCCACATGGCAATCTTCACAATAATATCTGCAACAAAATGCTGATGTTAATGATGTTAAGACATTATAATGGCCATTGTGGTACAGTAAATTGAGACATTTTCCGGTTCCCGATCCCTCGAAAATAACGTCTTTGCCTCTCATTGCATATTGGTATACCACAATTTTGTAATCCTTAAGATGTTTTTGAAAAACTTGAAGCTCTGGAATTCCACAACCATCTTTTTTTATATTTATATTTATCTTATTTATCAACTCAACAGCTCTTTGAGTCTGTAATTTTGATGTATCTTTCCTAATTTTTTGATAATTCGGGTCCTTTTCAACAAATGCAATTGCCACAATTAACGCACGAGGTAAACAGAGTCCATCGTTGTTCTTAATTGTTACAATTCCCTTCCGCATTGCACATTCTTCATTGAAGTTGTTGTATTTATTGCTCCGAGCTCTTCCTCGACCTTGCGGTAGTCTTACCGATGTAATCCCCAGGCAAAATGTGGCGGTGCTAAGTCCTGAAAAACGTTATAAAATATGTAGTTGTAATTAACATACGAAACTTAAACTTTGATTTTAATCATACCCTCAGAATTGCTCTGGAAAATCCTTGAAATCATATCCCAGATGTCATTCATGCTAACATCAGAGGCATCTCTAAAATTTAGCCATCCCGGACCTCGTTCCTTAAAACTTTCACCACAGAATGTCACTCCCACCTTGTCTGTAGGCTCTAGATCACTGATTACGTATTTCACTATATCCTCTATGGAATTTTTTATCCACTCAACAGGATCAACACCTTCGGGCAACGGATTTATTTTAAAATTAATTTGTCGACCACTTAAATTGTACCGCTTCACTTTTTTTACAAAATCACGTTCAATAGTAAAGCGCGCCATGATTCTGACACGAATGGATTGATACAGAAAAGGCCCGTGGGAAATATATGCATTAAATACTTTTAGGTTTAAGAATAGAATTTCACAACTGAGTGTAATTTTAAATCCGATTTTAAATAATAAAATAAATAAAATGTCAAACAAGTAATTTGCACTTAAATTTGTTACATTAATTACTTCCCCATAAACAACAACATATTTCTGTATAATTAACTCATTTAGCTGTCGAAGACAGGTTAAAGCTCTCGCAAACTAATTTACATTTTCTAAGATAAAACTCATTGCATCTACGGACATTCACTATTAGGAGTGACCTTACACTTGGCGACAGATAAACAAGTTTACATTCTCCAAGACGTAGTTCATTGCATCTGCAACCAATAGCAACGACCTTAAACTTGTCGTCAGACAAACGAGCTGCTAAACTTGCTCATTCCTAAGTTTGATCACTCTCGCTCAACGCAGCTTCCAGCCCGCCCCGCCCCCGCTTCTAGCTTCCAGCCCCCGCTTCCAGCTTCCAGCCCCGCTTCTAGCCCCCGCCCCCGCTTCTAGCTTCCAGCCCCCGCCCCACCATCTCGTGCAACATGCGTAAACACGTGCGCACTCGGCTTCTGCAACCCATTCATCATCCGGTGACACTAATTACCTCATAAAGTTGCCGCCCCTCATTCGCAGAACCGGTTTTGGTTCCCAGGCTCAGGTGGCCCATTACCTACTTACGATGACTTAGCAAAAGAGCAGGAGGAAGATTTAGAGCTTAAAACTCTACTATCCACTTCAACGCCTTTACGGCTCAAAAGGATAGCGTTTCCTAACTCATCCAAGGAATTATACTGTGATACACAAACATCCAAGGTTCGTCCATTTATCCCAGCATCTTACCGTAAACAGTTTTTTGATGCTGTGCACAACCTATCACATCCTGGTGTGAAGATGACAACGCAGCTCCTGACTGAAAGATTCGTCTGGCCCAACATTAGAAGAGATAGCCGCACTTGGACTCAAGCATGTATCAACTGTCAGAGGAGCAAGGTGCATCGGCATACGAAAACACCAGTGTCCAAATTCCCAGTTCCCGAAGGTAGATTTCAGCATGTTCACTTGGACATCATAGGTCCACTACCCTACTCCGACGGCTTCAGATATGCTCTTACTTGCATTGACCGTTTTACCAGATGGCCCGAAGTCATCCCTGTAGTTGACATCACTGCAGAAAGTATTGCAAAGGCTTTCATGTCTGGTTGGATAGCCAAATTTGGAGTCCCAAAGGAGATCATCACTGATCAAGGACGACAATTTGAGTCATCTTTCTTTCGGGAATTGGCAAAGTTACTTGGAATAAAACGGAATCGATCATCGCCCTACCATCCGCAAGCCAACGGCATGGTGGAACGGTTTCATCGGACACTTAAGGCTGCAATTAAGTGTCACAACACACAACAGTGGTCGGATACACTTCCACTGGTTTTATTGGGTTTGCGAACATCGGTGCATGAGGACATCGGAGCATCACCCGCTGAATTGGTTTTTGGAACAACTCTAAAGATTCCTGGCGAATTCTTTTCTGCAGAGGAATTAGAGCTTGAATCCGAAGTCCTGCAACGATTCCAGGAGTACATGAGGGAGCTGCAGCCACAACAGCCACGAAGACACGGTACACACAGGGTTTTTACTCATAAAAATCTGGCAACGTGTACCCATGTGTTTATACGGAATGATGCTGTTAAGCGACCTTTACAGCAACCATTCGAAGGCCCATATTCGGTTCTATCAAGAACCCAAAAACACCTGGACGTTAACGTGAAAGGACAGCGCCGAACGATTTCATTAGATAGACTGAAACCCGCCCACGTTTTGGGCAAGTAATTAGAAGAAGAAACATCTCCAACAAATGCAGAAAAATCCCCAGCAACATCATTAAATGCAACAGCACTTCCAACACCACTACAAACAACTAGAAGTGGACAACGGGTAAAGATTCCAGAATTGTATCGTTGACACTGGGAGGGGAGTATTGTGGCGATGTATATCACCTTGGCAACCAGGTTGTTTATCGATTCTCACAATCGACCCTGCGATGTATATCACCTTGGCAACCAGGTTGTTATTTTACTACATTATATAAGTCACACTTGAATTTTGAAAACCATAAATAAGAACCAAAATAAAATCTATGAAAGCAAGCTCTTACGCAAGTAGAACTTAGTTGTTTTACTTAAAGTGAGGGCTTAAGGTTAATGATTCCTGGCAACCCCTTGGTTTCTTTTCAACTAAATTAACCGCTGCTCAAAATAAGTACAGTGCTTATGACCGTGAACTTTTGGCAGCTTACAAAGGGATTAAATATTTTCGGTATCATTTGGAGGGAAGAATTTTCACCCTTTTCACTGATCATAAACCGTTAACTTTTGCCTTTAGACAGCATTTAGAAAAAGCTTCTCCCAGACAGGCGAGGCATTTAGACTTTATAGGTCAGTTCACCACTGACATTCAGCATATTGCCGGTGGAAATAATGTTGTTGCTGATACTCTTTCACGCGTTGAGGAAATTCATTTACCATCTACTTTAGATTTTCAAGCTATAGCTACGGCTCAGGAATCCGATAGTCAACTTCAAGATTTATTAAAAAATTCCTCATTTACATTTTTGAAACTGCCTGTTTTAGGAAGTGTTAAACAAATTTATTGTGAGAAGTCTAAATCAGTACATCGTCCTTTCATTCCGGAATCTTTCCGACTTCAGGTTTTTAATTCTTTACATAATTTAACTCATCCTAGTATCCGGGCCACAAATAAAATGGTAACTTCAAAATACTTTTGGCCATCCATGAATAAAGACGTCGTTAAGTGGAGTAGAAGTTGCTTAGCGTGTCAGAAAAATAAAATCTCGCGTCACGTTAAAAATTCTTTCGGGTCATTTCCAATTTCATCAGCTCGTTTTGAAATTATTCACATGGATATCATCGGCCCGTTACCTCCCTCTCATGAATTCAGATATTGCCTTACTATCATCGATAGATTTACGCGATGGCCTGAGGCAATACCCTTATCACACATTTCAGCTGAAAACTGTGCGAAAGCCTTATTTCATGAATGTATCTCTCGTTTTGGGGTTCCAAAAATTATAGTAACGGATCAGGGTAGGCAATTTGAATCTCTTCTTTTTAAAGAACTCTCTGGATTATTAGGCTTCAAGCATAATCGCACGACACCTTACCACCCACAATCAAATGGGTTTATTGAGCGTTGGCATAGGACCCTAAAAACAGCCATTAAGATGTATCAAACCGATTCTTGGTCTGACATCTTGCCTTCTGTTTTGCTTGGGCTTCGAACAACTTTTCGGGAGGAATTCGTTGCCACCCCAGCTGAATTACTTTATGGTCAACCTTTGAGACTGCCAGGCGATTTCCTTGAAGATAAATCACCAAATTACCATCAAAGTGTATTTGTCAATCGTTTAAAAAATTTTTTCTGTAATATTCGTCCCGTGCCCGCCTCAAATCATTCTAAAACAAAATTTTTTAAGTTCAAGGATTTGCACACTTGTTCTCATGTGTTCATTCGAAGTGACGCAGTCAGAGGTAGTTTTCAGAGTCACTACCAAGGTCCATTTCCCGTCATAACCAGACATAAAAACTTCTTTACAATTAGAATTAAAAATAGAGACATTAACATTTCACTCGATCGTTTAAAGCCTTGTTACACTCTAAATTCTTGCCAAATTAATTATGAAAATAATCATCCAACTGAGAAAGACGTCATTACTGTTTCTTTCGATAACCCTCCACGTACAAAAGAACAGCCAGAGTCTGTTCATACAACAAAAAATCCGCTTCCTAGGCCAGTGTCCAGGACGGATCAGTCATCCAACCATTCACCTTGTGCTCTCTTAAAACCGAACATTTCTCCAAAGAGAGTTACCTTTTCCAATATTAAGTAATTACTTTCGCTCATTTGCTGTTTCGCTGGGAAGGGGGTGTTGTGGCGGCTGAACCGTTAGTTCCAAGTTTTTGTTTTAGCATGTGAATTAAAAATAATTGTAGTTTAGGTTTTATGTAGGAGCGGCAACTTTTAAACTACTTGTTGTAAAACACTTGATGAAAATGTCTAAATTATTTAATGTTTTTTAAAAAATAAGTATGCCGTTAGGTTTTAGGGTAAAAAATAAAGAGAAGCAGTCGGTGTCTGGTGATCAACTAGTCAAAATAAATAAAATAAAAGTAAAATTTAATAAAATAGAAAATCCAGAATATTTAATTAAAAACAAAATATTTAAAATAATATTGTAAAAATATATAAACATTTATAAGAAAAATAATTTAAAATTAAATACACTTTAAATAAGAAAATTCAACGATGAATTTATAATTTCAAAAGAAAAGTTAAAGGAGAATATCGTTTGAAGGAAAACTTATTTTGGGGAAGAAAGTTTCTTTTCAACCCCCAAAAGTTGATCAGGCACGGTTTAGAAGAAAACCCGTTTGGAATGACACTTTTGTGGGCTGTCGCCTACAATTGCTGAGATATGGCCAATTGGTTGGTTTATTCCTTGAAATTCATGAAAAATGCGGTATCTGAGCAAGACAATCCCAGTTGATCAGGCACGGTTTAGACGAAAACCCGTTTGGAATAACACTTTTGTGGGCTGTCACCTACAATTGCTGAGATATGGCCGATTGGTTGGTTTATACCTTGAAATTCATGAAAAATACGGTGTTTGAGCAAGACAATCCCAGTTGATCAGGCACGGTTTAGAAGAAAACCCGTTTGGAATGACACTTTTGTAGGTTGTCGCTTACAATTGCTGAGATATGGCCGAGTGGTTGGTTTGTACCTTGAAATTCATGAAAAATACGGTATCTGAGGAAGACAATCCCACTTGATCAGGCACGGTTTAGAAGAAAACCCGTTTGGAATGACATTTTTGTGGTCTGTCGCCTACAATTGCTGAGATATGGCCGATTGGTTGGTTTATACCTTGAAATTCATGAAAAATACGGTGTCTAAGCAAGACAATCCCAGTTGATCAGGCACGGTTTAGAAGAAAACCCGTTTGGAATGTCACTTTTGTGGGCTGTCGCCTACAATTGCTGAGATATGGCCGATTGGTTGGTTTATACCTTGAAATTCATAAAAAATGCGGTATCTGAGCAAGACAATCCCAGTTGATCAGGCACAGTTTAGAAGAAAACCCGTTTGGAATGACACTTTTGTGGGCTGTCGCCTACAATTGCTGAGATATGGCCGATTGGTTGGTTTATTCCTTGAAATTCATGAAAAATACGGTATCTGAGCAAGACAATCCCAGTTGATCTGGCACGGTTTAGAAGAAAGCCCGTTTGGAATGACACTTTTGTACGTTGTCGCCTACAATTGCTGAGATATGGCCGAGTGGTTGGTTTATTCCTTGAAATTCATGAAAAATACGTTATCTGAGCAAGACAATCCCAGTTGATCTGGCACGGTTTAGAAGAAAACCCGTTTGGAGTGACATTTTTGTGGGCTGTCGCCTACAATTGCTGAGATATGGTCGATTGGTTGGTTTATACCTTGAAATTCATGAAAAATACCTTATCTGAGCACGACAATCCCAGTTGATCAGGCACAGTTTAGAAGAAAACCCGTTTGGAATGACACTTTAGTGGGCTGTGGCCTACAATTGCTGAGATATGGCCGATTGGTTGGTTTATACCTTGAAATTCATGAAAAATACGGTGTTTGAGCACGACAATCCCAGTTGATCAGGCACGGTTTAGAAGAAAACCCGTTTGGAATGACAATTTTGTAGCTTGTCCTTTACAATTGCTGAGATATGGCCGATTGGTTGGTTTATACCTTGAAATTCATGAAAAATACGGTGTCTAAGCAAGACAATCCCAGTTGATCAGGCACGGTTTAGAAGAAAACCCGTTTGGAATGACACTTTTGTGGGCTGTCGCCTACAATTGCTGAGATATGGCCGATTGGTTGGTTTATACCTTGAAATTCATAAAAAATGCGGTATCTGAGCAAGACAATCCCAGTTGATCAGGCACAGTTTAGAAGAAAACCCGTTTGGAATGACACTTTTGTGGGCTGTCGCCTACAATTGCTGAGATATGGCCGATTGGTTGGTTTATTCCTTGAAATTCATGAAAAATACGGTATCTGAGCAAGACAATCCCAGTTGATCTGGCACGGTTTAGAAGAAAGCCCGTTTGGAATGACACTTTTGTACGTTGTCGCCTACAATTGCTGAGATATGGCCGAGTGGTTGGTTTATTCCTTGAAATTCATGAAAAATACGTTATCTGAGCAAGACAATCCCAGTTGATCTGGCACGGTTTAGAAGAAAACCCGTTTGGAGTGACATTTTTGTGGGCTGTCGCCTACAATTGCTGAGATATGGTCGATTGGTTGGTTTATACCTTGAAATTCATGAAAAATACCTTATCTGAGCACGACAATCCCAGTTGATCAGGCACAGTTTAGAAGAAAACCCGTTTGGAATGACACTTTAGTGGGCTGTGGCCTACAATTGCTGAGATATGGCCGATTGGTTGGTTTATACCTTGAAATTCATGAAAAATACGGTGTTTGAGCACGACAATCCCAGTTGATCAGGCACGGTTTAGAAGAAAACCCGTTTGGAATGACAATTTTGTAGCTTGTCCTTTACAATTGCTGAGATATGGCCGATTGGTTGGTTTATACCTTGAAATTCATGAAAAATACGGTATCTGAGCAAGACAATCCCACTTGATCAGGCACGGTTTAGAAGAAAACCCGTTTGGAATGACACTTTTGTGGGCTGTCGCCTACAATTGCTGAGATATGGCCAATTGGTTGGTTTATACCTTGAAATTCATAAAAAATACGGTATCTGAGCAAGACAATCCCAGTTGATCAGGCACAGTTTAGAAGAAAACCCGTTTGGAATGACATTTTTGTGGGCTGTCGCCTACAATTGCTGAGATATGGCCGATTGGTTGGTTTATACCTTGAAATTCATGAA
Source organism: Tolmerus cingulatus (assembly GCA_959613345.1). Classification (NCBI taxonomy): domain Eukaryota; kingdom Metazoa; phylum Arthropoda; class Insecta; order Diptera; family Asilidae; genus Tolmerus; species Tolmerus cingulatus. The sequence goes on from CAUIJO010000084.1 coordinate 206,991, forward strand.
AAATACGGTGTCTGAGCAAGACAATCCCAGTTGATCAGGCACGGATTAGGAGAAAACCCGTTTGGAATGACACTTTTGTAGGTTGTCTCCTACAATTGTTGAGATATGGCCGATTTGTTGGTTTAAACCTTGAAATTCATGAAAAATACGGTGTCTGAGCAAGGCAATCCCAGTTGATCAGGCACGGTTTAGAAGAAAACCCGTTTCAAATGACACTTTTGTGGGCTGTCACCTACAATTGCTGAGATATGGTCGATTGGTTGGTTTATACCTTGAAATTCATGAAAAATACGGTATCTGAGCAAGACAATCCCAGTTGATCAGGCACAGTTTAGAAGAAAACCCGTTTGGAATGACACTTTTGTGGGCTGTGGCCTACAATTGCTGAGATATGGCCGATTGGTTGGTTTATACCTTGAAATTCATGAAAAATACGGTGTCTGAGCAAGGCAATCCCAGTTGATCAGGCACGGTTTAAAAGAAAACCCGTTTGGAATGACACTTTTGCGGGCTGTCGCCTACAATTGCTGAGATATGGCCGATTGGTTGGTTTATACCTTGAAATTCATAAAAAATACGGTATCTGAGCAAGACAATCCCAGTTGATCAGGCACAGTTTAGAAGAAATCCCGTTTGGAATGACACTTTAGTGGGCTATGACCTACAATTGCTGAGATATGGCCGATTGGTTGGTTTATACCTTGAAATTCATAAAAAATACGGTGTCTGAGCAAGGCAATCCCAGTTGATCAGGCACGGCTTAGAAGAAAACCCGTTTGGAATGACACTTTTGTGGGCTGTCGCCTACAATTGCTGAGATATGGCCGATTGGTTGGTTTATTCCTTGAAATTCATGAAAAATACGTTATCTGAGCACGACAATCCCAGTTGATCAGTCACGGTTTAGAAGAACGCCCGTTTGGAATGACACTTTTGTAGGTTGTCGCCTACAATTGCTGAGATATGGCCGAGTGGTTGGTTTATTCCCTCAAATTCATGAAAAAGACGTTATCTGAGCAAGACAATCCCAGTTGATCTGGCACGGTTTAGAAGAAAACCCGTTTGTAATGACATTTTTGTGGCCTGTCGCCTACAATTGCTGAGATATGGCCGATTGGTTGGTTTATACCTTGAAATTCATGAAAAATACGGTATCTGAGCAAGACAATCCCAGTTGATCTGGCACGGTTTAGAAGAAAACCCGTTTGGAGTGACATTTTTGTGGGCTGTCGCCTACAATTGCTGAGATATGGTCGATTGGTTGGTTTATACCTTGAAATTCATGAAAAATACGGTATCTGAGCAAGACAATCCCAGTTGATCTGGCACGGTTTAGAAGAAAGCCCGTTTGGAATGACACTTTTGTACGTTGTCGCCTACAATTTCTGAGATATGGCCGAGTGGTTGGTTTATTCCTTGAAATTCATGAAAAATACGTTATCTGAGCAAGACAATCCCAGTTGATCTGGCACGGTTTAGACGAAAACCCGTTTGGAGTGACATTTTTGTGGGCTGTCGCCTACAATTGCTGAGATATGGTCGATTGGTTGGTTTATACCTTGAAATTCATGAAAAATACCTTATCTGAGCACGACAATCCCAGTTGATCAGGCACAGTTTAGAAGAAAACCCGTTTGGAATGACACTTTAGTGGGCTGTGGCCTACAATTGCTGAGATATGTCCGATTGGTTGGTTTATACCTTGAAATTCATGAAAAATACGGTGTTTGAGCACGACAATCCCAGTTGATCAGGCACGGTTTAGAAGAAAACCCGTTTGGAATGACAATTTTGTAGCTTGTCCTTTACAATTGCTGAGATATGGCCGATTGGTTGGTTTATACCTTGAAATTCATGAAAAATACGGTATCTGAGCAAGACAATCCCACTTGATCAGGCACGGTTTAGAAGAAAACCCGTTTGGAATGACACTTTTGTGGGCTGTCGCCTACAATTGCTGAGATATGGCCAATTGGTTGGTTTATACCTTGAAATTCATAAAAAATACGGTATCTGAGCAAGACAATCCCAGTTGATCAGGCACAGTTTAGAAGAAAACCCGTTTGGAATGACATTTTTGTGGGCTGTCGCCTACAATTGCTGAGATATGGCCGATTGGTTGGTTTATACCTTGAAATTCATGAAAAATACGGTGTCTGAGCAAGACAATCCCAGTTGATCAGGCACGGATTAGGAGAAAACCCGTTTGGAATGACACTTTTGTAGGTTGTCTCCTACAATTGTTGAGATATGGCCGATTTGTTGGTTTAAACCTTGAAATTCATGAAAAATACGGTGTCTGAGCAAGGCAATCCCAGTTGATCAGGCACGGTTTAGAAGAAAACCCGTTTCAAATGACACTTTTGTGGGCTGTCGCCTACAATTGCTGAGATATGGTCGATTGGTTGGTTTATACCTTGAAATTCATGAAAAATACGGTATCTGAGCAAGACAATCCCAGTTGATCAGGCACAGTTTAGAAGAAAACCCGTTTGGAATGACACTTTTGTGGGCTGTGGCCTACAATTGCTGAGATATGGCCGATTGGTTGGTTTATACCTTGAAATTCATGAAAAATACGGTGTCTGAGCAAGGCAATCCCAGTTGATCAGGCACGGTTTAAAAGAAAACCCGTTTGGAATGACACTTTTGCGGGCTGTCGCCTACAATTGCTGAGATATGGCCGATTGGTTGGTTTATACCTTGAAATTCATAAAAAATACGGTATCTGAGCAAGACAATCCCAGTTGATCAGGCACAGTTTAGAAGAAAACCCGTTTGGAATGACACTTTAGTGGGCTATGACCTACAATTGCTGAGATATGGCCGATTGGTTGGTTTATACCTTGAAATTCATAAAAAATACGGTGTCTGAGCAAGGCAATCCCAGTTGATCAGGCACGGCTTAGAAGAAAACCCGTTTGGAATGACACTTTTGTGGGCTGTCGCCTACAATTGCTGAGATATGGCCGATTGGTTGGTTTATTCCTTGAAATTCATGAAAAATACGTTATCTGAGCACGACAATCCCAGTTGATCAGTCACGGTTTAGAAGAACGCCCGTTTGGAATGACACTTTTGTAGGTTGTCGCCTACAATTGCTGAGATATGGCCGAGTGGTTGGTTTATTCCCTCAAATTCATGAAAAAGACGTTATCTGAGCAAGACAATCCCAGTTGATCTGGCACGGTTTAGAAGAAAACCCGTTTGGAATGACACTTTTGTGGGCTGTCGCCTACAATTGCTGAGATATGGCCGATTGGTTGGTTTATACCTTGAAATTCATGAAAAATACGGTGTCTGAGCAAGACAATCCCAGTTGATCAGGCACGGTTTAGAAGACAACCCGTTTGGAATGACACTTTTGTAGGTTGTCGCCTACAATTGCTGAGATACGGCCGATTGGTTGGTTTATACCTTGAAATTCATAAAAAATACGGTATCTGAGCAAGACAATCCCAGTTGATCAGGCACAGTTTAGAAGAAAACCCGTTTGGAATGACACTTTAGTGGGCTGTGGCCTACAATTGCTGAAATATGGCCGATTGGTTGGTTTATTCCTTGAAATTCATGAAAAATACGGTATCTGAGCTAGACAATCCCAGTTGATCTGGCACTGTTTAGAAGAAAGCACGTTTGGAATAACACTTTTGTAGGTTGTCGCCTACAATTGCTGAGATATGGCCGAGTGGTTGGTTTATTCCTTGAAATTCATGAAAAAGACGTTATCTGAGCAAGACAATCCCAGTTGATCTGGCACGGTTTAGAAGAAAACCCGTTTGGAATGACACTTTTGTGGGCTGTCGCCTACAATTGCTGAGATATGGCCGATTGGTTGGTTTATATACCTTGAAATTCATGAAAAATACGGTATCTGAGCAAGACAATCCCAGTTGATCAGGCACGGTTTAGAAGAAAACCCGTTTGGAAAGACACTTTTGTGGGCTGTCGCCTACAATTGTTGAGATATGGCCGATTGGTTGGTTTATACCTTGAAATTCATAAAAAATACAGTATCTGAGTAAGACAATCCCAGTTGATCAGGCACAGTTTAGAAGAAAACCCGTTTGGAATGACACTTTTGTGGGCTGTCGCCTACAATTGCTGAGACATGGCCGATTGGTTGGTTTATTCCTTGAACTTCATGAAAAATGCGGTATCTGAGCAAGACAATCCCAGTTGATCAGGCACGGTTTAGAAGAAAACCCGTTTGGAATAACACTTTTGTGGGCTGTCGCCTACAATTGCTGAGATATGGCCGATTGGTTGGTTTATACCTTGAAATTCATGAAAAATACGGTGTTTGAGCACGACAATACCAGTTGATCAGGCACGGTTTAGAAGAAAACCCGTTTGGAATGACACTTTTGTAGGTTGTCGCCTACAGTTGCTGAGATATGGCCGATTGGTTAGTTTATTCCTTGAAATTCATGAAAAATACGGTATCTGAGCAAGACAATCCCAGTTGATCTGGCACGGTTTAGAAGAAAGCCCGCTTGGAATGACACTTTTGTGGGCTGTCGCCTACAATTGCTGAGACATGGCCGATTGGTTGGTTTATTCCTTGAACTTCATGAAAAATGCGGTATCTGAGCAAGACAATCCCAGTTGATCAAGCACGGTTTAGAAGAAAACCCGTTTGGAATAACACTTTTGTGGGCTGTCGCCTACAATTGCTGAGATATGGCCGATTGGTTGGTTTATACCTTGAAATTCATGAAAAATACGGTGTCTGAGCAAGACAATCCCAGTTGATCAGGCACGGTTTAGAAGAAAACCCGTTTGGAATGACACTTTTGTAGGTTATCGCCTACAATTGCTGAGATATGGCCGAGTGGTTGGTTTATTCCTTGAAATTCATGAAAAATACGGTATCTGAGCAAGACAATCCCAGTTGATCAGGCACGGTTTAGAAGAAAACCCGTTTGGAATGACGCTTTTGTAGGTTGTCAGTAGTAAGGAACCCACCTCTCATACAAAGTGCAGTAGGCGACGTAGGGACACCATTAAAGGTACCCCACCGGGTTGTTTATGCGGGGTACTTGTTCCCACCGGCCATAAGATTATGTTGAGGTGGGAGCTAGATAGACACGTCCTGGTTGCACTTGTTTGGAGACAAAAAGAAAAAAGCAGGGTTTTGTTGTTGTAGTGGTTGGCTGGAGTGGGAGAGCTAGTAATTTTTCCATGTTTAAAACAGCTTGCGGTCGGGAGTGAAAGAGTTGGGCAGGGTGAGTCGGATACTTTCTGTGGGTGGGAAAAGTGGTAAAGATGTAGGAAGAGCGGGCATCCGATGCAGAATGTGGCAATTGTTGTGGACGCGGTGATCGGGAGAAATGTCGCGACAAAATGAGGTGGGAAAAAACTGTGATCCAGAGCGGTCAGAAGAGACGAAGCGGGAATCAGGAAAATATAAAGAATCGCTGTACACAGTGACCAAAAGAAGCGATTATGCAAAAAGAGTGATACAAAAATTTGCAGTGCATGTGTGGATACGTGGGCTGCTTTGTTTCGCGCTGTCTGAACACTATGATCGGAAGAAGCGAAGTTGGGAAGATGGCAAAAAGGAAAAATTTGTCACGCGAGAGACAACGAACTTTAAGGCAGGGGTGAGGTGCGATGGGCAGTTGCATAACAACTGATCTTGAAAATGAAGAAAAACGTATCGATCAACTTGAAGGCAAGAGTGAGGAGCGATGGGGAGTTGCATAACAACTGGTCTTGAATATGAGGAAAGACGTGTCGATGGTCTTGAAGGTTGGGGTGTGGACGGGTGGGTTGGTTATCAAAATAAAAACGAACTCGGTCGAGATGATTTTATTGTTGGTTTCCTACATTGTTTTTTGTTATTTTTTTAAGAAAATAGAGTACAGATATCGAAGTTATCTTGGGTTTCGGAACAGCATTTTTATTTTTTTTAAAATTTAAATTTCAGGAAACCTCCTCTCGATTCATCCTGTCCCTCGAAAATGAGCGAATGTTCGCCCTGCTGGTTCAACTCCTCTACATGCCGTTGGGTCTTCATTTTGTCCGTGAATCTGGGCGGTAGAAAGATGAAATTGTTGTCTTTGAAATGGACCGTGAGACGTAGACCGTATTTGGTCTTCACGAGGCGGAAATATTTGATGCCGTATTCCTTCCCGATTTCCAATGACGATGTTGCCACTAAATTGTCCTGTGCAGCTTCTGCGACACTTTGTAATAATTCGAACGCGCTCTGTAGGTATAGCATAAATTATTTACTTTATCATAGGGTCTAATTTGATTTAGTGATAAAATATGTGGTATAGCATCACTTACCATTGTTTTTCAACTTGTCGCAATAATCCGTCTGCAGCTTTCCAAAGACTTCTGAAGTTCCTGAAGGATGGTATGGCCCTTATATACCATGTCTGATCTCTTTATGGGGTACAACACACTTCTAATTGCAACTTACCGTAGACCATTTGTTTAATATTTATGAATCGTAACCCGTAGAATCATTTTAAATTGCAATTGTTCGCAGAGCGAAGGTCTAAAGTTTATTGCGATGGTGGATTTAAGCGCATAAGAATGCATTTTAAATAGCATTTTGTCGTACAACAAAGACCTGAAACTGATTGTTTTGATAGTCTTAACCATACGCGGAAGCATTTTAAATTTCAGTTTGACGTAGAACAAGGAGCTGATTTGATAGAGTTAAGACTATGAAGAGACGTGATTAGGTTCATCGGCGTGTTATTGACAGAGGTGCCTTGTTGATAAAGAAGGGTTAAATGCTGTTTATTTGATCCATGCCTGATCTCTTTATGCCGCACATCACACTTCTAATTGTCACAACTTTTCGTAGGACGTCGGTCTAATATTTATTAGTCGTAACACGTAGAATCATTTGAAATTGCAATTATTTGCAGAGCGAAGGCCTAAAATTTATTGCGCTGACGGATTTAAGCGCATAAGGGAGCATTTTAAATTGCATTTTGTTGTACAACAAAGACCTGAAACTGATTGTTTTGATAGTCCTAAACATACGCGGAAGCATTTTAAATTTCAATCTGACATAGATAGGTTTAAGCTTATTAAGACAAGTGATTAGGACCATCGGCGTGTTATTGACAGAGATGAATTTCTGATAAATATCGTTTATTTGGTAGATAGTTGAAACGACATAGCCTCAATGTTTCCTTTTCTTGTTAAAAAATATGTGGAAGAAGATTGTATAAAAGGCTGATGTTAGATTGTGCGCGGACAGACTTCGGCTGATTTTTGAAAGCGGTTAAGTTCGGTGAATAGTCTTTTTTATAACTTCCAAGGTTTTGGTGCGGTCAGTGGATATACCAGTTAAGTTCCCGTTAAATTTGGCCGCAAGTGGCCAGTGTAAAAGTTTTGCACCAAAAGAGGGTGAGTACAAAAAATATGTTTACTCTTCCTGATGGTTTTCTTTCTTTTTCGTGCACAATATAAAGTCGGTTATATTGCCTGTTTTTTGTCTAGACAAAACTTAATATCATTTTTATTTTTCTCAAAAGATTCATCGATTATGATACCTAATGAAGAGGGAGACACATCAACTGTTAGAGAAGAAGCAGCAATAGTGGCAGAGGAACCGACCCTACCTACAGGTGCTAAAGGAGAGAGGGATTTCAAACTCGAGGAGGAGGCTGAAACCGTGGATTTTTGGGAGTGGTACGTGAATAAGAGAATAGTTTTATGTAAGTTTAAGAAATAAATGTTAAAAACTAGCTTTAGAAATGGCCTCTTACGAAATTATTAACCATCTAAAGAGCGCGGTAAATTTAAATTCCGAGATATTTTTGTCCGCCTTAAATATATGTATAGCGACGGTTAAGAAAAATACTGTGGTATTTTCGGAACGCGAAAAGTTTTTGTTGTTATCATTGATAACAAAACATTCAATTTTACATAATGTGCCCCTAGTCAATAGCGTGCTGAACAGCGCTATTAATTTCCTTAACTCTGAGGAACGGGCCGACACGATTGTTTGTGAAATCCATAACTCTGAGGAACGGGCCGAAACTATTGTTTGTGAAACTGCTGAAAATATTCCTTTACAGGAAAAACGTGATGCAGTTGAAATAATTCAATGTGGTAGTGGTCTAGACAAGGGGTTTAAACTACTTTCAAAGCAGACGTCGTTTTACAGAAGGTTTCATACGAGCGGTCTTACACTTGTTTTTCAGTTACAAGATTTTGGTAACACCGGTCAAAACCCTCTCGAAGCCTTAAAACATGCGTTTGATAATGTACTTAAAGAAGTGGTGTGAAATTCAGTAGAGAGTAGCAAAATTGGCTTTTCAATAGGATTACCTAATTCGCCACACGTAAAACCCATATGGTGTAGCGTTAGACCTATTGCACATTTATCCGGGGAATATACATATTATTGGATTGATTTCCAATGTGAACCAATCCAACGAAGTTTTTCTTTCTGACGATGTCATGCAGTTAAATGCAGACATAATCAACTTCCCTTTCGCAGGAGGTAAAATAAACCCTAAATGTGTAGCGGAGAGCGTAGCTTTAGCTAAAAAAACGAGTGTGATAGATGTGGGGAGGGAAAATGATATGAAGTGTCTTCCGCGAAGTATATGCTATGCTGTTGAAATGCTCTCGGAAAACTTCAATAGACAAATAAGTCTTTCTGTTATTCAGGCTTTGGATAGGCTGGCAAACCAGTTATGCAAAAATTCAAAGGTGACGATTAGCGAAAAGGGGTGTCTTTTAATAGACCTCTATAAATTTCAAAACTTTTTAACTAATTATCAAATCATTGTGTTTGACGATATAAAAAACCCAAACTCAATCTTATTCAAGCTGCCAAATGAAAGCGGGTGTGAAAAAAAATCTTTCTATATTTTTCGCAAGCATTAAAACACTTTTATGTTATTAAATCCTTGACCGGTTTTTTTTAACAAGAAATATGCCTGTCCTTTCTGTGATAAATTATCAGACGTGAAATTACACAAATGTAAAGTAAAATATCCTTACTGTGATGGCTTCCCGCCATGTCAATTTGTTGAAAAGACCCGAGTGTGCGAAAATTGTGATCGCACATTTAGAGGCGAGATTTGTTTTACCAATCATCTCCAAAATAAGATTAAAAATAAAAGTGTATGTGACAGTTTTAAAATTTGCCGGCGCTGCTCCAAATTTCTGAACCTTACTAAAAGGGAATTAGGCGACCATATCTGCAATGAGTATTTGTGCCAAATTTGCTCCAAAATTGTACCGCCTGAACATCTTTGTTACATTAAGCGCTACATCGGGAGGAAAGATAAGAAATATTTATTAATTTTCTTTGATTGCGAAAGCACTCAAAATACTTTATACGAGAGTAGCGATACCTCTTTCCTGCACATTGTAAATTTAATTGTTGCGCAACAGATCTGCTATAAATGTTATGACCAGTCGGACATAAAAGAAAAATGTAACGTTTGTGGTGACAGACAGCACATTTTTCAATACGACGGTGAAACGAACGTTGTAAAAAAATTTTTGGACTATTGTTTAACACCACGCCCTTCAATAGCCAATGTGTACTGTATAGCACATAATTTGCAAGGGTATGATGGCCATTTTCTAATTTCTGAACTTCTGGCAAGAAATTTAAAGATAGAGCCAATAATGAACGGCATGAAAATAATGAAGTTAACATGCGGAAATTTGGTTTTTATTGATTCGCTTAATTTTTTGGCGCTGCCTCTCTCTAAGTTTCCTGAAGTGTTTGATATTAAGGATCAAGTGAAAGGGTATTATCCTTATTATTTTAACACAACAGAAAATGCTGATTATATCGGTGTCTACCCCCCTCCTGAATTATATGGTTTTACAACCATGAAGATAAAAGAGAGGGCGACGTTTCTAAATTGGTATAACACCGCTTCCAAAGCGGTTTTCAATAACAAAGAAGAAATATCAAAATATTGTATAAATGACGTAAACATTTTGCGTTTGGGATGTACACGCTTTATGCGGGAATTTCTTGACATAACGGAAATAAACCCTTTTGTGGAGTCTCTAACTATAGCGTCAGCCTGTATGTTAGTTTTTCGGAAAAACTATTTAAAAAATAATGTTTTAGGTATAATGCCTAAGAATGGTTATTTAAAGTCCAAAAACCACTCGCTGATTGCGGCCAAATGGCTTGCTTGGGAAAGCACGAAAACGAGTCACCAGATTATCTCTGCAAACAACAAGGGCGAGGTAAAGTTGGAAAGGTGTGGCTTGCAGGTAGATGGTTTCATTTCAGAAACCAACACAGTTTATGAGTTTTTTGGCTGCTTTTATCATGGCTGTAACGACTGTTTTAAAGTCCGAGAACTTACAAATAGCCCATATCAAAAGCTAGACACTATCAACCAGAGGTATGAGACCACTCTTAAAAGAATTAAAACAATCAGACATCACGGTTATAATCTGATCTACATTTGGGAATGTGAGTTCAAACAATTTCTAAAAACAAATCCTCTAATAAATGAAAGATTCAATAATCTTGTCGCAAACATTACTTTACCGCTTAATCCACGTAGTGCTGTTTTTGGAGGTCGTACTGAGGTATTCAAATTATATCACAAAGTGGAAGAAACAGAAATAATTCGTTATTTGGACTTTACTAGTTTGTACCCGTATATTAACAAATATTCAACCTACCCTATTGGACACCCACAAATATTTCGAAATGATCACATGCCTTTATTATCGGAAATTTTGTCGATGCACGGTTTCATTATGAGTTCTGTTGTGGCACCGTCTAATTTGTTTTTACCCGTATTACCTTTTAAAACCAACTTAAAATTGTATTTCGCACTTTGTAAAAGATGTGCAGATGAAAATAGAATTTCACTTTGCCAACATAATGAAGAAGAAAGACAAATTACAGGTACTTGGATTATTCCCGAAGTGGCTTTAGCTGTTAAAAAAGGGTATAAGATAAAAAAAGTCTTTGAAGTTTGGAAGTATGATTTTACTGTATATGATCCGGCTGAAAAAAATGGTGGTTTATTTACAGAATATGTTAATACTTTTTTAAAAATCAAGCAGGAAACTAGCGGATGGGGTAGTAAATGTATTACTGAGGAGGAGAGAGCTAACTTCATAAAGGCCTATGAGATAAAAGAAAGTATTGTTTTAGATAAAACCCAAATTCATAAAAACATTGGTAGGCGTAACACGGCAAAAATTTGCTTAAATTCCTTATGGGGCAAATTCGCCCAAAGGGAAGACAGAGCCTACACTAAGGTTTTAAATGATTTCAAAGAATTTTGCGACTTTATAAAATCTCCAGGAATCGAAATTTGTTCTTTACATCCGATTAATGAAAACACCATGTGGGTAACGTGGAAATATACCCAAGAAAATCTAAATATTCTGCCACACGTAAATATACCTATCGCGGCCTACACAACTGCATATGCAAGACTTAAGTTATATGAAGTTTTAGAAAAAGTGGGAGAGAATATTTTATATTGTGACACCGACAGTTTAATATTTGTGGACAATAAAGAAAACCCTTTATCATTCACAATTTCCGACTTTTTGGGGGATTTAACAGACGAAGTTGAATGCTTCGGCACTAGCGCTTTTATTTCAGAATTTGTAAGCACCGGACCTAAAACTTATAGTCTTAAAGTCGAGACAGAGAGTGGTCCTGAGTACATTATTAAATGCAAAGGCATTACAATTAATTTTGAAAACTCTAAAATTATTAATTTTGAGTGTTTGAAATCAATGGTTACCGAAGAAAGTTTTCAAGATAGTGTATGTGTAACAAATGAGAAAAAGATTAAGCGGAAACACCCGGGAGTTATTATATCCGCTTTGGAAAATAAACATTTATCATTCACTTTTGACAAAAGAGCTGTTGCAGATGATTATTTTTCTTATCCATTTGGTTTCAAAAAGAAACGAAATTAACCGATATCGATGTACTAACTGTAAGATTTTTTGAAATTTGTTGTTGTAGTTAGGCAGATAAAAATGTATTAAGTACTAGAAAATAATAACGCGATGTAAGAACCACTGTGTGTTAGGTATAAGTACAAGTAAAGATCAACTGTGGAGTGGCCAAATGGACAGCAGGCAATAGCAACAAACAGGGCTCTATTTTTGGAACAGTTATCCTCCTCCAAGATTTCACATTTGACACTTGTCAAATGCATTTGTGCAACAATGCCGAACATTTTATGAATTCCAAAACACATAGCTATATTAATTGTACCGTTTACAACTGCCGCGAAGAAATCCACAACTTATTGCGATAAAAAACATATATAAATATACGCACGCAATATTAGTTTACTCAGTATTTTTGCGCCAACCGACAATATGGATAAATTTATTCTGGACATCCAGTTTGTCTGCGGGAACAATGGACAATATTTTATTAAAGAGCTGGCAGTTCTTACTATGGGAACGATCTTCCCCAAGATCTACCATTTTATGCCGCCTTACCCATACCAGGAGTTGTCATCAAAGGCAAAGAGGCAGAACAAGTATGACGTGAAAAATATAAACGGTCTACATTGGAGCGGCGGGACTATCAGCTATAACAATTTGGCTGAAGTGTTTTCAAAATTTGAAAATGCGACAATATACGTGAAAGGTGAATTAAAGGCCTCATTCATTAGAAAATACTCGCCGACTTCTGAAATAATAGAGCTTGTACAGATACCTAGATTAAGTGAACTTGTAAATTTTCAATCTTATTGTGAAATCCACAACAATGTGTCTTTTGTACGTTGTGCGCTGCAAAATTGTATAAATATATATTTGTATATGTTAATAAAATTGCCGCATGAAGCCAAACAACTGTGTTTTTATATTTAAAAAACTTTTTATTATATGGTGATTACATCAAAAAGAATATTGGTGCTACAGTATAAAGGTATTTCAAAGAAAAGTCTAAAATAATTTAAATGGACATAAGAAGTTCTAGACGGAATAAAAAAGTCTTCGTCTGACAGCAAAATTACATTTTTGTTTTTAGACTTCTCACAATATTGCTTATAGTACTTCTTCACACTTTCGGCGGCATTGTTATTGTGGAACATTACAACCTTGAAGAAATCCTGCATATCAATCAGTTTATAGAGCTCATCAAGAGTCAGCTTAATATTTCCTGCACCAACGGGGATTGTGTATTTCGTCTGAAGCACTTCTTGGTTTGGCGGGAACATTTCTGGAATAACCTCGTCTTTTAGTTTGGTTAGATGTTTGTAAACTTCCACCCATCCAGAGTAAAATGTTGACACAGGTGCGAGGCCGTGGCGGTGGAAGAGTATCTTTGCCTCAAACGAGGTCGTATCAAATCCGAGGACAACCTTTTGATTATGGTGATGGTCCAGATGATACGTGTAATTTAGCAAAAGATTTTCGCCCGGATCTTCTGATCTTTTATTAACTTTTTTCTGTACCGATCTAAATTTTTGCTTTTTGGACTTTGTGTCCATCACCTTAACCTTTTCTGCACACACTCTTTTTGCACTCAACTGTTTAGACTTTTTAGCTTTAGGTGCTGGTTCCATCTTAAAACGACAGCTTATACTTTAACATTAAGTGTACATCGCCATCGCCTCGCATTTATACCTTTATTTTGTTGTGTACATAGCTGGTTATATTTACCCCCACCCCATTTTAAATATTCTCTCAAGTATAATTTGCGATATAAATTCACAACTTTATTATCATTTAAGCTAAAATTATTGAAGGAAAATTGTTTTAGAAAATGTTTTAAACTTTTTCCCCTACACCGAAAATACAGATACACACAGCAATAATGTCCGCAGGTAGATGAAAGTGCGCCTTGTAATCTTTTTTTATTGTTTACAAACACATCTGAATTAGTGTGTAAAAAGTTGCGAAAAAACCTGTTACTGGGGGGTTTACCATACGAGTCAAAGTATTCTGCAGGGCCTTTTTTCGGAATGTAAAATGCAACCCAGTGGGTGCCACTCTTTCGCGCAGGATCCGTATTGGCTATGATGCATGCGGGCTATTTTATTTCTTCTGGTAGACGGTCACAAGCAAATACTCCTCTAAAAAAATTTTTCGTAGTAGGGTTATTTGCTAGTGACTTTGTAAGACCGATCGTGTTCATTCTTGTTCAAAAGCCGGGGTTGCTGTCCCTATGTCAATAACCTTGGTATAGGTTGTAACATAGTTATTTATAAATTCTTTGGTTGGCGCATCGCAAACAAGTATTGTGGTAAATTTTGCTAATGATTTTATTAGCTCTTCGTCTAAACGTCTAAGTTCAATGTTTCCCAATTTATTTGATTGGTCGACATATCCTGGAGCTGACGTAGGATATTTGAAGACAATCTCCTTTATAAATAATTTACTTTGTGCAGTGAATCCTGCAAAAGAAACATTTTTCAAGAAGGTCAAGCAACCTCCAGAAAAGTATTCGACATTTATCAAGCAACTCATGATACTAGTTGGTTTCACCACCTATGCACTGTGATTAATTCTAAATTGCATCATCTTATATATAGTTTTTTAGAAGCTGGTGTATACGTTCCTATCCTTGTCGATTTCCACACTTCCGTCATATTCAGCATACACGATGCAGGTTACTGTTGTCTTCAAAGCCTCCTTAAATCTTCCTTCAATTCTAACCGTGCCTTGGTTTAATAGATTACCGCAAGTAGAATTATATGAACGGTCAGAATTTAAATCAAAAGCAAGAAGAAAACAACCGTTGTCAAAGAATTTCTTTGAAATCTGATGTACTTTATCGAAATAATGTATTCCAGTTCCTTTGAACAAGGAGATGTACCCTCTTGTACTAATAGGATTCTCCTTTGAATAATCAAATTCTGTAGGCTGATTCGGTATTTGGACGCCATTTACTGATAAATTAAATCTTGTGATGTTATTATGTTTAAAATTATAGGCATTTTTTGTTTGATTTCCTGTATACGCATCGTTATCAACCATACCAAACACTAGCAGATTTGGTAATTGTCCTATGACAACATTGTCTAAGGATAATGTGTATGTGTTTGCAGGTATATTATATGTTTTAACTTCGACTCGTTTGTATGGGTATACAGCATTTGATCGTTGTAAAACGGTTTCATGAGCCAGCATGATGCTGGGGTTAATAGATGCGTGATTCATATACATAGTGGCCTCTACAATCTTAATTCGTGGAAAGTTACCATCATCTTTTGACAAAAGGTAAAATTCGGGTTTTTCAAGTGATAACACAACGCGCAGATCTACTCCATTCATTAATAGTTTGTCTTGGTTAAACATATCAGCATGTATTTTTCCCATTAACTCGACAACGTTACTCTTATTGAAAAGTCTTCTTCTTGCCGAGTAACCTGTATTTTGGCCACCATCTTGAGGAATCTCCATATCACCTTCATCGATATACCAACCAACAGATTCTAAATGTGTTGATGCCGCATCTTTCCCATAATTTAACAAGTTTTCGATATATGCCCTATAATTGTAATTATTGTCAGTTTGGACAACTGGTTTCCCATTCAGGTAAATAGTGCATTGACGAAAGAGCGAGTGAAGTACGTTATTGACAACTCCAGGGCCTTCATCAGTCACAGTCTTTACGGTGCCGTCTGAGCTAGTTACGAGAACATTATTTCCGGTATAAAGTTCTTCTTTTCCATCTTTAATTTTAATTAGTTGCACTTTTAAACGTAGGTATATACTTGATAAGTCACGATATGTGTCTCCATGCCCCAGCGAGACAAATTCCAAAACTGATGAGTTATCTAATGAGGCTATAGGCTTGTATGCTACTTCCTCAGTTTTTAAAATATTACTTTGAATAACCGGTGTAGAGAAAAGATCCAGCTCGGATTTCATACACTCGCTATACATGGACATTTTGTTTATTTATCAAAAATATCCAATACTCGTTTACGGAAGTTGCGTTTGCCTTTTATAGATTTTTTCTTCCTACTTACTGTTTCTTTCGTAGACCGTTTTATTTGCTTTGAAGGTCTTTTCCGTTTAGGAGCCTTGGTTAAGCGTAACGTCGTAAATGGATTAGCTCTTTTAATAAGCGTCCGATTATTTATACCTGCACCACCCATAGTATCGAAGAGTTTATTTATACCTTTTTGCGCTAGGTCTTGTACAGCAGCTTTGCCCTGGTCTTTTAAAATGTCCTTAACCGGCTTGCTGCCAATTTCTTGCAGTATTGTCTTTCCAGTTTTCAACGCTTGCTGTTTTATAACTTTGGCTCCTGAAGCAACTAATGGTTGTAAATAACGAAATAGTCCGCTGAAGAAACTCCCAATACCTCTTCCCTGCTGGTAAGTAAGCGGCGCCCGGTACAATTCCCCTATATCCGACAAGTTACCGCCACTTTGTAGTAAGTAGTATCGTGTATAATACGAATTCATTTTTATTAAGGGCTAAAGTCAAGCAAAGTGCTATCAAATTGGAAACTAGCTGGGGGGTGCACATATATTTATAGTTTATTTTGTTTTAAAATGAAGCATCATATAAGTCGGGGTATAACTTGGTTTAAAATTAATCAATTCACCCTGGCTATCAGTTATTTTTATGGAAATTCCTTCTATAAATGTTTTCTCGATAGGCCAATATTCTACATGTTCAAATCTTAATACACCCTCGCAGGATTGTGTCGGTATCACTCGTAAGTAGCGAGCTAATTTATTACCAATAATTCTCGGTTTAATAATATCGGTGTAAATGAAGATCAATTTGTTATCATAACATTTGTTTGACATTTCCACAGATTCTCGGGGGAATCTTTGTATTAATTCGTTGACTGTACTTTCCAGACCTTTAATTTTGTCAATGATTGTCATATGCTCTTGACGTAGTCCAGCAGTGTTGAATGATTCCTTTCTTTCCGAAAGTATTGCATCAGGTTTCAGCTTTTCTTCAGGCGTTTGAAGAAATATATCCGTAAAAAAGTCCGACAAATTGACTATATTTGTATCAATAGGTACCGGTGTTGTCACGTATTCTCCTGAACTCTGCTTTTCGTATGGCACATCCAAAACATCACTATCTTTAGTAATTTTTCGCTGATTAGGGGCTTTTGCATTTACTGAATCTTTTTTTAACCTGTTTAGAACACCGAAGATTGTATCTTTAATCTGAATAATCTTTTTCTGCTTTTCTTGCTCGCTAATTGTCTGGTCGTCAAAATGCACATTTGATATTAAAAGCGTGACAAGATCTTTGATATTAAGGTGTGATAGTAATGGCTTCTTTATCTTTATTGTTACTTCCAAGTCTTCTAGCCGTAGTTCAAACATATCATGCACCTTTTTGGCCGTACCTGTTAATGCTTTATCTCGGGCTCTTTTAATGCTTAGGGCAGGATGTGTGTAATTATCGATTGAATTTTGTATGGCAATATGCTTTCTTTTTCTTCTGGGTATTTGCCCAATAATGTCATTCAACAAATGCTTCAACTGACTCATGGTTCTTATACTTTAAAACGACATTTTCTGAAGTTTTCCTCCCCTGATAGATGTGTAGCATAAACTCGTCCGGTTCCTGTGTGTAGCTTATCTCAGGTATCACATTATCCAAAAAGTCGGCCTCTAGCCGATCCCACATTGCCTTTTTAACGTCGTCTAAAAACATAGTATAACAAGAAGGACTGACTGCATTGTAAAATGTTAGCAGAAATGCAGAAAAATTTACTTGTTCTGCTCTATAGCTCGCTTGTTCAAGACAATGGACAATTCAAGTTTAACATTGTCATTTATTTTTACTGTCAATGATTTCAATTCTGCCTTTTGTTGCTCTCTTATTTCTTTTAACTGGTTATCAGGTGTTTCCCGCTTCGATCTTTTAAAGCCACTATCATTTATTATGTCGGCTACATCGCGCTTTACACTTTGCCTTTCATTTGTCATAGTTTGGTAATGAAATCTCAGTCACTCCAACGCACCAGGTATTAGAAAACTTACATGAGCTAGCAAGCGCATTTGTAAAAGCTGACAGAGTGTTTTCAGGATAAAATTGCAAAGAATTGTTGCTTAAAAGACATACGTAAAAGTCGTTATTTATTATATCTACAGGCATTTTTTATATTTTAAAGCCTAACCCAAGCAACGTCTGGTACACTCGAACTTCGCTCTTTTTTACTTTTTACACGTTCACTTTGCCGCAGTCCTTTTTTCGCAGGAAATGCAAGCTCGTATTGACCAGGATCAAGTAGCGATGGCCTTAATATAGGTTGTTTAGTCGAGGCCTTATCTTTGGGAGTGTCTTGTTCTAATTCCTCTATAAAGCTAGCAACTTCGTCAGCACTCATATCCGTAGGGACAGTGTACTGAGTTATACCGTCAGTACCAGTTATTACTTTATAGTCTTTATCGTGAACTTTTGGTATTTTTGCAGGGGGTTTGAGACTTTTTGCTATCCCACTAGCTGATAAACGTCGTTTAGCAGCTGGAGATAAAGACCTTTTCGGCGGTGTTTTATCACGCGGCTCCTCAAAAATAAATTCTTCGATCTCAAAAGGAATCTTTTCAAATATATTCTCTTTTATCGGTGAAGTTTGCGTTGATTCACCCTTTTTAAAAATAATTTTTGTTTGAGTAGAACTATTTCTCAAACCCTTATGCTTAACTGGCAAATGCTCTTGAACGGGAATTTTATTTTGTCTTTTTTCGAAAACTTGCGCCTTTTTACGTTTTACATTTAGGCGAAAGAAGTAGCATTTTGTTAAGGCTATTAGCTTTATGCATATTTTTCAATTAGCGAACCTATTACGCCCGACAGCACACTTCCTAATAAAACTGGTAAAAATCCTCCTCGTTGTATTAGTAATTTACGTTGCCTTGCCACAGATCTTTTTGCGTCAACTAATTTTTGCATATCATTTTTATACTTGCACAGCGAATTATATATCTTGCCATGGGGCATATGATTCCCTTTTAGTGTGTTAAGTGTGATTTCACAAATTGTTTTTATAACTTCGGGATCTGCATTTTTAATAATAGCATTTCTCAAGTTCGTTTTAGATTTTTGAAGTACATAAAGCATATGCTTGTTGTCCTTTAATCGTTTCACTCTTGACACCATTTTTACTGTTCAAGGAACTTTGCGGACAAAAAGAGGTTGCGAAATCTTTATTAAATATACCCGTTCGGAATCTTAACGTGTCGTTAATCTCCTGAGTAAGATCTATCAGTAAGCACCCGTAAGGCTCCTGAGTGGTCTCTTTATATATTTTTAGAAGTTCTAAACTATCTTCCGGATAAGTTTGTCTCGCTAAATGAACAAATTGACTTTTATCTCGAGGATTTTTAAAAACGACAAGGTACTTACAGTTTAGCGATATATCTCTACAGAACTTTCCCTGATGAAAGACGTTCTGCGTTACAAGAATCACTGAAAAATTACGATGATGTGATCCTTTAGTAAAAAGTTCGCAGATTTGCTTACTGAAAGCATTTAACATCATATCATCTATAACGATTAGTGTGGGCTCATTTGCGTAATTTTTAAACTCATCAGGTACACTCTCTATGTATTCTATATTTGTGGGTACAATATCTTGCGGTAGCGCTTGCCGCTCAGCATTACACCATATAATCCTAGTAATTTCCGGTTGTATTAACGAAGCATCATTCAAAAGGTTTTTAATAAACGTAGTTTTTCCGCATCCAGAAGGTCCTGCCACGATCATTGTAAATGGGTGTTTGAACGTGATCATTTTTACCGCAAAAACAAAAAATTCTTGACAACAACTTTTTTGTATATAAACCCCACATCTTGCAAAAAGTACTTATATACTCTTTCAAGAATGAGCAGAAGACAAATTATTAACGAGCTGCATAGACCCGCCCGCAAAAACTTTAAGCGTCGTCGTGTAACGATTAAAGGTAAAGATGACCTGTGGCAGGCAGACTTAGTTGATATGAGTTCATATGCGAAAGAAAATCAAAACTTTCGTTTTTTGCTAACTGTCATTGATACATTTTCTAAATATGCATGGGCTTTACCAATTCAGGACAAAGGTGGGATAGAAGTCACTAAAGCAATGCAACTAATTTTTAATCAGGGCCGTATCCCAAGAAACTTGCAAACAGATGATGGGAAAGAGTTCTACAACAAGTCGTTTAAGCGCCTGATGGAAAAATATGATGTTAATCACTACTCAACTTTTAGTTCTTTAAAGCGTCAATAGTGGAAAGATTTAATAGAACGTTAAAAAATATTATGTGGAAGGAATTTAGTATTAATGGTAATTATCATTGGCTGAGTATGTTGGACAAGTTAACAGGTAGATATAATAGAACAAAACATCGAACTATTAAGATGAGGCCCATAGACGTAGGTCCTGCTGATGAGGTTCGCTTATTGCTAACGGTGTATAAAAAGCCAAAATCAAAGTCGAGCCCGAAGTACAAAGTAGGAGACTTTGTGCGTATAAGTAGATATAAACATGTTTTTGAAAAAGGGTACACCCCGAACTGGTCTACTGAAATTTTTAAGATAAAGGTGGTAAAAAAGTCTTATCCAGTAACGTACATTCTTGAAGACTATCAAGGAAATATAATACAGGGTGCTTTCTACCAGCTTGAACTAACCCCCGTCAGATATCCCGACCTTTACCTTGTGGAAAAAGTTTTAAAACGACGAGGGGATAAAGTATATGTTAAATGGCTTGGGTTCCCACAACAGCACAACACATGGATTAATATAAAAGACGTTTTATAAGTG
Source organism: Tolmerus cingulatus (assembly GCA_959613345.1). NCBI lineage: Eukaryota > Metazoa > Arthropoda > Insecta > Diptera > Asilidae > Tolmerus > Tolmerus cingulatus. The sequence continues at coordinate 227,679 of CAUIJO010000084.1, forward strand.
GTCTTTATTGCAGTCATAATGTTGACCTTAAAGCGTGAATCTGACCGACTAAAAACATTTAAGAATTTATCTTTGGATGACAGGAAATCATACAAGTTAGCAAGAAGTGGGTTCTTTTACACCAACGTGAGAGATATAGTAAAATGTTACTTTTGCTGTATGGAAATGACCGCCTTAAACTCACCTGACGATATTGAGGCAGAACATCTTCTACGTTCACCCAACTGCATCTATGCAAACGGTGAGGATGTGTGTGGACCGTACAAAAATCGAAAGACACCATCAAAATTCGCACGCTGGGCCCTAAACACTTTTAAAGTTCTAGGAGGATCGTTCATTTTGTTCGGTCTAGGTTGCGAGATGTATTATTTTTACGAACACTTTACACGAAAATGAAAAAGCAAGTGAGTTTCCAAAAACTGCCGGAAATTAAATATCTATATGTCTGGAGTTATGCCTACCGAAGTGCCCGGAAAGGGCTATGGGAAATTGATGCGCTGGACCGATACAGATTTAAGATGCGTATTTCTCAATGTAGTGTAGTTTTGGTCCCCATTCTACAAACGTCGCACAGACATACTATCTCTGCTAAACGATTTTACTTGCAATAAAATTATTTTAACTCAGCTGAATTTGTTTGTTATTCATGCAACCCGTTTCTATTCCCTCACCTTCACCCATATTTCGTGTCATCCGCAGCGGTCATTGACTACAGGGAAAACTAAAACAAAATCTCTCGCGTGACAAATTTTTCCTTTTTGCCATCTTCCCAACTTCGCTTCTTCCGATCATAGTGTTCAGACAGCGCGAAACAAAGCACCCCACGTATCCACACATGCACTGCAAATTTTTGTATCACTCTTTTTGCATAATCGCTTCTTTTGGTCACTGTGTACAGCGATTCTTTATTTTTCCTGATTCCCGCTTCGTCTCTTCTGACCGCTCCGGATCGCAGTTTTTTCCCCTTTTTTCCCACCTCATTTTGTCGCGACATTTCTCCCGATCACCGCGTCCACAACAATTGCCACATTCTGCATCGGATGCCCGCGCTTCCTACATCTTTACCACTTTTCCCACCCACAGAAAGCATCCGACTCACCCTGCCCAACTCTTTCACTCCCGACCGCAAGCTGTTTTAAACATGGAAAAATTACTAGCTCTCACCCTCCAGCCAACCACTACAACAACAAAACCCTGCTGTTTTCTTTTTGTCTCCAAACAAGTGCAACCAGGACTTGTCTATCTAGCTCCCACCTCAACATAATCTTATGGCCGGTGGGAACAAGTACCCCGCAAAAACAACCCAGTGGGGTACCTATAATGGTGTCCCTACGTCGCCTACTGCACTTTGTATGAGAGGTGGGTTCCTTACTACTGTTGTCGCTTACAATTGCTGAGATATGGCCGAGTGGTTGGTTTATACCTTTAAATTCATGAAAAATACGGTATCTGAGCAAGACAATCCCAGTTGATCAGGCACGGTTTAGAAGAAAGCTCGTTTGGAATGACACTTTTGTGGGCTGTCGCCTACAATTGCTGAGGTATGGCCGATTGGTTGGTTTATACCTTGAAATACATAAAAAATACGGTATCTGAGCAAGACAATCCCAGTTGATCAGGAACAGTTTAGAAGAAAACCCGTTTGGAATGACATTTTTGTGAGCTGTCGCCTACAATTGCTGAGATACGGCCGATTGGTTGGTTTATTCCTTGAAATTCATGAAAAATACCGTATCTGAGCAAGACAATCCCAGTTGATCAGGCACGGTTTAGAAGAAAACCTGTTTGGAATGACACTTTTGCAGGCTGTCGCCTACAATTGCTGAGATATGGCCGATTGGTTGGTTTATACCTTGAAAAATTCATGAAAAAGACGTTATCTGAGCATGACAATCCCAGTTGATCAGGCACGGTTTAGAAGAAAACCCGTTTGGAATGACACTTTTGTGGGCTGTCGCCTACAATTGCAGAGATATGGCCGAGTGGTTGGTTTATTCCTTGAAATTCATGAAAAACACGGTATCTGTGCAAGACAATCCCAGTTGATCAGGCACAGTTTAAAAGAAAACTTGTTTGGAATGACACTTTTGTAGGCTGTCGCCTACAATTGCTGCGATATGGCCGCTTGGTTGGTTTATACCTTGAAATTCATGAAAAATACGGTATCTGAGCAAGACAATCCAAGTTGATCAGGCACGGTTTAGAAGAAAACCCATTTGGAATGACACTTTTGTGGCCTGTCGCCTACAATTGCTGAGATATGGCCGAGTGGTTGGTTTATTCCTTGAAATTCATGAAAAACACGGTATCTGAGCAAGACAATCCCAGTTGATCAGGCACGGTTTAAAAGAAAACCTGTTTGGAATGACACTTTTGTAGGCTGTCGCCTACAATTGCTGAGATATGGCCGATTGTTTGGTTTATACCTTGAAATTCATGAAAAATACGTTATCTGAGCAAGACAATCCCAGTTGATCAGGCACGGTTTAGAAGAAAACCCGTTTGGAATGACACTTTTGTGGGCTGTCGCCTACAATTGCTGAGATATGGCTGATTGGTTAGTTTATTCCTTGAAATTCATGAAAAATACGTTATCTGAGCAAGACAATCCCAGTTGATCAGGCACGATTTAGAAGAAAACCCGTTTGGAATGACACTTTTGTGGGCTGTCGCCTACAATTGCTGAGATATGGCCGAGTGGTTGGTTTATTCCTTGAAATTCATGAAAAACACGGTATCTGAGCAAGACAATCCCAGTTGATCAGGCACGGTTTAAAAGAAAACCTGTTTGGAATGACACTTTTGTAGGCTGTCGCCTACAATTGCTGCGATATGGCCGATTGGTTGGTTTATACATTGAAATTCATGAAAAATACGGTATCTGAGCAAGACAATCCCAGTTGATCAGGCACGGTTTAGAAGAAAACCTGTTTGGAATGATACTTTTGTAGGCTGTCGCCTACAATTGCTGAGATATGGCCGATTGGTTGGTTTATACCTTGAAATTCATGAAAAATACGGTATCTTTGCAAGACAATCCCAGTTGATCAGGCACGGTTTAGAAGAAAACCCGTTTGGAATGACACTTTTGTGGGCTGTCGCCTACAATTGCTCAGATATGGCCGATTGGTTGGTTTATTCCTTGAAATTCATGAAAAATACGTTATCTTAGCAAGACAATCCAAGTTGATCGGTCACGGTTTCTAAGAAAACCCGTTTGGAATGACACTTTTGTGGGCTGTCGCCTACAATTGCTGAGATATGGCCGATTGGTTGCTTCGTTCCTTGAAATTCATGAAAAATACGGTATCTGAGCAAGACAACCCCAGTTGATCAGGCACGGTTTAGAAGAAAACCCGTATGGAATGACACTTTTGTGGGCTGTTGCCTTCATTGCTGAAATATGGCCGATTGGTTGGTTTATACCTTGAAATTCATGAAAAATACGGTATCTGAGCAAGACAGTCCCAGTTGATCAGGCACGGTTTAAAAGAAAACCTGTTTGGAATGACACTTTTGTAGGCTGTCGCCTACAATTGCTGCGATATATTCGATTGGTTGGTTTATACCTTGAAATTCATGAAAAATACGATATCTGAGCATGACAAACCCAGTTGATCAGGCACGGTTTAGAAGAAAACCTGTTTGGAATGACACTTTTGTAGGCTGTCGCCTACAATTGCTGAGATATGGCCGATTGGTTGGTTTATTCCTTGAAATTCATGAAAAATACGTTATCTGAGCAAGACAATCCAAGTTGATCAGTCACGGTTTAGAAGAAAACCCGTTTGGAATGACACTTTTGTGGGCTGTCGCCTACAATTGCTGAGATATGGCCGATTGGTTGGTTTATTCCTTGAAATTCATGAAAAATACGGTATCTGAGCAAGACAACCCCAGTTGATCAGGCACGGTTTAGAAGAAAACCCGTTTGGAATGACACTTTTTTGGGCTGTTGCCTTCATTGCTGAGATATGGCCGATTGGTTGGTTTATACCTTGAAATTCATGAAAAATACGGTATCTGAGCAAGACAATCCCAGTTGATCTGGCACGGTTTAGTAGAAAACCCGTTGGGAATTACACTTTTGTGGGCTGTCGCTTACAATTGCTGAGATATGGCCGATTGGTTGGTTTATACCTTGAAATTCATGAAAAATACGTTATCTGAGCAAGACAATCCAAGTTGATCAGTCACGGTTTAGAAGAAAACCCGTTTGGAATTACACTTTTGTGGGCTGTCGCTTACAATTGCTGAGATACGGCCGATTGGTTGGTTTATACCTTGAAATTCATGAAAAATACGTTATATGAGCAAGACAATCCCAGTTGATCAGGCACGGTTTAGAAGAAAACCCGTTTGGAATTACACTTTTGTGGGCTGTTGCCTTCATTGCTGAGATATGGCCGATTGGTTGGTTTATACCTTGAAATTCATGAAAAATACGTTATCTGAGCACGACAATCCAAGTTGATCAGTCACGGTTTAGAAGAAAACCCGTTTGGAATTACACTTTTGTGGGCTGTCGCTTACAATTGCTGAGATACGGCCGATTGGTTGGTTTATTCCTTGAAATTCATGAAAAATACGTTATATGAGCAAGACAATCCCAGTTGATCAGGCACGGTTTAGAAGAAAACCCGTTTGGAATTACACTTTTGTGGGCTGTCGCTTACAATTGCTGAGATATGGCCGATTGGTTGGTTTATTCCTTGAAATTCATGAAAAATACGTTATATGAGCAAGACAACCCCAGTTGATCAGGCACGGTTTAGAAGAAAACCCGTTTGGAATGACACTTTTGTGGGCTATTGCCTTCATTGCTGAGATATGGCCGATTGGTTGGTTTATACCTTTAAATTCATGAAAAATACGGTATCTGAGCAAGACAATCCCAGTTGATCAGGCACGGTTTAGAAGAAAACTCGTTTGGAATGACACTTTTGTGGGCTGTCGCCTACAATTGCTGAGGTATGGCCGATTGGTTGGTTTATACCTTGAAATGCATAAAAAATACGGTATCTGTGCAAGACAATCCCAGTTGATCAGGCACGGTTTAAAAGAAAACCTGTTTGGAATGACACTTTTGTAGGCTGTCGCCTACAATTGCTGCGATATGGCCGATTGGTTGGTTTATTCCTTGAAACTCATGAAAAATACGTTATCTGAGCAAGACAATCCAAGTTGATCAGTCACGGTTTAGAAGAAAACCCGTTTGGAATGACACTTTTGTGGGCTATTGCCTTCATTGCTGAGATATGGCCGATTGGTTGGTTTATACCTTTAAATTCATGAAAAATACGGTATCTGAGCAAGACAATCCCAGTTGATCAGGCACGGTTTAGAAGAAAACTCGTTTGGAATGACACTTTTGTGGGCTGTCGCCTACAATTGCTGAGGTATGGCCGATTGGTTGGTTTATACCTTGAAATGCATAAAAAATACGGTATCTGTGCAAGACAATCCCAGTTGATCAGGCACGGTTTAAAAGAAAACCTGTTTGGAATGACACTTTTGTAGGCTGTCGCCTACAATTGCTGAGATATGGCCGATTGGTTGGTTTATTCCTTGAAATTCATGAAAAATACGGTATCTGAGCAAGACAACCCCAGTTGATCAGGCACGGTTTAGAAGAAAACCCGTTTGGAATTACACTTTTGTGGGCTGTTGCCTTCATTGCTGAGATATGGCCGATTGGTTGGTTTATACCTTGAAATTCATGAAAAATACGGTATCTGAGCAAGACAATCCCAGTTGATCAGGCACGGTTTAGAAGAAAACCCGTTTGGAATGACACTTTTGTGGGCTGTCGCCTTCATTGCTGAGATATGCCCGATTGGTTGGTTTATACCTTGAAATTCATGAAAAATACGGTATCTGAGCAAGACAATCCCAGTTGATCTGGCACGGTTTAGAAGAAAACCCGTTTGGAATTACACTTTTGTGGGCTGTCGCTTACAATTGCTGAGATACGGCCGATTGGTTGGTTTGTTCCTTGAAATTCATGAAAAATACGTTATATGAGCAAGACAATCCCAGTTGATCAGGCACGGTTTAGAAGAAAAAACGTTTGGAATGACACTTTTGTGAGCTTTCGCCTACAATTGCTGAGATATGGCCGATTGGTTGGTTTATACCTTTAAATTCATGAAAAATACGGTATCTGAGCAAGACAATCCCAGTTGATCAGGCACGGTTTAGAAGAAAACTCGTTTGGAATGACACTTTTGTGGGCTGTCGCCTACAATTGCTGAGGTATGGCCGATTGGTTGGTTTATACCTTGAAATGCATAAAAAATACGGTATCTGAGCAAGACAATCCCAGTTGATCAGGCACGGTTTAGAAGAAAACCCGTTTGGAATGACAGTTTTGTGGGCTGTGGCCTACAATTGCTGAGATATGGCCGATTGGTTGGTTTATTCCTTGAAATTCATGAAAAATACGGTATCTGAGCAAGACAACCCCAGTTGATCAGGCACAGTTTAGAAGAAAACCCGTTTGGAATGACACTTTTGTGGGCTGTTGCCTTCATTGCTGAGATATGGCCGATTGGTTGGTTTATACCTTGAAATTCATGAAAAATACGGTATCTGAGCAAGACAATCCCAGTTGATCTGGCACGGTTTAGGACAAAACCCGTTTGGAATAACACTTTTGTGGGCTGTCGCCTACAATTGCTGAGATATGGCTGATCGGTTGGTTTATACCTTGAAATTCATGAAAAATACGGTATCTGAGCAAGACAATCCCAGTTGTTCAGGCACGGTTTAGAAGAAAACCTGTTTGGAATGACACTTTTGCAGGCTGTCGCCTACAATTGCTGAGATATGGCCGATTGGTTGGTTTATACCTTGAAAAATTCATGAAAAAGACTTTATCTGAGCATGACAATCCCAGTTGATCAGGCACGGTTTAGAAGAAAAGTAGATAGGCTATGCCGGTTCTAGCGCAATTTTCCCATAAGAAATGTACAGGAGCTCAAAAAACTACAAAACGGTCCCAAAAGCTCTTGGTTTGGACGTGGAGGAGCGTTTGAAAGCTTTTTCTGGTCTTGGACGAGCAGTTTTGAGGTGTGTGACGTCATGAAAGCTTCTTCTGGTCTTGGACGATCAGCTGAAAGCTCTTTTGTGTGTGTTTGGGGTGGCATCAGGCGGTAGGGGTTGCATCAGGCGGTAGGGGTTGCATCAGGCGCTAGGGGTTGTGTTTGGGGTGGCATTTTGACCCCTCCCCCTCCCCCGCTGAGATCTCTTCCCCTCTCCCTCCCGCGCTGAGATCGGTCCCCCGTCCCCTCCCCCACTGAGATCTTTTCCCCTCTCCCTCCCGCGCTGAGATCGGTCCCCCGCTCCTGCTCTTACTTCGTCGTGATACGTCTTGTGATATTGCGAAATAATCGGGCGAAATGAGCAGATTGTGAGGCATTTGATTTTGTTTCTTATCTCTAGCTTTGGACGGCTCGATCGCTAAATTGCAATATTTTTGGGTTGCATGTGGCATTGTTTATGTTATGTGGAATCTTATCAGCAGTTTATGGTGACGTAGTTCTTATCTCTAGAGATGATTCGCACTCTGCAGTAGGATGAATTTTTAAATATTTGAAGTATAATTAATGTTAATAATAGTATATTTTTTTTGGGTTCTATGAATTCGTGATGATGTTTCCAGTTAGGGTATTGGTACTGTTGGGGGAACAAATTTTAATCAAAAATCGTCTACGAGCAACGGTTTCCGAGATATTACCATATTATTTTTATTATTTTTTGCTAGGAAAACATTTTTCTTCAATATACTTCACACTTAACCTTGTAAATGAGCCTATACATATATGGTGAATACACACGCAATATTTTCACTCGTTTGACAATTTTTATTTTAATATTTACTTGTAATGGAATTGTTGTTATTGTATAAGGTCCCCTAGAGATTTCGGATAGTTTATACTTTTCCTTCTCACTCTTTAGGAGGACTTTATCTCCTATGTGGAATGCTATTAGCTTGGCACTTTTGTAATAGCGTTCTATAGATTGTTGTGATATTGCGAAATAATCGGGAGAAATGAGCAGATTGTGAAGCATTTGGTTTTGTTTCTTATTTCTAGCTTTGGACGATGCGATCGCTGAATTGCAATATTTTTGAGTTGCGGGTGGCTTTGTTTACATTAGATTAGAATGGATTGAATTATTTTATTAATAATAATATTGTATAATGTAGATCTTGTCTGAGTATATTTAAATCTATGAGGATGCTTGATGCAGATTTTCTCAGGAGGCAATTATCAATCGCACGATCATATTTTCTTAACAAATTGGATTTAATTTTGTCCAATTAAGGATATTCATAAAAGCCTACATACAATTTTCCTTCGATATACTTCACACTTAGCCTTGTAAATGAGACTATACATATATGGTGAATACACACGGCGAATTTATTGCTCTAGTATTCTGTAGTTCCGTGAGTTAAAACGCTGTTAATACGCATTATTGTCGCTCGTTTGACAATTTTTATTTTAGTATTTACTTGTAATGGAATTGTTGTTATTGTATAAGGTCTTATAGAGATTTGGGATGGTTTATACTTTTCCTTCTTACTCTTTAATGGGACTTTATCTCCTATGTGGAATGATATTAGCTTGGCACTTTTGTAATAGCGTTCTTTAGATTTTTGGTCTTGCTTGTTACGTTATTTATTCATGTCAGCTTGCCGTTTACAATTTTTCTTATTAATAGCAAGGTGAGGGAAACATTTTTCACTGGAATTTAGACCTTAATGTTCATTACAGTGCGCTCGATATAGAATTAAGCTTATGGTTGAATCAATTTTAAAAATCTAGATTGAGAAATAAAACGCTGAATTAACCTTTTTCGCAAAAATTATTTTTATTTTAAATTATAATACTACATCTTTAGCATTTAACCAAGAGCTTTGCTTTGAAGAGAGTCCCAGCCATTTCACGTAAACTTTATCGCCATTCGTTTTTTAGAATTTGTTCAACAAGTTAGAGGTGGGGATGTTTCACTTTCAGTAACTCCATTTCGTAAAATCCTCCTTTTATAGGGTTACCCTCGTAGTGCTCTAGCAGATATGTTACAGGATTAGTCACTTGAAAATTTCCGATGTCCAGTTTGGTGTATAGCCTTTCTCAAACACATGCTTATATTTGCTTATACGGGCATAGTCTCCTTCTTTATATTTAGCTGAATCAGCAATCTTTATGTGATTATACACTGTACCGAGAAGGTGCTTTTCATTGTATGTATTTACATTGCAAGGGCGCATCCTAATTGTTTCATGTGTTTTTATGTTTTATTGAGATAGTAATCCTTTTAGCAATTCAAACCATTTGTAAGAACCATTCATGTTGAACTCCTTCTACATCATGCTCTTTAAAGCTCATTTGAATTGTCCCACTATCGATGCTTTGGGCGTATTAAACGTCAAGTAGTGATTAATTTTATGCTTGTTCATCAACCTTTTAAAGTGATCGAGCTTGCCGTCATCCAACGTTTTATCATTTCTCTGATTAGTTTGTAGAGATAGGATATGACAAAATGAATGTATTCATCGTATATGTCAATATTTATGTAATTATTTCAGCCTCCCGTAGCTCCTCAACGATTGATATAATTTCATTAGTATGACTATAATTTCCAGCTTGTTGGGATGCTATTAATATACGAAGTATATCAACAAGTTCATTAGGATCATCCCAATAGAGGCAATCAATATTTTTCTTAGGAATTCTCATGACTCCTGTTCCAGTACGCAGTGTAGGAGTGTTCACTAACTTTTTTATAATTTTTTTATATTTATAGGTATTTGTTCCTTTTATTTGTTTATTTTCATTAAAATCACGCCTGTGCGCGCTTGAATCGTTTAAAATTGATCGATAATTGTACAAGTCTTCCCTATTGTAACCGGTAGGATGTTTCATAAAAATCAGATCAAATAAACCTTTGGTTATCTTATATGGCCTGCCTCCAATATCAACATTATCATCTTCAACTTTTAGCGATGAATTGCCAATCCTCCACCCATCGCTGTAGTACACTCCATAGGTTTTATCAATTTTTGTACTGTTCTGACTAACCAGCTGCTTATATTTTTTTAATATTTGGCCTGGTGATTCTAATATCCGTGAACTATGTTCTTTTAATGTTGTTGATTGTATTGGTGTAGCAAACTCATCATCATCATCGTCATCCTGAAGATCATCAACATCGTCACCACTACCACTACCACCTCTTTCATCCAATGAATAATCTTCAAAGTGGAAAGGTGTGCTGGTTGATTCCATCTTTAAGTGTTTACGGGCAGGTGGTGTGTATACATCATCATAGCTTTGACTCTTCTCTTGCTCGGGCTCTGTCTTAATTTGTTCTTTAGGCTCAAGCTTTACCGTTGTCTATACAGTTCTATACAGGTCTGTGCAGGTCTGTGCAGGTCTGTGCAGGTCTGTGCAGGTCTGTACAGGTCTGTACAGGTCTGTACAGTTCTGTGCAGGTCTGTACAGGTCTGTGCAGGTCTGTACAGGCAACTATACAGGTCTGTATAGCTGTCCATCAGTATAGCTGTAACTGCCATCACGTCAACAACATGGATGAAAAGCTCACGAGGGATATTATAAAGACGAGCGATGCTATACGAAAAAAGTACAAAGCTTTCAAGATTGGTAAAATGGACACAGAAGCTCAATTGGAGGAAACCTTTAAGCCAATTACCAGCACGCTAAAAGAGCTATCGACAACGGTAAAGCTTGAGCCTAAAGAACAAATTAAGACAGAGCCCGAGCAAGAGAAGAGTCAAAGCTATGATGATGTATACACACCACCTGCCCGTAAACACTTAAAGATGGAATCAACCAGCACACCTTTCCACTTTGAAGATTATTCATTGGATGAAAGAGGTGGTAGTGGTAGTGGTGACGATGTTGATGATCTTCAGGATGACGATGATGATGATGAGTTTGCTACACCAATACAATCAACAACATTAAAAGAACATAGTTCACGGATATTAGAATCACCAGGCCAAATATTAAAAAAATATAAGCAGCTGGTTAGTCAGAACAGTACAAAAATTGATAAAACCTATGGAGTGTACTACAGCGATGGGTGGAGGATTAGCAATTCATCGCTAAAAGTTGAAGATGATAATGTTGATATTGGAGGCAGGCCATATAAGATAACCAAAGGTTTATTTGATCTGATTTTTATGAAACATCCTACCGGTTACAATAGGGAAGACTTGTACAATTATCGATCAATTTTAAACGATTCAAGCGCGCACAGGCGTGATTTTAATGAAATTAAACAAATAAAAGGAACAAATACCTATAAATATAAAAAAATTATAAAAAAGTTAGTGAACACTCCTACACTGCGTACTGGAACAGGAGTCATGAGAATTCCTAAGAAAAATATTGATTGCCTCTATTGGGATGATCCTAATGAACTTGTTGATAGACTTCGTATATTAATAGCATCCCAACAAGCTGGAAATTATAGTCATACTAATGAAATTATATCAATCGTTGAGGAGCTACGGGAGGCTGAAATAATTACATAAATATTGACATATACGATGAATACATTCATTTTGTCATATCCTATCTCTACAAACTAATCAGAGAAATGATAAAACGTTGGATGACGGCAAGCTCGATCACTTTAAAAGGTTGATGAACAAGCATAAAATTAATCACTACTTGACGTTTAATAAGCCCAAAGCATCGATAGTGGGACAATTCAAATGAGCTTTAAAGAGCATGATGTAGAAGGAGTTCAACATGAATGGTTCTTACAAATGGTTTGAATTGCTAAAAGGATTACTATCTCAATAAAACATAAAAACACATGAAACAATTAGGATGCGCCCTTGCAATGTAAATACATACAATGAAAAGCACCTTCTCGGTACAGTGTATAATCACATAAAGATTGCTGATTCAGCTAAATATAAAGAAGGAGACTATGCCCGTATAAGCAAATATAAGCATGTGTTTGAGAAAGGCTATACACCAAACTGGACATCGGAAATTTTCAAGTGACTAATCCTGTAACATATCTGCTAGAGCACTACGAGGGTAACCCTATAAAAGGAGGATTTTACGAAATGGAGTTACTGAAAGTGAAACATCCCCACCTCTAACTTGTTGAACAAATTCTAAAAAACGAATGGCGATAAAGTTTACGTGAAATGGCTGGGACTCTCTTCAAAGCAAAGCTCTTGGTTAAATGCTAAAGATGTAGTATTATAATTTAAAATAAAAATAATTTTTGCGAAAAAGGTTAATTCAGCGTTTTATTTCTCAATCTAGATTTTTAAAATTGATTCAACCATAAGCTTAATTCTATATCGAGCGCACTGTAATGAACATTAAGGTCTAAATTCCAGTGAAAAATGTTTCCCTCACCTTGCTATTAATAAGAAAAATTGTAAACGGCAAGCTGACATGAATAAATAACGTAACAAGCAAGACCAAAAATCTAAAGAACGCTATTACAAAAGTGCCAAGCTAATATCATTCCACATAGGAGATAAAGTCCCATTAAAGACTAAGAAGGAAAAGTATAAACCATCCCAAATCTCTATAAGACCTTATACAATAACAACAATTCCATTACAAGTAAATACTAAAATAAAAATTGTCAAACGAGCGACAATAATGCGTATTAACAGCGTTTTAACTCACGGAACTACAGAATACTAGAGCAATAAATTCGCCGTGTGTATTCACCATATATGTATAGTCTCATTTACAAGGCTAAGTGTGAAGTATATCGAAGGAAAATTGTATGTAGGCTTTTATGAATATCCTTAATTGGACAAAATTAAATCCAATTTGTTAAGAAAATATGATCGTGCGATTGATAATTGCCTCCTGAGAAAATCTGCATCAAGCATCCTCATAGATTTAAATATACTCAGACAAGATCTACATTATACAATATTATTATTAATAAAATAATTCAATCCATTCTAATCTAATGTAAACAAAGCCACCCGCAACTCAAAAATATTGCAATTCAGCGATCGCATCGTCCAAAGCTAGAAATAAGAAACAAAACCAAATGCTTCACAATCTGCTCATTTCTCCCGATTATTTCGCAATATCACAACAATCTATAGAACGCTATTACAAAAGTGCCAAGCTAATAGCATTCCACATAGGAGATAAAGTCCTCCTAAAGAGTGAGAAGGAAAAGTATAAACTATCCGAAATCTCTAGGGGACCTTATACAATAACAACAATTCCATTACAAGTAAATATTAAAATAAAAATTGTCAAACGAGTGAAAATATTGCGTGTGTATTCACCATATATGTATAGGCTCATTTACAAGGTTAAGTGTGAAGTATATTGAAGAAAAATGTTTTCCTAGCAAAAAATAATAAAAATAATATGGTAATATCTCGGAAACCGTTGCTCGTAGACGATTTTTGATTAAAATTTGTTCCCCCAACAGTACCAATACCCTAACTGGAAACATCATCACGAATTCATAGAACCCAAAAAAATATACTATTATTAACATTAATTATACTTCAAATATTTAAAAATTCATCCTACTGCAGAGTGCGAATCATCTCTAGAGATAAGAACTACGTCACCATAAACTGCTGATAAGATTCCACATAACATAAACAATGCCACATGCAACCCAAAAATATTGCAATTTAGCGATCGAGCCGTCCAAAGCTAGAGATAAGAAACAAAATCAAATGCCTCACAATCTGCTCATTTCGCCCGATTATTTCGCAATATCACAAGACGTATCACGACGAAGTAAGAGCAGGAGCGGGGGACCGATCTCAGCGGCGGAGGGAGAGGGGAAAAGATCTCAGTGGGGGAGGGGACGGGGGACCGATCTCAGCGCGGGAGGGAGAGGGATCAAAATGCCACCCCAAACACAACCCCTAGCGCCTGATGCAACCCCTACCGCCTGATGCCACCCCAAACACACACAAAAGAGCTTTCAGCTGATCGTCCAAGACCAGAAGAAGCTTTCATGACGTCACACACCTCAAAACTGCTCGTCCAAGACCAGAAAAAGCTTTCAAACGCTCCTCCACGTCCAAACCAAGAGCTTTTGGGACCGTTTTGTAGTTTTTTGAGCCCCTGTACATTTCTTATGGGAAAATTGCGCTAGAACCGGCATAGCCTATCTACTAAGAAAACCCGTTTGGAATGACACTTTTGTGGGCTGTCGCCTACAATTGCTGAGATATGGCCGAGTGGTTGGTTTATTCCTTGAAATTCATGAAAAACACGGTATCTGAGCAAGACAGTCCCAGTTGATCAGGCACGGTTTAAAAGAAAACCTGTTTGGAATGACACTTTTGTAGGCTGTCGCCTACAATTGCTGCGATATATTCGATTGGTTGGTTTATACCTTGAAATTCATGAAAAATACGATATCTGAGCATGACAAACCCAGTTGATCAGGCACGGTTTAGAAGAAAACCTGTTTGGAATGACACTTTTGTAGGCTGTCGCCTACAATTGCTGAGATATGGCCGATTGGTTGGTTTATTCCTTGAAATTCATGAAAAATACGTTATCTGAGCAAGACAATCCAAGTTGATCAGTCACGGTTTAGAAGAAAACCCGTTTGGAATGACACTTTTGTGGGCTGTCGCCTACAATTGCTGAGATATGGCCGATTGGTTGGTTTATTCCTTGAAATTCATGAAAAATACGGTATCTGAGCAAGACAACCCCAGTTGATCAGGCACGGTTTAGAAGAAAACCCGTTTGGAATGACACTTTTTTGGGCTGTTGCCTTCATTGCTGAGATATGGCCGATTGGTTGGTTTATACCTTGAAATTCATGAAAAATACGGTATCTGAGCAAGACAATCCCAGTTGATCTGGCACGGTTTAGTAGAAAACCCGTTGGGAATTACACTTTTGTGGGCTGTCGCTTACAATTGCTGAGATATGGCCGATTGGTTGGTTTATACCTTGAAATTCATGAAAAATACGTTATCTGAGCAAGACAATCCAAGTTGATCAGTCACGGTTTAGAAGAAAACCCGTTTGGAATTACACTTTTGTGGGCTGTCGCTTACAATTGCTGAGATACGGCCGATTGGTTGGTTTATACCTTGAAATTCATGAAAAATACGTTATATGAGCAAGACAATCCCAGTTGATCAGGCACGGTTTAGAAGAAAACCCGTTTGGAATTACACTTTTGTGGGCTGTTGCCTTCATTGCTGAGATATGGCCGATTGGTTGGTTTATACCTTGAAATTCATGAAAAATACGTTATCTGAGCACGACAATCCAAGTTGATCAGTCACGGTTTAGAAGAAAACCGGTTTGGAATTACACTTTTGTGGGCTGTCGCTTACAATTGCTGAGATACGGCCGATTGGTTGGTTTATTCCTTGAAATTCATGAAAAATACGTTATATGAGCAAGACAATCCCAGTTGATCAGGCACGGTTTAGAAGAAAACCCGTTTGGAATTACACTTTTGTGGGCTGTCGCTTACAATTGCTGAGATATGGCCGATTGGTTGGTTTATTCCTTGAAATTCATGAAAAATACGTTATATGAGCAAGACAACCCCAGTTGATCAGGCACGGTTTAGAAGAAAACCCGTTTGGAATGACACTTTTGTGGGCTATTGCCTTCATTGCTGAGATATGGCCGATTGGTTGGTTTATACCTTTAAATTCATGAAAAATACGGTATCTGAGCAAGACAATCCCAGTTGATCAGGCACGGTTTAGAAGAAAACTCGTTTGGAATGACACTTTTGTGGGCTGTCGCCTACAATTGCTGAGGTATGGCCGATTGGTTGGTTTATACCTTGAAATGCATAAAAAATACGGTATCTGTGCAAGACAATCCCAGTTGATCAGGCACGGTTTAAAAGAAAACCTGTTTGGAATGACACTTTTGTAGGCTGTCGCCTACAATTGCTGCGATATGGCCGATTGGTTGGTTTATTCCTTGAAACTCATGAAAAATACGTTATCTGAGCAAGACAATCCAAGTTGATCAGTCACGGTTTAGAAGAAAACCCGTTTGGAATGACACTTTTGTGGGCTGTCGCCTACAATTGCTGAGATATGGCCGATTGGTTGGTTTATTCCTTGAAATTCATGAAAAATACGGTATCTGAGCAAGACAACCCCAGTTGATCAGGCACTGTTTAGAAGAAAACCCGTTTGGAATTACACTTTTGTGGGCTGTTGCCTTCATTGCTGAGATATGGCCGATTGGTTGGTTTATACCTTGAAATTCATGAAAAATACGGTATCTGAGCAAGACAATCCCAGTTGATCAGGCACGGTTTAGAAGAAAACCCGTTTGGAATGACACTTTTGTGGGCTGTCGCCTTCATTGCTGAGATATGCCCGATTGGTTGGTTTATACCTTGAAATTCATGAAAAATACGGTATCTGAGCAAGACAATCCCAGTTGATCTGGCACGGTTTAGAAGAAAACCCGTTTGGAATTACACTTTTGTGGGCTGTCGCTTACAATTGCTGAGATACGGCCGATTGGTTGGTTTGTTCCTTGAAATTCATGAAAAATACGTTATATGAGCAAGACAATCCCAGTTGATCAGGCACGGTTTAGAAGAAAAAACGTTTGGAATGACACTTTTGTGAGCTTTCGCCTACAATTGCTGAGATATGGCCGATTGGTTGGTTTATACCTTTAAATTCATGAAAAATACGGTATCTGAGCAAGACAATCCCAGTTGATCAGGCACGGTTTAGAAGAAAACTCGTTTGGAATGACACTTTTGTGGGCTGTCGCCTACAATTGCTGAGGTATGGCCGATTGGTTGGTTTATACCTTGAAATGCATAAAAAATACGGAATCTGAGCAAGACAATCCCAGTTGATCAGGCACGGTTTAGAAGAAAACCCGTTTGGAATGACAGTTTTGTGGGCTGTGGCCTACAATTGCTGAGATATGGCCGATTGGTTGGTTTATTCCTTGAAATTCATGAAAAATACGGTATCTGAGCAAGACAACCCCAGTTGATCAGGCACAGTTTAGAAGAAAACCCGTTTGGAATGACACTTTTGTGGGCTGTTGCCTTCATTGCTGAGATATGGCCGATTGGTTGGTTTATACCTTGAAATTCATGAAAAATACGGTATCTGAGCAAGACAATCCCAGTTGATCTGGCACGGTTTAGGACAAAACCCGTTTGGAATTACACTTTTGTGGGCTGTCGCTTACAATTGCTGAGATACGGCCGATTGGTTGGTTTATTCCTTGAAATTCATGAAAAATACGTTATATGAGCAAGACAATCCCAGTTGATCAGGCACGGTTTAGAAGAAAACACGTTTGGAATGACACTTTTGTGAGCTTTCGCCTACAATTGCTGAGATATGGCCGATTGGTTGGTTTATACCTTTAAATTCATGAAAAATACGGTATCTGAGCAAGACAATCCCAGTTGATCAGGCACGGTTTAGAAGAAAACTCGTTTGGAATGACACTTTTGTGGGCTGTCGCTTACAATTGCTGAGATAAGGCCGATTGGTTGGTTTATTCCTTGAAATTCATGAAAAATACCGTATCTGAGCAAGACAATCCCAGTTGATCAGGCACGGTTTAGAAGAAAACCCGTTTGGAATAACACTTTTGTGGGCTGTCGCCTACAATTGCTGAGATATGGCTGATCGGTTGGTTTATACCTTGAAATTCATGAAAAATACGGTATCTGAGCAAGACAATCCCAGTTGTTCAGGCACGGTTTAGAAGAAAACCTGTTTGGAATGACACTTTTGCAGGCTGTCGCCTACAATTGCTGAGATATGGCCGATTGGTTGGTTTATACCTTGAAAAATTCATGAAAAAGACTTTATCTGAGCATGACAATCCCAGTTGATCAGGCACGGTTTAGAAGAAAAGTAGATAGGCTATGCCGGTTCTAGCGCAATTTTCCCATAAGAAATGTACAGGAGCTCAAAAAACTACAAAACGGTCCCAAAAGCTCTTGGTTTGGACGTGGAGGAGCGTTTGAAAGCTTTTTCTGGTCTTGGACGAGCAGTTTTGAGGTGTGTGACGTCATGAAAGCTTCTTCTGGTCTTGGACGATCAGCTGAAAGCTCTTTTGTGTGTGTTTGGGGTGGCATCAGGCGGTAGGGGTTGCATCAGGCGGTAGGGGTTGCATCAGGCGCTAGGGGTTGTGTTTGGGGTGGCATTTTGACCCCTCCCCCTCCCCCGCTGAGATCTCTTCCCCTCTCCCTCCCGCGCTGAGATCGGTCCCCCGTCCCCTCCCCCACTGAGATCTTTTCCCCTCTCCCTCCCGCGCTGAGATCGGTCCCCCGCTCCTGCTCTTACTTCGTCGTGATACGTCTTGTGATATTGCGAAATAATCGGGCGAAATGAGCAGATTGTGAGGCATTTGATTTTGTTTCTTATCTCTAGCTTTGGACGGCTCGATCGCTAAATTGCAATATTTTTGGGTTGCATGTGGCATTGTTTATGTTATGTGGAATCTTATCAGCAGTTTATGGTGACGTAGTTCTTATCTCTAGAGATGATTCGCACTCTGCAGTAGGATGAATTTTTAAATATTTGAAGTATAATTAATGTTAATAATAGTATATTTTTTTTGGGTTCTATGAATTCGTGATGATGTTTCCAGTTAGGGTATTGGTACTGTTGGGGGAACAAATTTTAATCAAAAATCGTCTACGAGCAACGGTTTCCGAGATATTACCATATTATTTTTATTATTTTTTGCTAGGAAAACATTTTTCTTCAATATACTTCACACTTAACCTTGTAAATGAGCCTATACATATATGGTGAATACACACGCAATATTTTCACTCGTTTGACAATTTTTATTTTAATATTTACTTGTAATGGAATTGTTGTTATTGTATAAGGTCCCCTAGAGATTTCGGATAGTTTATACTTTTCCTTCTCACTCTTTAGGAGGACTTTATCTCCTATGTGGAATGCTATTAGCTTGGCACTTTTGTAATAGCGTTCTATAGATTGTTGTGATATTGCGAAATAATCGGGAGAAATGAGCAGATTGTGAAGCATTTGGTTTTGTTTCTTATTTCTAGCTTTGGACGATGCGATCGCTGAATTGCAATATTTTTGAGTTGCGGGTGGCTTTGTTTACATTAGATTAGAATGGATTGAATTATTTTATTAATAATAATATTGTATAATGTAGATCTTGTCTGAGTATATTTAAATCTATGAGGATGCTTGATGCAGATTTTCTCAGGAGGCAATTATCAATCGCACGATCATATTTTCTTAACAAATTGGATTTAATTTTGTCCAATTAAGGATATTCATAAAAGCCTACATACAATTTTCCTTCGATATACTTCACACTTAGCCTTGTAAATGAGACTATACATATATGGTGAATACACACGGCGAATTTATTGCTCTAGTATTCTGTAGTTCCGTGAGTTAAAACGCTGTTAATACGCATTATTGTCGCTCGTTTGACAATTTTTATTTTAGTATTTACTTGTAATGGAATTGTTGTTATTGTATAAGGTCTTATAGAGATTTGGGATGGTTTATACTTTTCCTTCTTACTCTTTAATGGGACTTTATCTCCTATGTGGAATGATATTAGCTTGGCACTTTTGTAATAGCGTTCTTTAGATTTTTGGTCTTGCTTGTTACGTTATTTATTCATGTCAGCTTGCCGTTTACAATTTTTCTTATTAATAGCAAGGTGAGGGAAACATTTTTCACTGGAATTTAGACCTTAATGTTCATTACAGTGCGCTCGATATAGAATTAAGCTTATGGTTGAATCAATTTTAAAAATCTAGATTGAGAAATAAAACGCTGAATTAACCTTTTTCGCAAAAATTATTTTTATTTTAAATTATAATACTACATCTTTAGCATTTAACCAAGAGCTTTGCTTTGAAGAGAGTCCCAGCCATTTCACGTAAACTTTATCGCCATTCGTTTTTTAGAATTTGTTCAACAAGTTAGAGGTGGGGATGTTTCACTTTCAGTAACTCCATTTCGTAAAATCCTCCTTTTATAGGGTTACCCTCGTAGTGCTCTAGCAGATATGTTACAGGATTAGTCACTTGAAAATTTCCGATGTCCAGTTTGGTGTATAGCCTTTCTCAAACACATGCTTATATTTGCTTATACGGGCATAGTCTCCTTCTTTATATTTAGCTGAATCAGCAATCTTTATGTGATTATACACTGTACCGAGAAGGTGCTTTTCATTGTATGTATTTACATTGCAAGGGCGCATCCTAATTGTTTCATGTGTTTTTATGTTTTATTGAGATAGTAATCCTTTTAGCAATTCAAACCATTTGTAAGAACCATTCATGTTGAACTCCTTCTACATCATGCTCTTTAAAGCTCATTTGAATTGTCCCACTATCGATGCTTTGGGCGTATTAAACGTCAAGTAGTGATTAATTTTATGCTTGTTCATCAACCTTTTAAAGTGATCGAGCTTGCCGTCATCCAACGTTTTATCATTTCTCTGATTAGTTTGTAGAGATAGGATATGACAAAATGAATGTATTCATCGTATATGTCAATATTTATGTAATTATTTCAGCCTCCCGTAGCTCCTCAACGATTGATATAATTTCATTAGTATGACTATAATTTCCAGCTTGTTGGGATGCTATTAATATACGAAGTATATCAACAAGTTCATTAGGATCATCCCAATAGAGGCAATCAATATTTTTCTTAGGAATTCTCATGACTCCTGTTCCAGTACGCAGTGTAGGAGTGTTCACTAACTTTTTTATAATTTTTTTATATTTATAGGTATTTGTTCCTTTTATTTGTTTATTTTCATTAAAATCACGCCTGTGCGCGCTTGAATCGTTTAAAATTGATCGATAATTGTACAAGTCTTCCCTATTGTAACCGGTAGGATGTTTCATAAAAATCAGATCAAATAAACCTTTGGTTATCTTATATGGCCTGCCTCCAATATCAACATTATCATCTTCAACTTTTAGCGATGAATTGCCAATCCTCCACCCATCGCTGTAGTACACTCCATAGGTTTTATCAATTTTTGTACTGTTCTGACTAACCAGCTGCTTATATTTTTTTAATATTTGGCCTGGTGATTCTAATATCCGTGAACTATGTTCTTTTAATGTTGTTGATTGTATTGGTGTAGCAAACTCATCATCATCATCGTCATCCTGAAGATCATCAACATCGTCACCACTACCACTACCACCTCTTTCATCCAATGAATAATCTTCAAAGTGGAAAGGTGTGCTGGTTGATTCCATCTTTAAGTGTTTACGGGCAGGTGGTGTGTATACATCATCATAGCTTTGACTCTTCTCTTGCTCGGGCTCTGTCTTAATTTGTTCTTTAGGCTCAAGCTTTACCGTTGTCTATACAGTTCTATACAGGTCTGTGCAGGTCTGTGCAGGTCTGTGCAGGTCTGTGCAGGTCTGTACAGGTCTGTACAGGTCTGTACAGTTCTGTGCAGGTCTGTACAGGTCTGTGCAGGTCTGTACAGGCAACTATACAGGTCTGTATAGCTGTCCATCAGTATAGCTGTAACTGCCATCACGTCAACAACATGGATGAAAAGCTCACGAGGGATATTATAAAGACGAGCGATGCTATACGAAAAAAGTACAAAGCTTTCAAGATTGGTAAAATGGACACAGAAGCTCAATTGGAGGAAACCTTTAAGCCAATTACCAGCACGCTAAAAGAGCTATCGACAACGGTAAAGCTTGAGCCTAAAGAACAAATTAAGACAGAGCCCGAGCAAGAGAAGAGTCAAAGCTATGATGATGTATACACACCACCTGCCCGTAAACACTTAAAGATGGAATCAACCAGCACACCTTTCCACTTTGAAGATTATTCATTGGATGAAAGAGGTGGTAGTGGTAGTGGTGACGATGTTGATGATCTTCAGGATGACGATGATGATGATGAGTTTGCTACACCAATACAATCAACAACATTAAAAGAACATAGTTCACGGATATTAGAATCACCAGGCCAAATATTAAAAAAATATAAGCAGCTGGTTAGTCAGAACAGTACAAAAATTGATAAAACCTATGGAGTGTACTACAGCGATGGGTGGAGGATTAGCAATTCATCGCTAAAAGTTGAAGATGATAATGTTGATATTGGAGGCAGGCCATATAAGATAACCAAAGGTTTATTTGATCTGATTTTTATGAAACATCCTACCGGTTACAATAGGGAAGACTTGTACAATTATCGATCAATTTTAAACGATTCAAGCGCGCACAGGCGTGATTTTAATGAAATTAAACAAATAAAAGGAACAAATACCTATAAATATAAAAAAATTATAAAAAAGTTAGTGAACACTCCTACACTGCGTACTGGAACAGGAGTCATGAGAATTCCTAAGAAAAATATTGATTGCCTCTATTGGGATGATCCTAATGAACTTGTTGATAGACTTCGTATATTAATAGCATCCCAACAAGCTGGAAATTATAGTCATACTAATGAAATTATATCAATCGTTGAGGAGCTACGGGAGGCTGAAATAATTACATAAATATTGACATATACGATGAATACATTCATTTTGTCATATCCTATCTCTACAAACTAATCAGAGAAATGATAAAACGTTGGATGACGGCAAGCTCGATCACTTTAAAAGGTTGATGAACAAGCATAAAATTAATCACTACTTGACGTTTAATAAGCCCAAAGCATCGATAGTGGGACAATTCAAATGAGCTTTAAAGAGCATGATGTAGAAGGAGTTCAACATGAATGGTTCTTACAAATGGTTTGAATTGCTAAAAGGATTACTATCTCAATAAAACATAAAAACACATGAAACAATTAGGATGCGCCCTTGCAATGTAAATACATACAATGAAAAGCACCTTCTCGGTACAGTGTATAATCACATAAAGATTGCTGATTCAGCTAAATATAAAGAAGGAGACTATGCCCGTATAAGCAAATATAAGCATGTGTTTGAGAAAGGCTATACACCAAACTGGACATCGGAAATTTTCAAGTGACTAATCCTGTAACATATCTGCTAGAGCACTACGAGGGTAACCCTATAAAAGGAGGATTTTACGAAATGGAGTTACTGAAAGTGAAACATCCCCACCTCTAACTTGTTGAACAAATTCTAAAAAACGAATGGCGATAAAGTTTACGTGAAATGGCTGGGACTCTCTTCAAAGCAAAGCTCTTGGTTAAATGCTAAAGATGTAGTATTATAATTTAAAATAAAAATAATTTTTGCGAAAAAGGTTAATTCAGCGTTTTATTTCTCAATCTAGATTTTTAAAATTGATTCAACCATAAGCTTAATTCTATATCGAGCGCACTGTAATGAACATTAAGGTCTAAATTCCAGTGAAAAATGTTTCCCTCACCTTGCTATTAATAAGAAAAATTGTAAACGGCAAGCTGACATGAATAAATAACGTAACAAGCAAGACCAAAAATCTAAAGAACGCTATTACAAAAGTGCCAAGCTAATATCATTCCACATAGGAGATAAAGTCCCATTAAAGACTAAGAAGGAAAAGTATAAACCATCCCAAATCTCTATAAGACCTTATACAATAACAACAATTCCATTACAAGTAAATACTAAAATAAAAATTGTCAAACGAGCGACAATAATGCGTATTAACAGCGTTTTAACTCACGGAACTACAGAATACTAGAGCAATAAATTCGCCGTGTGTATTCACCATATATGTATAGTCTCATTTACAAGGCTAAGTGTGAAGTATATCGAAGGAAAATTGTATGTAGGCTTTTATGAATATCCTTAATTGGACAAAATTAAATCCAATTTGTTAAGAAAATATGATCGTGCGATTGATAATTGCCTCCTGAGAAAATCTGCATCAAGCATCCTCATAGATTTAAATATACTCAGACAAGATCTACATTATACAATATTATTATTAATAAAATAATTCAATCCATTCTAATCTAATGTAAACAAAGCCACCCGCAACTCAAAAATATTGCAATTCAGCGATCGCATCGTCCAAAGCTAGAAATAAGAAACAAAACCAAATGCTTCACAATCTGCTCATTTCTCCCGATTATTTCGCAATATCACAACAATCTATAGAACGCTATTACAAAAGTGCCAAGCTAATAGCATTCCACATAGGAGATAAAGTCCTCCTAAAGAGTGAGAAGGAAAAGTATAAACTATCCGAAATCTCTAGGGGACCTTATACAATAACAACAATTCCATTACAAGTAAATATTAAAATAAAAATTGTCAAACGAGTGAAAATATTGCGTGTGTATTCACCATATATGTATAGGCTCATTTACAAGGTTAAGTGTGAAGTATATTGAAGAAAAATGTTTTCCTAGCAAAAAATAATAAAAATAATATGGTAATATCTCGGAAACCGTTGCTCGTAGACGATTTTTGATTAAAATTTGTTCCCCCAACAGTACCAATACCCTAACTGGAAACATCATCACGAATTCATAGAACCCAAAAAAATATACTATTATTAACATTAATTATACTTCAAATATTTAAAAATTCATCCTACTGCAGAGTGCGAATCATCTCTAGAGATAAGAACTACGTCACCATAAACTGCTGATAAGATTCCACATAACATAAACAATGCCACATGCAACCCAAAAATATTGCAATTTAGCGATCGAGCCGTCCAAAGCTAGAGATAAGAAACAAAATCAAATGCCTCACAATCTGCTCATTTCGCCCGATTATTTCGCAATATCACAAGACGTATCACGACGAAGTAAGAGCAGGAGCGGGGGACCGATCTCAGCGCGGGAGGGAGAGGGGAAAAGATCTCAGTGGGGGAGGGGACGGGGGACCGATCTCAGCGCGGGAGGGAGAGGGATCAAAATGCCACCCCAAACACAACCCCTAGCGCCTGATGCAACCCCTACCGCCTGATGCCACCCCAAACACACACAAAAGAGCTTTCAGCTGATCGTCCAAGACCAGAAGAAGCTTTCATGACGTCACACACCTCAAAACTGCTCGTCCAAGACCAGAAAAAGCTTTCAAACGCTCCTCCACGTCCAAACCAAGAGCTTTTGGGACCGTTTTGTAGTTTTTTGAGCCCCTGTACATTTCTTATGGGAAAATTGCGCTAGAACCGGCATAGCCTATCTACTAAGAAAACCCGTTTGGAATGACACTTTTGTGGGCTGTCGCCTACAATTGCTGAGATATGGCCGAGTGGTTGGTTTATTCCTTGAAATTCATGAAAAACACGGTATCTGAGCAAGACAATCCCAGTTGATCAGGCACGGTTTAAAAGAAAACCTGTTTGGAATGACACTTTTGTAGGCTGTCGCCTACAATTGCTGCGATATGGCCGCTTGGTTGGTTTATACCTTGAAATTCATGAAAAATACGGTATCTGAGCAAGACAATCCCAGTTGATCAGGCACGGTTTAGAAGAAACCCCGTTTGGAATGACACTTTTGTGGGCTGTCGCCTACAATTTCTGAGATATGGCCGAGTGGTTGGTTTATTCCTTGAAATTCAAAGATGGAATCAACCAGCACACCTTTCCACTTTGAAGATTATTCATTGGATGAAGGAGGTAGTAGTGGTAGTGGTGATGATGTTGATGATCTTCAGGATGACGATGATGATGATGATGAGTTTGCTACACCAACACAATCAAAAACATTAAAAGAACATAGTTAACGGATATTAGAATCACCAGGCCAAATATTTTTTTTTTTTATTTTTTTTTTTTTAAACCTATGGAGTGTACTACAGCGATGGGTGGAGGATTGGTTATTCATCGCTAAAAGTTGGAGATGAAAATGTTGATATTGGAGGCAGGCTATATAAGATAACCAAAGGTTTATTTGTTCTGATTTCTATGAAACATCCTACCGGTTACAATAGGGAAGACTTGTACAATTATCGATCAATTTTAAACGATTCAAGCGTGCACAGGCGTGATTTTAATGAAAATAAACAAATAAAAGGAAAAAATACCTATAAATATAAAAAAATTATAAAAAAGTTAGTGAACACTCCTACACTGCGTACTGGAACAGGAGTCATGAGAATTCCTAAAAACAACATTGATTACCTCTATTGGGATGATCCTAATGAACTTGTTGATAGACTTCGTATATTAATAGCATCCCAACAAGCTGGAAATAATGGTCATCCTAATGAAATTATATCAATCGTTGAGGAGCTACGGGAGGCTGAAATAATTACATAAATATTGGCATATACGATGAATACATTCATTTTGTCATATCCTATCTCTACAAACTAATCAGAGAAATTGCTAAGAAAATATGATCGTGCGATTGATAATTGCCTCCTGAGAAAATTTGCATCAAGCATCCTTATAGGTTTAAATATACTCAGACAAGATCTACATTATGCAATATTATTAATAATAAAATAATTCAATATAATTTAATATATTAATCAATCAATCAATCAATCCCTATCAGCAAATGCTGCAGCATCCCTAAATAAAGAACTCTTTGTTTTGAATAATTCATTCCATTCTAATCTAATGTAAACAAAGCCAACTGCAACCCAAAAATATTGCAATTCAGCGATCGCATCGTCCAAAGCTAGAGATAAGAAACAAAACCAAATGCCTCACACTCTGTTCATTTCTCCTGATTATTTCGCAATATCACAAGACGTATCACGGAGAAGTAAGAGCGGGGGCGGGGGACAGATTTCAGCTTGGGAGGAGGAGGGGAACAGATCTCAGCTGGGGGAGGGGGTGGGGTAAAATTGCACCCCAAACACAACCCCTAGCACCTGATGCCACACCAAACACAACCCCTACCGCCTGATGCCACCCCTTACAGCCTGATGCAACCACCAATCACACACAACAAAAGAGCTTTCAGCTGATCGTCCAAGACCAGAAGAAGCTTTCATTACGTCACACATCTCAAAACTGCTCGTCCAAGACCAGAAGAAGCTTTCAAATGCTTCTCCACGTCCAGACCGAGAGCTTTTGGGACCGTTTTGTAGTTTTCTGAGCCCCTGTACATTTCTTATGGGAAAATTGCGCCCGAACTCTCATAGCCTATCTACTACACTCACATTGACAACAACGAAAAAAATGTTGGGCACACTATTGTAAAAGTCTTTTGATGATCTAAAGGAATTTTCTTTGCACTTTTGGGCCTGTCAATATCACAGAAAAATGAAACACACTCACTTCGATGAAGATTCAAGCGAAACTAAGTAAAATAGTTCAAAAGAAGAGGGAATACTTAACCATCGGCGTCAGACAGATTTTGGAAAAAACCCGCCATAACATTTTTTTCGGCAACAGGCAAAATAATAAACGATCCTTTTGTGGATTTTGAATCGACCAAAAACTCATTCATTTTTCGCCACAAGTCCGCACTAGGTACAGCACCCAGCGGTTTAAAACAGCTTCTTTCCCTTCCAAGGGATTAACAACCATGCGAACCTAGTATAGATGTCATGCGGGTACCGTTTACAATAATTTCGAACGTACAAACCCACTATGGACTACGTGTAGATTTCGATAATTTTTACTCGGGTACTCATTAAACGATCGTCTATTGTGTCGCCCTCCGTTACAGCGTGATATATCTCTTTTAGTAACAGCATGGAGACAGCACAAATTCGTTTTCACAGCCGACATAGTTAAAATGTATCGACAGATTTTGATACATCCGTCCGAAAAGGACTTTCAAAGAATAATCTGGCGCTCAAGCTCTGATGACTGTCCCTCTGATTATCGCCTTTTGACGGTAACTTTTGGAGTTTCGAGTGCACCGTTTTTGGCTATCCGTGTCATACAACAGCTAGCTAAGGACGAGGGTCAAAAATATCCTCTCGGTGCAAAGATACTTTTGAACGACATTTATGTCGATGACATTCTTTCCGGAAGCGACACATTAGAAGAAACACGTGAGTGTAGTAGACAGGTTGACTCGATTTTAAGACGCGGAGGATTTGAACTAAGAAAATGGAGCTAAAATTCTGAGAATGTTTTGGCCGATATCCCCGATGCTAATCGTTCGTGCGCTACATCTTTAATCATCTGCGCTGAAAGCGCAATAAAAACTTTAGGATTGCGCTGGATGCCTTCAGGAGATTTTTTCTCGTACGTGTTTCAGCCAAAACATCACGAAACCCCGCACTCAAAACGGAAAATTCTAGCCGAAATTGCCCAAATTTATGATCCCTTAGGATGGTTAGCCCCTATTACTGTCACGACGAAAATATTCATGAAGTTGTTGTGGAAAGAAGGCATTTCGTGGGATGAACCCATTCCTGAAAATTTATCTAAAGAGTGGTATGATATTCTATGTTTGCTCAACAAATTAGACACCATAACAATAAGTAGATATATTAGTACCGGACCTACCAGTGAATTGCAGCTTCACGGCTTCTGTGATGCGTCGGAAGAGGGTTATGGGGCTGTTCTTTACCTCCGAGTACAAAACAACTAAAATGTTGAGGTAAACCTTCTCGTTGCGAAAACTAAAGTAACTCCATCAAAGGCTCTTACTATACCAAAGCTGGAGCTCTGCGGAGATGTACTGCTGTCCAGGCTAATAAAAAAGTTTCTACCTTCCATTGCTTCAAAGGAAATCAAAACCTTCCTGTGGACAGATTCCACAATTGTTCTTTCGTGGATTAATCGACATCCATCCCACTTTAAAACAAATTCTTATTAATCTCGATCCATTTCAGATTTCGTGGGGACATGTGAAAACTGAAGAAAATCCCGCCGATTTAGCCAGTCGAGGCATTTTAAATATAAATAAAATAAGTGATACGCTATGGTGGAAGGGACCTAAGTGGCTCCTCAGACCAAGGCAAGCGTGGCCGTCACATCTCATTCCCGATCCAAAACCCGAATTATTAGAAATCAAACCCATAAAGTCATTCTTAGATCAAGACTTAAACAAAGATTCCACTTATTTTACAAAGGTTTTATATAGATTTTCCTCCTTTTCCCGTTTCCTTAGAGCTACAGCTTTAATTCAGAGATTTATTAGCAAACTGCGTCGACTCGAAATGCCCAAGAATTCAACTTGGATCTCCGCAGCCGAAATAGACAAAGCCCGTTTTTTCTGGATAATGCATGAGCAAGGTAGACTCTTTTCAGAAGAAATAGCCCGTCTTGCATCTAATAAGTCGCTCAATAAAAATAGCAAAATTATTTCCCTCAACCCGTTCTTAGATCATGAGGGCCTGTTAAGGGTGGGAGGAAGACTTGAACAATCTTCGCTGGCCTATTTTGAGAAGCATCCCTTAATTCTTCACTCCGAAAGCCATTTAACTCGCTTAATTATCGACTATACACATAGACTTTGTTTACACGGTGGCGTTACTTTAACTCTTTCTATGATAAGGAAAACTACTTGGATAGTAAATGGGAAAAGTGCAGTTAAGAAAATTATCGGCAAATGTGTCATATGCTTTAAAAATTCATGTCAGACCAAAACTTAGCTTATGGAAGCTTTACCACCCCCTCGAGTACGTCCATCTCGTCCCTTTTCGAATGTTGGTCTTGATTACGCAGGACCCTTTCAGCTTAGAATCTCCCGCACGCGAGGATGTAAAACCTACAAAGGGTACATGGCCATTTTTGTATGTTTATGCACGAAAGCTGTGCACATCGAAGTTGTGAGTGATCTCACAACTGAGGCATTTTTAGCTTTTTTAAGGCGTTTCATTGCCAGGAGGGGCTTGTGCCGAAATATCTACTCAGACTGTGGCACTACCTTTATAGGAGCAAGGAATCATCTTGAACAAGAAATAAAAAGGGCTTATAATGAAGATACTCGACAAGCATCGAAATTGGTGAGCATTAACGGAATAGACTGGCATTTTATTCCCCCGGCCTCTCCTCATTTTGGGGGTTTATGGGAGGCGGGAGTGAAATCCATCAAACATCACCTAAAGAGAATTATAGGAAACGTCCCTCTCACTAATGAGGAAATGTCCACTGTTCTTACCCAAATAGAATCCTGCTTAAACTCGCGCCCGTTGTATCCTCTTCACGATGACCCCAATGACTTTGGGATTCTTACTCCCGGCCATTTTTTAATAGGTGATTCTCTTTTGGCACCGCCTGAACGAGACTTTACAAATTCAAGGGTTAATGCACTCACCAGATGGAATTTCGTACAGCAGATAAAACAAAGTTTTTGGAAGGCTTGGAGTCGAGATTATTTATCACGCCTTCAGCAACGTCCGAAATGGCTAAGAGCTTGGAAATTGGCGATATAGTCCTTATTAAAAATGAGTGTATCCCGTCCAATCAGTGGGCTTTGGGAAGAGTAATTGAACTCCATCCTGGCAACGACCAACTCGTTCGCGCCGTGACATTAAAAAAGCAAAAGGGTATATTGAAACGACCCATAACAAAACTCTGCTTATTACCGATAAATACCTCCAGCGATAATTTATCTTCGGCTGGAATTAAAATAAAACAAAACACCAAACAAATCTGACATTAATGAATTAAAACGCGAGGAATTTTCTTATTATTTAAAATATTTGTCCGCTTCTTGTCTTTGAAATTTGAATTTGAATTTTACTAATAGTCAAAAAGGGCAATTGGTAACCTCACTTACTTATTCCACATTATTTTACCTATCCCATCCGCCGCACTTACGCTGACGAGTTTTAAATGTCGACATAATATATACATTGCTGCAAGAAGTTAATAACTAATTTTACTATTTCAACAATAACGTCCAATTGTACCGGACCATCCTGCATTACTGTTGAAATCTGGAAAATTTCAAGGGGGGCCAGAATGTTCGAGTTTCCAAGAAATTCTTCATGCATGGAACCATCCTCAACGCATCCTATATCCTCTTCCATGAAAAGAATATGGCGCAGGCACCGAATTCGCTGCGATCTAATCACCACGAGGAGCTGATTACGCCCGGACACTTACTTGATAACAGTAGCTCGAGCGATACACAACAATCACGGTCCAGCACTTCACAGCGAGCAAGCCGTCGATAGCA
This sequence comes from Tolmerus cingulatus, assembly GCA_959613345.1. Taxonomy (NCBI): domain Eukaryota; kingdom Metazoa; phylum Arthropoda; class Insecta; order Diptera; family Asilidae; genus Tolmerus; species Tolmerus cingulatus. The sequence continues at coordinate 258,676 of CAUIJO010000084.1, forward strand.
ACCCAGCCAAAGTCCAGCACATCATCGCCAGCACCGTTGATATCAACATATTCAGTGCAGCATTAAACAGGAAGAATTAAGTGCATTTTTGTCTTCCAATTCACCCAAGGCTTTCTTCCTCCTCAAATCAACACTCTGTCTGAACACAGTGCTAAACCGCAGCAGGAACTGGAAACCCCTAGAGCATTGGCTCAAGAACCTCCACCACAATATTATATGAGTCAGGACTTAAAAACGTCCGAACAGTACGACCGCTTTACTCAGAATAGGCTGATTATCAGTAGTAACCGTTTATGAAGCAAGAGCCTGTTGACCACTACTCATTCGATCGCTCGTTGTTGATGTCAATGTGTTCAATCGATCTATTCTTTGATAATTATCAGCAGGCTTTTCCTTTTAGCATTGGCTAAGAAGTAACTGATAATACGTTCGATCGTATGCTTATGGGTACGGGTGAATTTGGAAATTGAACCGAGATATAGTTAAGTAATGAATTTCTCTTTTCCAAGCAAATTAATAACTTTGTTTTTTCCAGAGCGAATTGCAGGATTCTGGAAAATAGAAAATGTTCAAACAGAATCAATGCTAACCGGTGAAGTTATGGCACTTGAACGATATTTCAAATTTACTCATACACGAGATACTGACGGACGCTATACAGTGAGGATACCTTTTAAACAAAATCCGGGCGAAACCGAAGATTTAAATCGAACGAAAATGTTGGCAATGGGAAGACTGTTTCAAATGGAAAGAAAATTTATATTTGTCAAAATGTACGCTGTTAGATACAAGGATTTTATGAGTGAATGTATCGGCCTTGGACATATTATTCCAATAACTGATAACACAGAGACAGGTTATTATATACCACACCATGCAGTTGTCAAGTTCAACGACAAAGTTAAGAGTGGTCTTTGACGCCAAAGCAAAATACAATAATCTACAGAGCTTGAACGATATCATGATAGTCGGGCCAGAAATACAGCAGCATCTCAAATCCGTAATGTTGAGATTGCGAAAACATCGATTTGCACTGTTTGCTGACATTGAAAAAATGTACCTCCAGTTAAGAATGGATGTTCGTGATCAACTATTTATATCAACGCATTTTGTGGCGCGAAAATACTTATTCAAACATAATGGAGTATCAATTAACAATGGTGACGTATGGAACGAAGGCGGCACGATATTTAGTAATCCACAATCTTCAACAGCTAGCAAAAGATGACGAGGAGAAATATCCCATTGGGTCGAAAATACTATTTCACGATACTTATCTAGACGATGTGGTCTCTGGTGCAAACACCGTTGAAGAAATCCGCATGGCAAGCCAGCTACTAATCGAACTCTTGGGAGGTGGAAGATTTATCCTGAGGAAATGGTCCAGTAACAGCAAGGATCTACTACACAAAATTCCGTGGAATTTAAGAGAATGTGCAAAAAAAAGAGATTTCGAAGGGGTAGCGAAAATATATGATCCCATTAGGTTACTAGTACCTACTGTGATCAAAATAAAATTATTACTCCAAGAGTTGTGGCTTCAAGGATCTGATAGGGATGCTTAATTAAGCAGTGAAATTCGCCAAAAATGGCACCGTATAATATTCGACTTCCTTGTTGGGTACAATATACAGGAGCAACTTGTAATTGTGAGTTACACGGATTCTCAGACGCCTCTGAGAAAGGATATAGTTTTGTTATATACTTAAGAGTGATTCCATTGGGAGAACATTGTCTCACCTACTTAGCGCAAAGAAAAAGGTGGCAGCACTTCGGTCGAAATTATCCTTACCAAGGTTGGAGTTATGTGGAGCAGTATTATTGACAAATCTGATGAAGGAAACAAAGAAATTGAAAATATTCTATGTTATGCACAGAGAGATTCCACAATTGTGCTCTCTTGGTTACAGGAGAGACCATACAAATGGAAAACATTCGTTGGAAATAGGGTAGCCGGGATTCAGTTTATACTAGACAGTAGCCGATAGGTCCTATATTAAGGGTAATGAAAATCCTTCGCACTGTGCGTCACAAGGCTTGTATCCGTCAAGTTTGAAGTCGCACCCTCTTTGGTGGGAGGGCCCCTTATGGCTGAAGGAAACGCATATTTCATGCAACAAAAAGTAAGAGGAGATAACTAACTTAGAAAGAAATTCCGTAGCAGTGCATGCTGTACTCAATAACAATTTACAGCCAAAAAAAATTCTGTATGAACTGTTTTCATTAATTGAAAAAATTCAACGCATATTAGCTGTTTGGCTGCGATGTATGTACTAGTATGCTACGTAAGTGCACGAGACGTGTAAATAACGAAAATGGAAATCAACGAGAAACCGATAGGAGAAGGACTGCACCACTCACAATAAACTGGACAAAGCATTACTGTTGATTGCAAGATATACCCAACAGTTGCACTTTTCAAATGAAATCACGAAGTTAAAGTTGGGAAAATCGGTCGATAAAGGTTGCCGATTATCATCGCTAGCATCAATATATCAAAAGGATCAGGTGATTAGGGTCAACGGCCGCGAGCTGGTTCGTGCCGGCGACATGGCGCTCCAAAGACTTGATACTGGGCACTCACTCTCGGGCTGCACGCCCTCCCGCTATGATAGCGTGGTTCGATTCGGGTCTTCGCAACCATTACAAAAATGGCGCCCAACGTGGGGCCCGAATGAGATAGGAAACCTTCTCGTTTGGGTCACTACATTAGCCTTTACGGCATAATAAATTCGTCGTGATGTTCGGTAGGCATCACCTCTCACCTCTCTGGTAGTGGAAGTGAGAGGAACTACTATGATATTTGTCCCTTACTATATACTTTCCCTCCCCCCCAGCGAGTTTGTCCTGTACCTCCCTGTCGGGAGGAGTTCAACGAGCCAGAACGTGGCGAGAGCTCCCAAGTTCTGTCATTGCGACTTGGTGGGGCTCCTCCAGATGAGGGTAGGGCATGCTTGGGATTGATGGGGGGCGCGTCGCGTGTCAGTGCGAGACCAGCGTCTTGCGAGACCTCGCCCTTGCGACATGCCACGCTTCCTCCTGACAACCCGGTGCATACAGGGTAAATACAGCTCGGACGGATTGAGTGGCTGTCCTGGAGTATGGTGAGAGATCGTGGCTGTGAGGGTTGCGACCCCTCTCTCATTGCCTCACGGAGTCTCCCCCCAGCCGCGAAGGTCGAAGTAACTTCGCGAGTTTTGAAGGAGACTAGAGAGTTCGGTATGGCTCAGGCCCAGCCGACCTGCTTGCCTCAGGTTATCCTTCGGGGCTACGTTTGGTTGCTGTCGAGCTGAGTTAATTTTCATATTACTGCTATTAAGGTTTGTCGAATATACTAACTTTTCAATTGCAAGGTAGATTATGTCATAAAATTGGTACTCAAAGTTGTTGGTTCTAGTAAAATACAGTCGGAATTTTCTTTATTATAAAATAAATTTTTTTTTTGTTTCCGTCGAATTTAACGCTCGCAAGTCCAGTTACCACGAGATCGGAAATATGGCACATAGGGTGCTATGGTATAAAATTTTTTTTTGGGGTCAAGTTTACATAGACATTTTGAGTTTAGGATATAATAGTAGGAGTTAAGTTCAGTACTGAATTATTGAATTAAATCAGGGTGCGGAGAGAATTCGGACGCTGCGATAGTTAATCTTTTTTTTTTTTGCGTAGTTAACTTTTCAACTATTTTGTTGGTTATTGGGTGGAGGCTTAGAAATCTCGCTTCCCACCTACAGTCAGTATACCATTTACGCCAGCTGGTATAATAGCTGAATTAAATTTTATTAGCCACGCGCGGAGTACAGTTCAATCGAGTAGTAAGGTTGAGTCCTCCTTAGGCAGGGCCCAGAGGGGTGTGTTCGGAATTATTTTGTTTTGGCCATTATGACTGGGAAAGAAGGCGCGTCTCAAGACAGTAGCCTAGACGACACGGTGGTCGAGAGACCTGACGGTACCACACGCAGCGACTCAGACGTAAGATTGCCCTCGCAAGTAACGGACGACAGCCCCTCGGCTTTAGACACCTTACGTACGGAGTTACACGGGTTGCGATACGCCCTCAATGAAATCAGGAGCGGTCATGGACTGATTCCTATAGGCGTCAATCAGCAGGGTAGTTCTAGTGTTCGAGGCAGAGGTACCCCCACAAGACCCAATAATGCCAATGCAAATCGCGGACGGGGCAGAGGTCGTCCCCCGAGGTCTGGCACACGCACCGGTTTGAGGAGTCAAGCCAATAGATCTGCACGGGTTCCAGGCACCCCTAATTTCGATGAGGAGAGAGGCCAAGGCGAACGCCACCCTGGCGCATGCGAAAGTGGAGTACCGGGAGTACATGTAGAACCAAGTCCCCCCTCACAACGTAGTGGGTTTGCCTCTGGTGATATTTCTGTTTTGACTTCGCCAAGGGACGGTCTAGACTATGTACCGACTCGGAAGTCCGTAATGCTGTCATGGAATTTCACATTTAATGGAGATTCAAAAGGTATGACACCCGAGGATTTCATATACCGCACCGATTGTGTAGCAAAATCTTGTGGAGTAAGTGAAGTGGAACTTTGGTCCAATATCCACTTCTTATTAAAGGACAAAGCCGAAGCATGGTTCTGGGCAGTTTTCCGGAGACACTTTAGGAGCTTTACCTGGCTCATGTTCAAACACCAGTTACAGGAAAGATGCCAACCGCCCCAGACTAATCACCGCATTTCGCAAGCGCTGATGACGGCACGTCAACTGCCGACTGAGAGTTACGCGGATTTTGAGCAGCGTATATTAGCGCTACAGTACAAGTTGGATCGACCCTTGCCTGAAGCGGAGTTGGTGAAGATTATCAAAGATGGTCTTAGTCCACGATTGGCACATCTAGTTTACGTACAACCTGCCTTCACACTACTCGAGCTACGACACACAGGCAGAGCGCCTACAGTCGAACACATCTCGCTTCAATAGTAACACAAGAGCAGTATTCGGTAAAGTTCAGGAGCTGAATTCAGAAGTTGGAACGGTATCCAGCAACGGATGTAGAGGATGCAAGGATCGACGCCATTAGCGAAGGCCCGGCGGAGGTCAAATGTTGGAACTGTCACAGACCTGGACATTTTTTCCAGATGTGCCCAGCTGAGCAGAGGAACCTTTTCTGCTACAGATGTGGTAGCCCTGGAACCACCACCCCGCGATGCTATAAATGTTCGGGAAACCCAACTACGGGCAGCACTACAGCCGGAATGCCGCGCCCGTCACCAACCCAGAGCCCGGCATCGATCAAAACGGAGTCTGTAAGAACTCCTCGCCCGAACCTACCACACAAATCCTAAGGAGATTACCTCTTATAAAGACGCAGCCACCTGACTCGACAATTTACTCATCGGATTGGTCCCTCAAAAATTCTAATACACCTTCTACGCCAGCTAGATCATTTGCCCACCCTAACGAGACTTTCACATTCCCGGTTACGAAATCTACAGCCCTGAAGAAGAATTCTGGATTATCACTACATGAACGATGGACAAGGTACCAACAAGTTCGCAACCGTATATTTACCTCAAGTATTGACACAGCCATTACTAAAAACAATCCTGATTTTAATTGTACCCAGTGCAAGTACAAGTCCTTGTTGAGGGTACGAAGGCTGGCAGCGGAACGCAGACAGGTTGTAAGGAAGATAGCAGCTAGCATTGTACAAGTTTCTAATGACGATAGGCCATATGTCAAAGTTCAGATAAATGGCACTCCAATAATTGGTATGTTGGACAGTGGGGCAAGTGTAACCTGTTTAGGGAAAGACTCAGACAAGTTTATGCAACAAGCGAATTTGGCACCGGTTGAGTTGAGGTCAGTAGCCACAGCAGACGGGCAAGCACAGGAAGTCACAGGCCTCGTGAAGGTCTCAGTTACTTACCGTTGTGTCACGAGACCCCTAACGATCTGTATTGTACCCAGCTTGGCCCAAGAACTTTATTTGGGAGTAGATTTTTGGCGTAGCTTCAATCTAGCCCCTGGCCTTGTGTCAGAGCTTTCCATCTTGCCCAATTCTGATGGCTCACGCCACCACTTGTCCCCCAAACAAGCCTTACAACTGGAGAACACCATTGCCAAATTTCCTAGTTTCGCAATACATGGCCTTGGCAAAACTCAACTGATGGAGAAAGTCATAGACACACAGAATGCTATACCCATTAAACAACGCCACTACCCCGTCTCGCCAGCCATACAAAAATTAATGTATGAAGAACTAGATCGGATGCTCTCTTTAGGAGTGATAGAAGAGTCCAACAGTCCCTGGAACTCGCCAGTAGTGTTAGTGCGAAAACCCGGAAAGAATCGGCTTTGTTTGGACTCTCGGGCAGTCAATAAAGTAACCGTTAAGGACGCATATCCGTTGCCGCATATAGATGGTCTCCTTGGGAGGCTGCAGGATACTCGATTCATCAGCGGCATAGATCTGAAGGACGCGTTTTGGCAGATATCCCTTAGATCAAAAGAGTCGCGAAAAAACCGCCTTTACGGTTCCTGGGCGACCGTTGTACCAGTTTACGGTTATGCCATTCGGCCTTTGTAATGCGCCCCAGAGGATGTGCCGGCTGATGGATCGAGTCATACCGGGGCACCTTCGTGAGAACATCTTTGTTTATTTAGATGATTTGCTAGTGGTGACGCCCACCTTCGACAAACACATACAGGTTTTAGGGGAGGTAGCAGAACGTCTTCAGCAGGCTGGTCTAACAATTAATGTTGGCAAAAGGAGATTTTGCGTGCGGGAAGTACGATACATCGGCTTCGTGGTAGGAGACGGAACTTTAAAAACCGATCCGGATAAGATTACCGCCATCCGTGAGTTCCCTGAGCCGAAAACCTCCAAACAGCTACGGAGATTTCTGGGTATGACTGGTTGGTACCAGAGGTTCGTGGCTAATTATGCGTCGGTGGCCGCCCCGCTCACAGATTGCCTGAAGAAGGCTAAGACCTTTAAAATTTCAGAGGAAGGTAAGAAGTCATTTGAACGGTTGAAAGCTGCCTTAATCTCGGCGACGAAGTTATACACGCCAGACTTTTTGCAACGTTTTTATATACAGTGCGACGCCAGCAGCACTGGTGTCGGTAGTGTTCTTTTTCAAAAAGATAGACAAGGGCACGAACATCCTATCGCCTTTATGTCGAAGAAAGTTAATCCGACTCAGGCAAAGTACAGTATAACTGAACTTGAGTGCTACGCTGCATTGCTAAGCGTGAAGAAGTTCCGGGCGTACATAGAAGGACAACCTTTTACCATTATTACAGACCATGTCAGTCTACGTTGGCTTATGAGCCAGAGCGATTTGAATGGTCGCCTAGCTCGATGGAGCCTAAAGCTACAAAGGTTTGATTTCGACATTGAACACCGGAAAGGTAGCCAGAATGTAGTACCCGATGTCTTGTCGAGAGCTTATATGGATGAACTAAGTCTGACAGGAAGTTGGCCTATGGAAGTGGAACTTGGTATCTGGAAGATGAGATTTTTACCACGTTCGGGGTTCCAGAAACAATATTTTCAGACAACGGTAAACAATTTGTATCTGCTATGTTTCAGAAACTCTGAGCCGACTATGGTATACGACATGTCCGCACCGCAAAATACTCTCCACACCCGAATGCGTGAGAAAGGGTGAATCGGTAAGTTCTAGCAGCAATTCGAGCGTACATAGGGGATGACCATCAAAATTGGACCTTCATCTTCCCAACATAGCCTGCGCTCTTCGGAGTACGGTGCATCAATCATTAAACATCGATCCCTATTACACATTGTTCGGACAACATATGGTGCTCCATGGAACTACATATCCTCTTCTAAGGAAACTACACAGTCTGGAAGATGGTGATGCCAGATGCATACCGGTGTCAGATAAGTTAGCCCTAATCCGTGCGCGAGTGAAGAAGCAACTGGAGCCCGCACACACCCGATAAGAAAAAGCGTATAACACTCGGAGCCGTGAAGTAAGCTATACCCCAGTTCAGGAGCTCTTCAGGCGACTGTTCAACCACAGTAATATGCCACAGGGAAGAAACGCCAAACTAAACAAAAAATTCGACAAAGCCAGGATAGTTCGGCCCTTAGGCAGCTCCCTCTATAAGTTGGAAGACCTACGCGGGACGACGTTGGAAATATATCATGCCAAGGACCTCAGGCAGTAGAAGAGAAAAGTGATTGTGGAACCGTTTTTCTATCATCTACTCCCCGTTGAGAGCCGCTCGTAGCTGATAGCCTTGTGACAGTTCCTTTAAAACAAAAAGAAAAATAATAATAAATAATAAATTCCGAACGATCCCTTCGGCAAGGAGGCTTCGGATGCACGTTAGTGATCCCCACGCCAACTGGGTGTGAGAGAGGAGACGTATTTGACATGGCCATGCCTAGGCGCAACCACGCGACAGGAAGACATCCGCTCGGCCATTTTCCATCCGTCAGCCGAGAACAGCAGACACAATTAAGTGCGTCCGCGAGCTATTTCGTTGAAAGAAAAAAAAAAGTGGTACATAGTGTAGCCTTTTTGGAATTTGGAACATTAGCCCTACAAGAAAGAGCCCTCGTTACTGTATATAGGGCCACCCAATACCGATCTGAAGAGACGGCCCGCAGCTACAATTAGCAGCCAGGCGGTAGAAAGTCCAAAAACCCCTTCCCCAGGGAGTAAGACGCAATCTCGGTGCTCGCCTCGTGGGCCTGGAATCGCTGCGCCGAGTTAATATTACACACCCTCCCCCCTTCTTTAGGGTGGGAGCGGACTTAAAGTTTGTTGGAGGGGTGCGCCAAAATGTAGAGAGTTGGCGCACTCTTAATAGGGTGGGGGAGTGGGTGGCAGATCGCGGGGAGGCAGACCTACCACTTATCTCTGCGACGGGGTGAGGCAGACCTCGTGACTTCTAACTTCCCTACTTTCCTTTTTCCAGGTGATTTTAATGTGGGGTAACAAAAAAACTTCTAGAGGGGAATTCTCCATCCCCCTAGGGAGCGTTAATAATTCTCTGGGGTGCTCTTTGGGTCAAGTCCCCGAACCCCCCCTCCGGCGAGCTGGTTCGTGCCGGCGACATGAGGCTCCAAGGACTTGATACTGGGCACTCACTCTCGGGCTGCACGCCCTCCCCCTATGGTAGCGTGGTTCGATTCGGGTCTTCGCAACCATTACACATACTTCTAGACGATAGTATCTTAATAGGTTGCAACATAACCAAAACAAGCCTAGACTAGCTCGGTAGGAGGAAATAGAATAGTATTAACACAACTTTGCCGGCTCGAGCTCAGGGCTGGGAGTGTTCCCGCATTAGCTTAAAAATTCCATTTCTGGTGGGTTCTATAAAAAACAAAAAAATTGGAAAAGACAATTTACCAAGCCAGTTGACCCTCAGTTCTGCCGACAACGAAATATTAAGAAACCGCCCCGAAATGTGTCATCGTTGCCCACAGCCAACGTATTAATTTACGCAATCATCGTAACTTCCACAAAACCAAACTCTAAATTTTGATTAGTTTTTTTTTGTTCTATTTATATATTACAAACAAAAATATAACAATTAATTATATTTAGCATATAGGAACTAGCTACCCTATGGTGATTAAGGTTGACAAAACGGATAGTACTCAAATTCAAATCTATTAATGCACCGAGAATCTTCTCACCTGTACCGGCCCGCAGGTACAATTTAAAAAAAAATCGTGTCTTTTTTTTTACTACAAAATTTTAATATTGAAAGAATAAAGGAAGGATATTTACGGATATTGCTGCCCACTCACCTGCGACCCATCCGGTGATTGAAGTTTCGACCATCGGCGACGCACCAGGTTGGAACCGAATTTGTTTTATTTAAAAATCAATCTCTCCCTTTTCCCATCCTTTTCTGTTTTGTTTTTTTTTCCAGACAAAAAAAAAATTAAATAATTACGGATTAGCCAAATAGGCCAACTCTACGAGTTGTGAGAAAAAACACGATACACTAACAATCACAATAACATAATAACACTCTAAATTAGCTATGTCGTTTTTTTTTTTTTTTTTTGTTTGTTATATATATATCTACTACCTATTACTAATTAATAACCCGACAATAAATTCTTTTCCTTTGAATCACCGAAATTCAGATCTTTGTTTTTTCCCCTTCCCTCTCTCCTTCCTTTTCTTTAATCTGAACTTTTATTTTGCAACCTTCTGCTATGGCATCGTCCACGAAAATGATCACACGCCGCCGTCCGTCCCGAAGCAGAACCAATCTGACAGTTTGTGCTGAAGTTCGTCCGCTTCAAAGTAGCCCCGCTGAACAAGAACAAGAACATTTATTGCGACTTTTTTAAACAGTAAATTAAATGCACATGGTACTTAAGATTGTAATTTGGCTGGATACAAACATCCACGCTAGACGCTTTTTAACCTAAGGTTGGTTTGACATTTGTTTCAGTACATTCACATAATTTAATACATTCAGAAAATCTGTGTTGCGCATCACAGAGCATTCAAGATGGTGTACTTAAGAGTAGGATAGAAATACATAGAAAGAAAGAGAAATGAAATAAAAAGAGCGCCAGCTACGCTAGACGTAACACATATGGTGGCGCAGAATTCAAAGTGGGGGCCGAGTGTGTGGCCGATTCAATATAGTAGTCTGTTAAGCTATATATGGGTACTTAAAGTAATACAGTCTCAGAATAGATAAATATAAGGCGAGAGGTACGGATGAATAAGTCACGTACAGTCAGGCACAACATTCATCACATGGGAGAGAAATCTTAAAGTAGTACAGTCTTAAGGTAGTTGTGTATATATTGTGGGTATGCACGAAATACTTTCGTGCTCAGTCAGGCACAATAGTTAATAATCTTACGCATCTAAAAATAGGAATTCACTCTTACTCTTTTCGCGGGTGCTACAGAGTATTATTATAATATGAAAATAAATTCTTTTGATTACACTTATTAATTTATAGATAATGTAAACTAATTATACATAGAAATAGGGCCCAGATAGCACCGATATAGAACTCAAATCAATTCACAGTCAGTTAAACAGTCAGCGGCGGAAAGAAAGAGACTGCAATTCAAAGGAAAAAACAGACCCTCCCAGCTCGAGCAGGGAAATCAAGCGGTAGACCAATCCTGAAGGGCGGCATAATGACGATCCGAAGAACATCATGCGCGAGAGCGGCCGACGACTGCAATGAACCCCGCTGAACCTTAGAGAAAACAAGCAATTTTGACAGGCTCCCTTCCTTCTCCTTTTTTCTTTTTCGAAATTAAAAAAACTCTATTCCGGTTATCAAACGTTACAAGTTGGATGGGATATAGTTGTTCGCACTAGCAGATCATTCAAGCATTACTGAAATTGAGTCTGGTGCCTGGTGTTGATAACGTCGCAATTCAATTTTTCCTGCATTATTCCTATGAGTGATAAATCTAGTTCGTGATTCCTAAAATTTGCTATTAGTCTGAAAGAAGAAAATTGATTTGAAATTTAAACAATTTGTTTTTGTATTTTTTTTAAATTACGGATTGAATAAAGAAGCAATAGTCGAATTTTTTGTTGCTGTAAGTTGGCGATTGAATCTTAAGTGCGGGTTAGCGTCGTGCTGAAGCTAAATTAAACTATTTTGTTTTATTTTTTTTTTCTCCTCCCGGATTTTTTTTTGTTTCTTTTTTTTTGGCCTATTATTGCACCTGGTAGCTTTAGCAGGGAAATAGATTTTAGGCCTATCTCTCTCATTGTTGTTGTACGCTTACAAGGACAAGGTGGAGGTTAATAGATTAAATCAGGAGGAATTATCTTACGAGCTGAGTATTAGGGGCCTACCGACGGGGAAGGTCGATGAGATGAGGGTATCCATGCGTGAAGCCCTGCGAGTTGAAAAAGACGGAGGAAACCTCTTCATAAGGTCGTACCATTTTTCTTTGCTGGAAGATGAGAAGACTTTAGGAGCAAAGCTGCAAGAGGTCCAGAGTTTGTTAGCGACCTTTGGGGGAGACTCGTCGACCTCAGAGTATAAGAAGATCTCAACCAAGATTGACTTGGCCTTAAGGCGACTTAAAACGGTGGTTGCCAATGGGGAAGACCAGGAAGATAGCCAAAAACACTACGTGCGAATCTCCTCTCCGTGCTAGGGTCTTTAAAACTAAGAGCAGACGGCGCTGCCGTTGTCACTGAAGACGAAGGCACTGAAGAGTTCTCCAGTTTTATACAGAACCTATCTGTCGCGCAGCCTATGAATACCACTCCGAGTAGTGAGGAGTTACCCTAACGGTGGAATATTATGTTTTTTGGCGAGACAGGGCAATCTTTGAATTCTTTCTTGGAAAGAGTTAGTTAACTTTCCGATGCTAGAGGGCTGACGAAGGCTCAATTATTCCTATCGGCTCTAGACCTTTTTACAGGCCAAGCTCTTTTATGGTTCAGTGCGAATAAGTCGAGTTTTAATTCGTGGAATGAGCTAGTAAGGGAATTAAAGTAAGAATTCCTACAAAGCGACTACGACGAACGCTTACTCGAGGAAATCAAAAAACGCACGCAAGGCGAAGAAGAAACCATACGGGTGTTTGTAGCCGTCATGAAGATTATGTTCTCCCGGATGAATGATCCCTTGCCCGAAGAAATGTCTCTAAAAATTATAAAGAGAAATTTGAATCCGCTTTACCAGACCAAGCTAGCCCTACTTCGAGTCGAATCGCTCGAACAATTAATAGAGTTCGGTAGGAAATTGGAAACGGTTCGTAGTTCAGTCGCATCGTTAGCCCCTCCTCCCTCAAAAAGAAATAGTCAACTTATGGAACCAGATCTAGCGGAGTCTGCAGGCTCAAGGGTGAAGTGTTTTCGATGCCACCGACCTGGTCACTTCACACGATCCTGTAGTCAGCCTGTAAGTCAAAATGTTTCTTGCTATGGATGTGGCAAGGCCGGCGTAACGCGTCCGAAGTGTGAACACTGCAGGGGTGCGCGATCTAGCGGAGATCGAGCACTAAACTCTCAGTCCCAAAGCTTTTCAGTTAACAACCACGGTCCTTCTCGGAGCCCCAATAGGTCGGAAAAAGGAAATGGGGCTCGGTAAAGGTTTGGCTCCTAGTCCATTGCATGTTCATAAAAGCTCCCAAAATAAAATTCCAAACTCCGAGCTTTCGACGAGCCGGAAGCTCTATGTACGCTATTAGATTATGTGTGCTAATGTAGACGGTGGCCAGCGACCGCATCTCTCAGTAAAAGTTTTCGGGGTAGTATTGTGTGCGCTGTTAGATTCGGGTGCTAGTAGGACTATAGCGGGGGGAGGACCTGGGTGGAGGTTGTTAGATAGATTAAAGTTAAGATTGAATAAAGCAAGTGCTGGTTCAGTACGTCTTGCAGATCGTACAAAAGTAACTCCCTTACGTAAATTAAGCCTACCGTTAGAACTTGAGGGGCACATTTTCGTTATGAATATCCTTGTCATACCTCAGCTATCTCATTTTGTTATTTTGGGAATCGATTTTTGACAAACGCCTAATATTTCAGTCAATCTTAACACGAATACTTGGCAGCTTGCGGGGCAATTGGGCAGTATGCAACCCAGCGATGAGTCGTGTATATCTTCATAGTTAATTTGACAGGTAAACGACTCACATGTCGATGCCTTGAAGAGCCATTCTACCTTATTCGAGAGACAGCAGGAAGAGCTTAATAAAGTAATTCAAGTAGCGAAGGCTAGGATGGGGACGAAGTTAGGGTGCGCCAATGTCATGGAGCAAGTTATTGAGACCAGCGCTAGTCCTATAAAACAGCGGTCCTGGCAATTCAGAAAATTATCAACGTAGAATTAGATTCATTGCTGGAGGCAGGAATGGTGGAACCGTCATACAGTGCTTGGTCTTCCCCGGTAGTCTTAGTTAAGAAGAAGGACGGCAACTGTAGGTTCTGTGTAGACTACCGTAAGCTTAATAAAGTTACGCAAAAGGACGCGTACCGACTCCCAAGCGACCCTGGATAAGCTGCGCGATGCTAAGTATATATCCTCGCTTGACATCAAGTCTGCGTTTTGGCAAGTGCCGGTAGCAGAAGGTTCGATGCAATAAACCGCCTTCACAGTTCCGGGCCAGGGCCTCTTCCAATTTAAACGAATGCCGTTTGGGTTGACTAATTCTCCTGCCACATGGCAGCGCCTAATAGATAGAGTACTTTCTCGGACTTTACAAACTCGCGTATTTGTTTATTTATATGATATTATTATTGCCACACAAAACCTTGAGGAGCATATTAAAGTACTTAAAGAACTCCTTGAGAAATATCTGCAGTGGGCCTTGTAATAAATTTTGACAAATGTGAATTTTGCCGTAGTGAGCTAAAATATCTCTGGTATGTTATTGGGGATCAAGGCTTAAGGGTAGACCCAGATAAAGTCCGGAGTATCTTAGTCATTCCAAGTTTTTCGTTCCTAATTGCACTTATTAGTGATCTGCTCAAGAAGAAAAGGGTCTTCTGACTGCGAAGAGACCTTTTGCAAAGTAAAGGACCGCTTGGTTAGTTTTAAGCTGCCCAAATTTTTCATATCCTTTTCTAATCCATACCGATGCTTCAGAGTATAGGGTAGGTGTTGTTCTGACGCAAGAGATCAATGGTAAGCAAACAGTCATTGCATCTTTGAGCCGCTCCCTCAATCGGTGTGAAAGAAATTATTTGACCACGGAGCGTAAGTGTTTGGCCGTTCTATGGGCGGTCGAGAAGCTGAGGCCTTATATTGAAGGGACTACGTTCACTGTAGTAACCGACCATGCTTCATTGGTGTGGCTACATAATTTGCGAGACCCTCAGGGTAGGTTGGCCAGGTGGGCCATGAGGTTACAGCAGTATAGCTTCGATATAGTCCACAGAAAGGGCAAAGAATACCTGTAGCCAGATCTACTTTCCCAATCGGTTCCAATGATCGAGTGCGTACAGGCCAAGCCGAAAATGGAAGATGGGAGGTATGTGAAAATGATAGAGAACGTAAGACTGTTCGTAGATAAATTTCCCGATTAGAAGGTAGGAGGGGATACATTATGGCGACTTTGCAAGCCGCGTTATCCCTCTTGCAACCGAGCAAGATTTTTGGAAAGAAGTCGTGCCAAAGTACGACCGCAGTGAGCTTATATACAAGGCCCATGATATTCCAACATCCGGGCATTGTGGGGTCCAAAAGACGTTCGACCGTCTTGCGCAAAATTATTATTGGCCTTAGATGCGACAGGATATTGTTGCGTACGTTCGGCTATGTGAAACATGCCAAAGCACGAAACCAGAGCGAAGGAGCCCTAAGTGGTTCTTGGTACCGAACTCAATACCAAATATGCGGTGGGAATGTCTTGGAATAAATTTGATAGGCCCATTTCCGAGATCCAATCTTGGATTTAACAATATCCTGACAGTGATCGACCAGCTGAGTAAATTTCCGGTTTTCGTACCACTAGTATAGCCAATCTAATAATCCGCGCAATAGAAGAATGCGTTTCCTTAGTTTTCGGGATACCACGGGCCATTATTTGCGATAATGGGGTACAATTTAAAAGCAAGGATTTTCAAAAGTTCTGTGAGAGTTACGGTGTCGAGGTTAAATATACGGCTTATTACCACCCACAAGACAATCTAGCAGAGAGGGTGAACCAGGTAGTCAAGGCTATGCTTCGTGCGTATGTAGTAGATAACCAGCGTGTCTGGGATCAGCACCTCGCAAAAGTTGCGTGTGCAATTCGAAATTCTTCGCACGAGGCTACCATGCTGACTCCCTATTTCATAAATTCCGGCCGGGAAATGATAGTAAACGCTAAGCTCCATAGGAAAAGCGGTAGTGACGAAATATGTGATCCAACAGCGGGATTTGTAGCTTTAGACGATGTGGTTAGAGAAGTACGGTAACGGCTATTGAAGGCAGCGCAACATTCTAAAAACCCATATAAACTACGACTAAGGAACGACAGCTTTATGAACAGAAGTCTAGTATGGAGATGGAATTTCGTGTTGTCAAATGCAGCTAAATATTTTAATGCTAAGATAGCTCCAAGGTTCCTCTCCGATGAACCTAATCACGTCTCGTAATAGTCTTAATTCTATCAAATCAGCTCCTTGTTCTACGTCAAACTGAAATTTAAAATGCTTCCGCGTATGGTTAAGTCTATCAAAACAATCAGTTTCAGGTCTTTGTTGCACGACAAAATGCTATTTAAAATGCATCCTTATGCGCTTAAGTCCACCATCGCAATAAACTTTAGACCTTCGCTCTGCGAACAATTGCAATTTAAAATGATTCTACGGGTTACGATTCATAAATATTAGACAAATGGTCTACGGAAAGTTGCAATTAGAATTGTTGTACCCCATAAAGAGATCAGACATGGTATATAAGGACCATACCATCCTTCAGGAACTTCAGAAGTCTTTGGAATGCTGCAGACGGATTATTGCGACAATTTGAAAACAATGGTAAGTGATGCTACACCACATATTTTATCACTAAATCAAATTAGATCCTATGATAAAGTAAATAATTTTTGCTATACCTACAGAGCGCGTTCGAATTATTACAAAGTGTCGCAGAAGCTGCACAGGACAATTTAGTGGCAACATCGTCATTGGAAATCGGGAAGGAATCCGGCATCAAATATTTCCGTCTCGTGAAGACCAAATACGGTCTACGTCTCACGGTCCATTTCACAGACAACAATTTCATCTTTCTACCGCCCAGATTCACGGAAAAAATGAAGACCCAACGGCATGTGGAGGAGTTGAACCAGCAGGGCGAACATTCGCTCATTTCCGAGGGACAGGATGAATCGAGAGGAGGTTTCCTGAAATTTAAATTTTTAAAAAAATAAAAATGCTGTTCCGAAACCCAAGATAACTTCGATATCTGTACTCTATTTTCTTAAAAAAATAACAAAACACAATGTAGGAAACCAACAATAAAATTATCTCGACCGAGTTCGTTTTTATTTTGATAACCAACCCACCCGTCCACACCCCAACCTTCAACACAATCAACACGTCTTTCTTCATCTTCAAGACCAGTTGTTATGCAACTGCCCATCGCTCCTCACTCTTGCCTTCAAGTTGATCGATGCGTTTTTCTTCATTTTCAAGATCAGTTGTTATGCAACTGCCCATCGCACCTCACCCCTGCCTTAAAGTTCGTTGTCTCTCGCGTGACAAATTTTTCCTTTTTGCCATCTTCCTAACTTCGCTTCTTCCGATCACAGTGTTCAGACAGCGCGAAACAAAGCAGCCCACGTATTCACACATGCACTGCAAATTTTTGTATCACTCTTTTTGCATAATCGCTTCTTTTGGTCACTGTGTACAGCGATTCTTTATATTTTCCTGATTCCCGCTTCGTCTCTTCTGACCGCTCCGGATCGCAGTTTTTTCCCTTTTTTGCCCACCTCATTTTGTCGCGACATTTCTCCCGATCACCGCGTCCACAACAATTGCCACATTCTGCATCGGATGCCCGCGCTTCCTACATCTTTACCACTTTTCCCACCCAGAGAAAGTATCGGACTCACCCTGCCCAACTCTTTCACTCCCGACCGCAAGCTGGAAAAATTACTAGCTCTCCCCCTCCAGCCAACCACTACAACAACAAAACCCTGCTTTTTTCTTTTTGTCTCTAAACAAGTGCAACTAGGACGTGTCTATCTAGCTCCCACCTCAAGATAATCTTATGGCCGGTGGGAACAAGTACCCCGCAAAAACAACCCGGTGGGGTACCTATAATGATGTCCCTACGTCGCCTAGTGCACTTTGTATGAGAGGTGGGTTCCTTACTACTCAGGTTTGTTGCTGCCATTAGTTAACAAATCGGCAATACAAATATAAACATAAAAATCTGATATTGTAAATATAATTAGCTTAAAATTGCTCACTTTATACGATTCGTGGCTCATAACCATCTTCAGGAAGACCGACGTGAGTAGCAATTTCCACAAAAGGAGACAAAACTAGGAACCTACTTATTGAAAATTGAATGCACTCATCACGTATTTATTTATTCACGTATGTATTTGGTAATCTTATATTACGATTTTGAATAGCGATAAAAACACGTATTTAAAAATTAACTTGTCCAGGACAGAACGGTTTAGGTTATAATTTTGTTTTCACCGACGTGGGTCGGACTGTGATGAAATTTTACTTGCGCTTTGCGTTCGCCCTAAAACAGAGGGATCTGAAAGGCGTATTTCGGGTCATACAAAAATTGTTCCGGTACTCCTAATTCATTTACAAGATATGTATGCAAGCTTGAAATCGATTCGAATTCAGAAATAGTAATTTTACTATTTTAGGTACGCTTAAATATAACTTCAGCCATCAGTGCAAAACTCACTAGCAGTTAAGCAAAAAGTTCCCTAAGACACGCTCAATCGTATCGTAAAACCAAAACGTGAGCTACTTTTTTAGTAGACATTCTCTTCTGTGAATTGCCAGATAAAGATCCAACAACATTCGTAAAATTCCTAATCATTTCATTGTAATCTTCCAAAGTCATTGTAATAGGTAACAAACCTGCGATTTTGATTTTTATGCTCAGTAAACGTAGTGTAGTTGAGGATATCTAGCTTCTCTCAGAAAACAACGTAGCGCAATTATTATGACAAAATCATCAAATTTCTTGCAAGAGCAGAGCAACGACAATGACTGTATTTGAAGTTGATAGGAATTTTTGTCGGAAGATTCTTTCGCCTTATAGCTCAATTGCATGCAAAATTCTCATGGGAACTTAAGCATCGAGTTTAACTACTAGAGGGCGCTACCACGTACAGGCAATTCAAATAGCAGTTTAGTTGTATGCATTTGTTATGTTTGGAAAATCTACTTTATTCACATTGCCCCATTTTGTAGCTATCGTGGAGAAAATGATAAATGGTAATAATAATTAGGTGCTTGTTTTCTATTGTCGTATTTTTTGAGTTCAATAAAAAAAAATTTGTAAGTTAGACCGCGATGTTTCATAAAACTTGATTCCCAGAGGAGAGGAATAACAAAAAAAAATCAACTGAAATTGTTTTAGAACCTATTTATTTATTATATTTATAATAATACTAGCTGGGTTACCCGCTTCACCCGGTGTACAAATATTTGGGCCGCGAGGCGTATTGGATCCGTCATCTTAATTCTTAAATTATGAACATAGATTCGCAATAAGGACAACTAAAAACCCCCAAAATACCAATTTTCCTGCCAATTCCTAGACATTTTCAATTTTAGTTCGCCTTCTTGGATCTGCCATTTTCAAATTCGCAAAAAAGGAAACTTTATGTTGGACCAGAATATGTAGTGCCTTAATTTAAAAAATGATTATGATCGGATCCAGCGTTTAGGCTTGATGGGCTACTCCGTTTCAATCGCTGTACAACAATTTTGATCGCCTAATTGAATCCAACATTTTGATTTCCAAATTTCAAACATGGATTCGCAATAAGGACATCTAACAACCCCCAAAATCCCTATTTTCATACCAATCCCCTTGATATTTTCAATTTTTGGCCGTCATCTTGGGTTCGCCACTTTAAAATACGCAAAAAAATATCCTATATATGGGGGCGGAATATATAAGCCATCACCCAAAAAATGAATATGATAGAATCCAACGTCTAAGCGTAATGGGTTGCCCAGTTTTATTCCGTGTAAAAAAAATTTTGGGTTCCATATTGGATCAGCCATTTGAGTTTCCAAGTTTCGAACATATATACGCAATCTAAAAACCCCTAGATACCAATTTTCAAGTCAATCCCTTATCTTTTAACATTTTTGGCCATTATCTTGGTTCCGTCATTCTTAAATTAGAGAATAAAAGGCAGCCTATACATATGCTTGGCTGCAGTATGAAGTATATTCACTCCAAAGTGAACATAGTCCGATCCAATATTCAGGCGTTATGGGTTACCCGGTTTCACCAAGTGTACACAAATTTGCGTCACCGTATAAAGTCCGCCATTTGGAATTTCCAAACTTTGATAGTAAATTCGAAATTACCTCAAAATATCCACAGTACTTTCATTTAAATTCCCTGAAGTTCGAAAATTAGTGTAGGCCTAATTGTATCCGCCACTTCTCACTGCAAATTTCGAACATGGATTCGCAAGAAGGGTCTCCAAAAACCCCCAAACACCAATTTTATGGCAATCCCTTCATATTTTCAAATTTTTTCCATCTAAGGTCCGCCATTTTGAAAGTCTTGAATTAAAAGCAGCCTATAATTTGGGCCGGAATATGTGGTACCTTCACCCAAAATCGAATAAGCTCGAATTCAGTGCCTAGGCGTGATGGGCTACCCAGTTTCGCCCGATTTACGAAAATTTTGGCCGCCATATTATAATTTCGAAAATAGATTCGCAATACGGACGACTAAAAACCCCCAAATACCAATTTCCATGCCAATCCGTCGATATTTTCAATTTTGGACCGCCATCTTGGGTCCTCCATTTTGAAAATCATTAATAAAAATAAGCCCATATGTTGGGTCGGAACATGTAGTACCTTTATCCAAAAAATGAAAATGATTGGATTCACCATTTAGACTTGATGGATTACCTGGTATTCAAACATTATAGTCGCCATATTGAATCCGCCATTTTGAATTTCCAAATTTCGAACGTGGATAAGCAGTAAGGACATCCAAAAGCACACAAATACCAAGTTTCATGGAAATTGCTTGATATTTTAAATTTGTGGCCGCCATCTTGGGTCCGCATTTTGAAACGCGCGAATAAAAAATAACCTATATCTTGGGCCGGAATATGTAGTACCTTCACCCAAAAAATGAATATGGTCGGACTCGGCGTTTAGGCGTGATTGAGCAACAAACAAACAAACAAACCAACTTTCGATTTTTAAATATACATGATATTTCAAGGTGTCAAGCCTTCTATGGCTGAAGATACCTTTTTAGCCATAGAAGTTTGGATTTTATAACTCCGCCACTTTAGTATCCCCTTATATACCGTGGCCTCACGTTCCTCTTATTCTCACTCATATAGACTGCTTTTCGTTG
Source organism: Tolmerus cingulatus (assembly GCA_959613345.1). Lineage (NCBI taxonomy): Eukaryota > Metazoa > Arthropoda > Insecta > Diptera > Asilidae > Tolmerus > Tolmerus cingulatus. The sequence continues at coordinate 279,673 of CAUIJO010000084.1, forward strand.
AAACCACGTAAATATTTCCGCTAGAACTCATTTTCAATTATTTTTAACAAATTATTAAAAGATAATATAATGTAAACATTGATGTTCCATTATTTTAACTAGTATATAATTATTACTTTTTGCTTTTGTATTATCACGAGTGCTATAGTTTAAATACTGACAATAATTTTCAATCGCATACTTCCTTTTAAGTTTTGTGTACCTATTAATTTTTGTTTATATTCATAATAATTAATATGCATTATAATTTATCTTTTCTTTATAAGATTTTGTGAACATATTGTTGAAGTTTATTCTGAAATGACCATAATATTTTTCATAAATAACGAATTTTATCCACTTTAAAATTTTGTTGGTTAAGTTTTTTTAGTTGTTTTATTCCTATTGAAAAACCGCTGGACCGAGTTTGCTGAAAATTTTTTCAGTTCTTATTTGCGTAATTACGCGTTGAATGAGCCCAGCGTCATGTCAATATCTTAAGTGGTTCTTGATAATCGAGACGAACGAAAATTCCGAACGCACATACGCACATACGGATATTATGATAAAAACGTTTGATTTGGACTTTTAAACGTGGAGATATGCAAATTCGGCCTCATTACATGAACTTCCTCCAGGAAGTTAAAAAAGTGTACTCAGTATTCTTATGGCCATTTTATTTTTCAGGCTAGATATTACCCAAAATGTTCCTCCTATTTTCGAAATATAAGTAACAAAAACCCGCTTCACACACACACAAGGGACCTCTCCAGATTTTTTTTGACCAAGTAAAGGTCATTGGGGGTTAATTGTCTATCAGAATCTATTACTGGTTCTCCGACTTTCGATTCTTGTCAAATGCCTAAAATTTCACTCATGTTGTATTCTCCCCGACAATTTATGTGCGACGTCAATTGCTAGAATGTGTCCAAAATCTATATGAGATTTTAATACCCAACACTCTTCTTACAAGTCAATCTGCCTGCACTGACCCCTTCCAACCTCATAGCGATTTTTATTGTCGGACCCGTCGCGGGAGAATTTTTCGTTGTTTGGTGGTTACCGCCCCGACGGCGGAAAGCGGTTCTCGGCCAAACCCCCCTACACTACCGCATAATGCTAGCCTGCCAGCTCCCGCAGCCGCATACCATCGGGCGGAGATGCTTAGGCGGGCCCTCCGAGCTACCCTCCATAACAAATGCCAATAATAACCCAAATCTAAATTGAAATGACAATGCTGAAGGAGGCTAGTCATTTTAGAGTTTAGAAGGGAATCAAGATTTAAAAGGGGACAAGAAGGAAATGCAGAATTAGGTAGTGATCATGAAATTATAGGTGATCAACCGAGGTATCGCTTGAGGAACAGATTGTAACAACATGCCAACATTGTATGAAATTGAAATGTGGCAATTGAAATGAAGCTTAATTGTAATTGTAAATGACAACGAATTGAGGGGGGATGTTGTGTTATACGTGAATTATTGTAGGTTGGCACCACGGCAATTAGTCGGGCAGTTCTTTGTCAGCAAATAAAACCAAATGCTCATCTGTACACAGACATCACAGTCTTAGAAGCAAACAAATTAAAATACATTCTTATTTTCCTTCGAGTTGTGAGATTCTGTCACAAATTATAATCTATATTGAAAAAATAACGGCGACCAAAATATATAACTATTTGTACCATACAAACCTAACTTCAGTTTCAAAATTATAAATCTACACCCAAAAGCAAAAAACAAAAAAAAAACAAGATTTAGCAAATATACTGACAAGATTCATCGCCTCACCAGACTACGAGTGGCACCACGTCGGGGCCAAATGTGAAGAGGTAGGTTGCCCTCGTGCTCAGCTATTGACAGCTTCGACGGGTTCTTCTTCAACATCGCACTCTTTTTTCATCATCATTGTCCCACTTCGGTATCATCCAGCGATTCTCAGCATCTTCGAAAGTGTCATCACAGACGTCCAACGACCACTTAATTTTTTTTCATGTGTAGGAATCAGTTCATCTTTGTTGATAATTAACACCGTTAGGGAGTTATCTCGTTGACTAGGCAGTAGCCTCCTAAATAAGGCAGTCTCGCTCGAGCCGGATTAACAAATAGTTGTAATATTCAGTCCTGTGCTTTGAATATATTACCTGTAAATCTCAGAAGTGGGATACGTCCGCGTGCAAAATTTGTTCAAAAATTAAGTTTTGGTTTTCGTTAAGAACATTTTCCACTTTAATCCGTGACGATCTTGTAATCAAAAAACTCTCATCAAATCGGTTTCGGTAGATTGGATGAACCACATGGTGTGTAGGTGTATTCTTACCTGTGATATTGCGGAAAAGGACTGATCATAAGTGATCTAGCCTAAACGAATATACATATATAGATGTGCATTTGAAAGAAATTCGTCCGATTTCTAAATCACGGGACTCAGTTGGATAAACCGTTCGACGCCTCATCAGTGAGTTAAACCGAGCTGAAAGCATGGAACGATTAAAACAATTTTTGGAAAAAGCTACTGTTCCTCAGCTGAAAGAAAAACTTGAAGTCTTGCAACAACCTACTGCTGGAATAAAAGCAAATTTAATTTTTAGACTAGAGGAGTATGCTAGGAATTTGGGTCTGGGACAAATAGCTGAAATTTTTTCATCAGTCGGTTGTCCAGATGAAATTTTGAACTATTCGTCAAATCAGAGCGAGACTCCACAAATACAAAGTCGTGCCTCGGAAGATATGGGAAACAGACTTCGTGGGAGAAGTGGACCTTTGGACAATACTGACAACTTGGAAAATTTGGATATCGAGCTGGAGCAACTACAACATGGCTCCAACAGTTCGAAGAATCTGCTCAAACTTTGGGCTGGGACGACAAGGCCTGCTATATATACGCACGTCGATTGTTAAGTGGAACATTTAAAATGTTTTTAAGGACAATTTCAGCAAAATCTTACGTTGAACTAAAAACATGCCTCACCAAGGAATTCAATCAAAAAATATCAAGTGCTGAGGTTCACAATAGACTTCGAAATCGCAAAAGAAAGCTAGCGAAACATGGTTGCAATATATTTTTGGCATGCAGGATTTGGCGCACTTTGCAAGGTAGATGAATTTGATCTTATAACGCATATAATTGATGGCATACCTCAATCATCATACAATAAGTCTATTTTATACGGAGCTAATACTATCGACGAATTGAAGAAGGCATTGAAAAAACTTGACCAAATCAAAAATTTTAGTAATGATCAATGTACTGAACGACGTAATCATATGCAACAACAGCCAAGTACGAATAAAGCTTCATCGAGAATTAAATGCTTTAATTGCAATAGTCTAGGACATATCACCACAAATTGCCCTCAGCCAAAAAGAAGCAAAGGCTCGTGTTTTACATGCGGAAAAATGGGTCATCAATACCAGAATTGCAAGGAGAAAATCCACTCATGATAGTACGACATAAGCAGGAATAGCATCAAGACGCAGGTATGGCTATCGAACCTACAGCATGCATCTTAGGATCGCCAGGTAATAACTTCGAGTTTACCATCAACTATACGTTCCATCAGGACAATCAGGTGAATTTCGCCTGTGAATTATTTACGCTTTTGGATTCTGATAGCCCGTTGAGCTTCATCAAGGAGAATTTTATTCCACCATGCTTGATTCAACCAGCGCAACCTAGGAAGTATAGGTATTCAGGTATTAACGACAGTATTTTGCAGGTGGTAGATTTAGTTAGGGCTAAAATAAGTTTTAACAATTCTGACGCTAATATAACTCTCATTGTAGTTAAAAATAATTCAATGAAATATCCATCAGTTCTTGGCAGAGATTGTATAACAGTAAACAACTTGGAACTAAGAGAAAAGGAGCCTGTTGGTACAGTACATAAGGTAACAGTAAATCAAGATCATACTAATAAAAGTAATGTTGCGACTTCATGTATTCTTACAAACAAACCAGGTACGTTGAACGATTCGATTAATGAATTTTAAAATACTTTTGAAAAACAAATTTTGAATATCAATATAAGTGATGATAGTTCGGAAAAAAGTTTCAAAATTAATGATAAATTGCCCTATGAAGTGCAGAATCGTTTAAGAGATATTCTAAGATCAGCTTGCTCCTTTGTAAGTGCTCACAGAAATAATCCGAAAACTGAATTTGGAAATGGAGATAAAATTATTAAACGAAAAACCCTTTTATTGTAATTCTCGTAGGATACCATACACACACAGACTTTAGCTTCGGAAAATATTGGATGATCTATTGGATAGGAATATTATTCGAGAAAGTGATTCCCCTTTCGCATCTGCTATTGGTTTAGTCCCAAAAAAGAACAAAGTGTTTCGGATTTAAGACCTGGAAGAAAAAAGAAGACCCACAAAGAATCTTTTAGAAATGAATTTGTAATGCAGTACTTATCTGAGTGGTGAAGGTGTCTCCGGTCTTATCACATCTAAAATGTAAACAGAATGAATATATGTATTAGCGTAGAAAACCAGTTGTAAAAGAATTTCTTCTGTAAAGGAATTGTATTATATTTTATATATATGAATTGAAATTGTTAACAATGAATTATAATAGTAGTAAAAAGCATATAACTTAATTGTACTTACCTCAAAACGGCACTACTCAATTTGACACTTAAACACTAAACTTCGAAGACTTGATTTACACAAAGTCGACGACCGGTATGGCCTGATCAGATTTATTCAGAAAAGGGAAAAGAGGTACCACCAGGTTGGGGGATACTCCAGATCCCGGATCAGAGGGGAATCTAGCCTAAGCTACATATTGCCTTAAAAGGCAATCTTTCTTTCGTTCGACCACACACTATTTATAACGGAAAATTGCTCCCGTTTGTTAAGGGGAATTTTGGCGAAATCAGTATCAGAAAAAGAGTCCTTTGAAAACCGTGAAAGGAATCGGACATGATTGAGTGGTGTCGTTGATGTTTAAAGATAAAATTTGTTTTTAGTAACCTAATAAAGTTTTCGTAATCAGCAAGAAAAAATTGCCAATCTTTGGTTCGCAAGCCCAAATATCCTGGACCCTCTAATTTTCTACTTCCTAAAAATTTCACCATTGGTATCATTTTACGAGCACGGTTTGAATTAAGAATTTCGAAATTGATCATGGTCCTTCGAACCGGATCCGTGCGCGTGAAGTGAACTCGAAATAGTCGACCTATCGATTCGTGAAGACATTGTGAAAACTTAGTGACAAAGGGCTTGTGAAAAATCAATGACAAATTTGAAATCAGATATCTGTGCAAGTGCAATTTTTGGTGCAACAGAACTCGGACGGATTCATAGAAATCCAATTTTCTTTGAACTCATTACTTCAACGATACACACAGACGGAGATTAAGGCAAAGCTGTAAGTCTACAAAGCTTCATATATGTACTTAGAATAAAATATCCAGCATGGAGAATTTAATATTATCCCAACTCGCTCAAAAGGAGCTTTTAGAAAACTTTTACAAAAATTACAAAAAGGACGGGAAAGACAGAAAGACCGAAAAATATTATCAAAAGCGCTTGTCCGTTTTTCAAGCCTTATTTGATGAAACCAGAAACACGCATCGGGAATTGCTTATTTTAAAACTATCGAAACCTGTGGAAGCAAGCAAATTAGCATACTTTATCGATGATGTTTATTCGTCAATAGAGTCATATTTTATCGAATGTTACGCTGCTATGGAAGAAAACTTTGAAAGAAACCATCCTTCAGCATTTCCAAAGAAGAACCCAAACTTGCCCGTCACGGATAAAAATCCAAATGCTTCATCAACTTCGCAATCCAAAATCGAAAGCTCCATAAAGCTACCCAAAATATCGATAGAAAAGTTTTATGGAGATTATCAAAAATGGCCCACTTTCCACGATCTTTTCAAGACCATGATTCACGACAGTCGCTCACTATCCGATGTCCAAAAGCTTCAATATTTAAAGCTTCATTTAGGGGGCGAAGCAGAAAACTTAATAAGTCACATACAGGTTACAGACGCAAATTACAATTCTGCGTGGGAGCTTCTCAGGGACCGATATGACAATAAGAGAGTTTTGGTTAATACTCACTTAAAACGAATGCTATCACAAAGTACGATCACCTATGAGACAGCGCAAAGTATTAAAAGTCTATTGGACACAACGACAGAATGTTTAAATTCTCTTGAGAATTTAGAAATCGATATAAAAAATTGGGATGTATTAATCGTTTACCTTACGGTTCAAAAATTACCCGCGCAAACAATCCACTTGTGGGAACAAAAAGTGTCGTCGATGAAAGAATTACCCACGTGGAAAGAGTTTCAGGATTTCCTCAAATGCAGATTTAGAACTTTGGAAGCTATGCCTGCAACTGGAAAACAGGCTCCTTTACACAAGGATCGACATCAATCTGCAAAAGCTCGGCCAACCAATCAATCGTTTCACACCACTTCAAAGGGAGCAATATGCAGTGCCTGTGGTGGCGAACATAATTTGAGGCAATGTTCAAAGTTTGCTTCGATGGAAAGCTCTAAAAAATTAGAATTTGTCAAATCCAAAGGCTTGTGCTTGAACTGTCTTGGATACGGACACATGCTGGCTAATTGTCCTAGTCATCAGCGCTGCTCTTCTTGTGGGCAGCGACATCACACGCTACTGCATCGTAAAGCGAACGAAAATCGCCAGAGGCCCCTCCGATTGCCATCAGATCAGGGTCAGGTGCTGGAGCGCAAGGAAAGTACTGCGAACTCCACTTTGTCGCCGGCATCGCCTAGTTTTACGCCACAACCTAGTAGTGCAGCGGACAACAATCTAAATGCTTTCCTAATTAGCGATCAATCACGAAATTATCAAATCTTATTGGCAACGGCTCTTGTGAGATTATGCTCGGCTTCTGGAAGAGAATGTGTTTTTAGAGCTTTGGTGGATCCTGGCTCACAGATTTCGTTGATTACGGAGGCGGTTGCGAAACGTTTAAATCTTAAACGAGAGTCAATAAATGCGAATCTTTCGGGCGTAGGACAAACAAATGCAGGACAAATTACTTCTCGTGCGTTTTTTACGATGAAATCCATGCACGATGATTGTTTTGCACTAAGTATGTCGGGGCTCATTTTAAATCGTTTAACTCATCTGCTTCCTTCTTCAAAGATTGTCGATTATGAATGGAGTCATATTAATGGATTAAAACTTGCAGACCCCTCTTTTTCGGAACCAGCAAAAATTGATGTTTTATTAGGAGCTGACATCTTTTCACAAATTGTTTTGAGTGGCCTAATCGAAGGAAAACCTGGAACTCCAATTGCTCAGGAAACGACGTTGGGCTGGATTCTCCTGGGAAAATTGGGCCCTCCTACGAATCCAATTCAACTGAATAGCATGCACGTCACGACTGATCTAGACCGACAACTCCGAAGGTTTTGGGAATTGGAGGAGATCCAAAACGAGCAACCGTGGAGTAATGAGGAGCAGAAATGTGAGGAGATATTTAAAACCACCCACAAAAGAAAACCAGATGGAAAATATGTAGTAGAACTCCCTTTCAGGGAAAATGATGCATTTAAGCAGTTAGGACACTCCAAATCTTCTGCTTTATCTCGATTATATCACATGGAGAGGCGTTTTGATAAGAATGCGCAGGTAAGGGAAGAGTACACGAAATGTTTGAAAGAATATATTGATCTGGGGCATATGGAGGTAGTTGTATCTGAAGGGAACACGGAGTGCAATGAACTTAAACTGACCTCAAAATGTTGCTTACCTCATCATGCAGTTATGAAGGAGGATAGCACGACGACAAAACTACGTGTCGTATTCGATGCTTCAAGCAAAACATCTACGGGAGTGTCACTAAACGATATTCTTTTGAAGGGACCAACAATTCAGGATGATTTGTCTACATTGCTTCTCAGATGGCGAATCTGTAAATTTGCTTTCACTGCCGACGTCGAGAAGATGTACAGGCAGATTGAAGTCATCAAAGAACATCGCGAATTTCAAAGGATAGTCTGGCGACAATCTAAGGAATCTCCCATATGTGATTACAAATTGAACACGGTAACATTCGGTACCAAAAGCGCTCCGTACTTGGCGACAAAGGTTATTCAGCAACTGGCATTGGATGAGCAACAAAATTTTCCACTGGGATCAGCAGCTGCTCTAACAGACTTCTATGTGGACGATCTAATGTCAGGTGCAAACACTTTGGAAAATGCAATTGAAAAACAAAGTCAATTGGTTAACTTATTGAAATCTGGCGGCTTTTGCCTCCGAAAATGGCTTTCGAATTCCCAAGAATTACTCGAAAGCATTCCGGAAACCATGCGAGAAGTCCAGTTACCGCTCAGTATCAATGTAAAAGAAAACTTTAAAGCTTTAGGCCTATATTGGGATCCAAAAAACGACACCTTACTTTACTCGACAAAATTCGAATCTACTTCGGAAATTTCTACGAAAAGATCTATAGTTTCCGATGTCGCAAAACTTTTCGACCCATTGGGCTGGCTCTCGCCCATTATTATAAAGGGAAAAATTCTGATTCAAAGGCTTTGGGTCGAGAAATTAGGTTGAGATGACGAAATTCCCAAACATTTAGAAAACAAATGGATCGATTATCGAAACCAATTAGGTCAAATTCAAGAAATCAGAGTTGCAAGGTGGTTAGGTCTGGACGACAGTTTATGTGCATCTATCGAACTTCATGGGTTCCCTGATGCTTCAGAGCAAGCTTATGCGGCGATCGTATACCTCTGCATCGAAAATTACAACGGAGAACGAAAAATTTCTATACTCACCGCTAAAACAAGAGTTTCACCGTGTGAACCCCCAACTCTTCCTAGACTTGAGCTCTGTGGAGCTGCGCTGCTTGCTAAGCTCATGAATTATGTAGTGAATTCAATGAAGCTTTCTAAATCAGTTGCACAATATGCATGGACGGACTCAGAAATTGTTCTGGCATGGTTAAGAGGTCATCCCACCAAATGGAAACCCTTCGTGGCTAATCGAGTAGCAACAATTAATAATCTTTCGAAAACAACAAAATGGGGACATGTTCCTTCAAAGCAGAACCCAGCGGATTGTGCCACAAGAGGACTTTCTCCTAACGAATTAAAAACCTTTGAGCTATGGTGGAATGGGCCGGAATGGCTCAAAAGGACTCAAGACAATTGGCCGGACAATAAGGAGCTGCTTAACACCAATCTCGAAGAAAGGAAAGTTGCAGATCATGTTGATCTCCAACCTGCTGAAGATTTGGTCTCAAGATTTTCATCCCTTACAAAATTAGTGAGAGTAATCGCTTATTGCAAAAGATTTGCAGATAACACAAGAAAGCCACGAGAGTCGAGAGAGCTTATGACATACTTAAAGGTCAACGAATCAAAAAATGCCTCAGATGCACTACTTAAAAGATCTCAACGACATCACTTTCAGACCGAAATCGAGTCTCTTAAAAACCGTAAACCAATCCACAAGCAAAGCCGCTTGCTGAAACTGACACCATTTATAGATGATGCAGGCTTCTTAAGGGTGCGGGGCAGAATAGACAAATCGGATATATCGTATAATGAAAGACACCCAATAATTTTATACGATAAATGCCATCTCACGAAACTTATTATAGAAAAATGCCACAGAGATACAATTCATGGAGGTCCTCAACTAATGCTAAATGTTCTAAGAAAGCGATATTGGATTATAAATGCGAGGAATACAATTAGACATATTACCCACAAATGCATCACTTGCTACAAATTTAAAATAAAGTCTCAGCAACAGCTTATGGGCGATTTACCTGCGCCAAGGGTAAGAATGTCTAGACCATTTAGTCACACAGGCGTTGACTACTGCGGACCCTTCGAATTAAAAATGCATAGAGGCAGAGGCGCAAGGAAATATAAGGGCTATCTGGCAATATTCGTGTGTTTGGCTACGAAGGCTCTTCATATAGAGATTGCAACCGATCTGAGTACGTCCGGGTTCATTGCTGCGTTCCGTCGATTCATTGCAAGAAGAGGGCTGTGCAGCGATATTTACAGCGATTGTGGATCAAATTTTGTCGGCGCAAACGCGGTTCTGACTCGGTCAAAGCAGCAAGTGGAAACTCAACTGAACGCCGAAATAGCTGCAACCCTAGAAAATGAGGGAATAAAGTTTCATTTCATCCCTCCAAGCTCTCCACATATGGGTAGATTATGGGAGTCAGGGGTTCGTTCAACCAAGTACCACCTAAAAAGGATCATGGGAAATACGACACTGACGTATGAAGAACTCAGCACAATTATAACACAAATTGAGGCCTGTCTGAATTCAAGGCCATTGTGCGAGATGAGTTCAGATCCAGTTGATACAACTCCGCTTACTCCGGCCCATTTCCTCATCGGAGATACCCTAATTACCCCACCTGAACCATCGCTGCTGGATATCAACATTCATCGCTTGGATAGGTGGCAATATCTACAACATTTGTACCAATCGTTTTGGAAGCGATGGCATAATGAATACTTATTGAGTCTGCAGCAGAGACCTAAATGGATCCGACAAAAGGAAAATATAAAAATTGGTAGTCTTGTAGTTCTAAAAGAAGATAATCTGCCTCCGTCTCGATGGCTTCTGGGACGGGTCATAAGCACACACCCTGGATCGGATGGCCTCGTACGAGTTGTAACCATAAAAACAAAAGACAGTATTCTAAAACGGCCCATTACAAAAATTTGTCCATTGCCAGTCACGAATGAAACGCAAGATCAGTGAGCAAAGGAATTAGTCTCACTACAAAAAAAATGAAACCCATAAGAAATCCTAACGATTCACATACCTCTCAAAAATTCCCCAAAAATACCTTGAATTTTCCTAAAAAACAAAAAAAAAAACAAAAAAACCATAATGATCCCCTGACTCCCCCTCGCTTTTAACATGTTTAATAGCAGGTAAAATGCAGTTCGCAGTCCACGTACTGCTCTGAAGGACGTTGACCTCTGAGACGCTGGTGAAACGAAGAAAAATTGTTGCAACCTCAACGGTTCCAAGGCGGGGAGGATGTTTCGGATTTAAGACCTGGAAGAAAAAAGAAGACCCACAAAGAATCTTTTAGAAATGAATTTGTAATGCAGTACTTATCTGAGTGGTGAAGGTGTCTCCGGTCTTATCACATCTAAAATGTAAACAGAATGAATATATGTATTAGCGTAGAAAACCAGTTGTAAAAAAATTTCTTCTGTAAAGGAATTGTATTATATTTTATATATATGAATTGAAATTGTTAACAATGAATTATAATAGTAGTATAAAGCAAATAAGTTAATTGTACTTACCTCAAAACGGCACCACTCAATTTGACACTTAAACACTAAACTTCGAAGACTTGATTTACACAAAGTCGACGACCGGTATGGCCTGATCAGATTTATTCAGAAAAGGGAAAAGAGGTACCACCAGGTTGGGGGATACTCCAGATCCCGGATCAGAGGGGAATCTAGCCTAAGCTACATATTGCTTTAAAAGGCAATCTTTCTTTCGTTCGACCACACACTATTTATAACGGAAAATTGCTCCCGTTTGTTAAGGGGAATTTTGGCGAAATCAGTATCAGAAAAAGAGTCCTTTGAAAACCGTGAAAGGAATCGGACGTGATTGAGTGGTGTCGTTGATGTTTAAAGATAAAATTTGTTTTTAGTAACCTAATAAAGTTTTCGTAATCAGCAAGAAAAAATTGCCAATCTTTGGTTCGCAAGCCCAAATATCCTGGACCCTCTAATTTTCTACTTGCTAAAAATTTCACCATTGGTATCATTTTACGAGCACGGTTTGAATTAAGAATTTCGAAATTGTTCACAAAGAGCTCAGATTATGTGTAGATTACAGGGAACTAAACAAAGTCCCTATTAGAGACAATTTCCCGTTACCTCTGATTGAAGATAACCTGGATATGTTAAAAGACAAAAACTATTTTTCTCTTTTGGATTTAAAGAATGGCTTCCACCACGTCAAGGTGGCAGAAAATTCCATAAAATATACTTCGTTCATAACACCTTTGGGGCAGTATGAATATCTGCGTATGCCCTTTGGTCTTAAAAACGCGCCTGCCATATTTGAGAGGTATATGAAAAAAATCTTTAGGTCTTTGTTGTCAACCGGAAAAGTCTTGTCTTATATCGATGACATTCTAATTGCAACAAAAACAATTGTTGAACATCTGGAGATATTGGGGAAAGTTATCGATATTGTTTTGGAAAACTGTTTGCAGTTGAGGACAGATAAATGCTTTTTCTTCCAGGAAGAAATTGTGTACCTAGGGTATAAAGTCGATGAGCGCGGTATTCAGCCCAATGAAGAAAATATTAAAGCTATAAAAAATTTTCCTTTTCCATCTCGCGTAAAAAATGTCCAGAGTTTCTTGGGACTCTGCTTCTAATGGGTTTTCCAATAAGGACTTTTCAACTTTTGTTCAAAATAAAATGCAAACCATTTGAGATATTTCAAAAACTTTATTATCGGGTTGAAGTACAATCAAAACATTTATGAATGGAACCCGACTTCGTTCATATGGCCTCCGCGGTCACTCTTGCAGCGGTCGATTCGTTGGACCCACTTTTCGATGACTTGACCACACACATCTCGGCCGAAACGGCTGCTATTTCGCGTTCAATGTTGGCTCTGAGCTCTTCCAACGTCGTCGGCTTGTTGGCATAGACCAATGGCTTGACGTAGCCCAAAGACAGAAGTCTAGAGGCGTTAAATCGCTCGATAAGGCGGCCAATCGACTGGTCCATTTCTTGAGATAACACGCTCATCAAACTTACTCTTCAATAAATCGATTGTAACGTGTGCTGTGTGGCTTGTGGCACCGCCCTGTTGAAACCACATGTTGTCTAAGTCCATATCTTCCAATTCGGGCCAAAAATAATCGGTTATCATGGCGCGATAACGATTACCATTCACAGTAACGTGACAATCATTATCGTCGGCGAAAAAATATCGCCCTATGACGCCGCCGGCATGCAAACCGCACCAAACAGTTATTTTTTGTGGATGAAATGGTGTTTCATGAAGCACATGTGGATTTTCACCCGACCAATAATGCATATTATGCTTATTGTCGAACCCATTGAGCCAAAAATGAGCTTCGTCACTGAAGATGATTTTGCGATGAAATTGATCATCTTGGCGCATCTTTTCCAGAGCCCAATCGGAGAACGGTCCATCGACTTCAATTCTAGATTCAGCTTGATCTTGTATGGGTGTAAATCAAGATCCTTACGCAAAATTCGCCATAAAGTGGTCTGGGCGATGCCCAACTCTTGAGAACGCCGTGGAATTGACTGCTTGGGATCATTTGCTACAGACGTTTCAACGGCAGCGATATTTTCGACACTTCGACCAACCCGTTGTCTCACTGGCACTGCAACATCACACAACGAATATGTAGACTCAAATGTTTGCACTAAACTTGTTACTGCCTGTCTACTAGGGCGAGAATTACGACCGATAATCGGAGTTAACGTTCTTAAAGTAGCGGTCACCGAATCCGAATTTCTGTAGTAAATTTTTATAATTTGCAGACATTGTTCGTTCGTGTACTTTACCATGATGAAAATGTTAAGTTTACTGAATAAATTGACAGTCACAGTTCGTTGATTAGTGAAAGGGTGCGTTCACAAATTAAATTCAAAGTTTTCAAGTCCCTATTGGAAAACCCTTTATTTTGGGAAATTCATTCAAGGTTTCGCAGCGCTAGCCAAGCCGCTGTATGACCTGCTTAAGAGGGATGCAATTTTCGGATTTGGTCCTGAAGAGGTTCAAGCCTTCGATCTGTTGAAGCAGAAGCTTGTCGAGTCCCCAGCACTTTCAATTTACAGCCCGCATAATGGGACTCAATTGCATTGTGATGCTAGAGGTTTGGGGTATGGTGCAGTCTTGGTACAAAAGCAAGCTGATGGCAAGTTTCACCCAGTGGCATATTTTTCGAAACGTATCTCAGAGGCCGAAAATAAATATCATATTTTTGAGCTTGAGACACTTTCTATTATTTACGCTCTAAGACGTTTTAAAGCCTACCTGATCGGTCTCAAATTTAAAATAGTCACAGACTTCCAATCACTTGCGCTAACACCGAGTAAAAAATCAATTAATCCTAGAATATCTTGTTTGGTTCTGGAGCTACAAGGTTTTGATTATGTTGTGGAACATCGCAAGAATAAACGAATGACTCATGCCGACGCACTTAGTAGATCGGTTAATGTTTTGAACATTACTGATGAAACCTTTGAATTTGTTTTGGCGGCTTCACAAAGGCAAGATCCAAAAATCGCGGAAATCGCGGCGGAATTGGAAATGCTGAAAGCCCTGTTTTCGAAATGATAGACGGAAGTAGATAAGCTATGCCGGTTCTAGCACACTTTTCCCATAAGAAATGTACAGGGCCAAAAAATTCTCACTTCAAAAGCTCTCGGTCTGGACGTGGAGGAGCGTTTGAAAGCTTCTTCTGGTCTTGGACGAGCAGTTTTGAGGTGTGTGATGTCATGAAAGCTTCTTCTGGTCTTGGACGATCAGCTGAAAGCTCTTTTGTGAGTGTTTGGGGTGGCATCGGGCGGTAGGGGTTGTGTTTGGGGTGGCATCAGGCGCTAGGGGTTGTGTTTGGGGTGGCATTTTTACCCCTCCCCCTCCCCCGCTGAGATCTGTTCCCCTCCCCCTCCCGTGCTGAGATCGGTCCCCCGCCCCCACACCACCCACCCGCTGAGATCGGTCCCCCACCCCCGCTCTTACTTCGCCGTGATACGTCTTGTGATATTGCGAAATAATCAGGAGAAATGAGCAGAGTGTGAGGCATTTGGTTTTGTTTCTTATCTCTAGCTTTGGACGATACGATCGCTGAATTGCAATATTTTTGGGTTGCAGGTGGCTTTGTTTACATTAGATTAGAATGGAATGTATTATTCAAAACAAAGAGTTCTTTGTTTAGGGATGCTGCAGCATTTGCTGATAGGGATTGATTGATTGATATATTAAATGCTCTGACGGATTTGGATCAGTTCTTGTTCGGCCCTTAAAGAATTAGTGTCTCCAGTTAAGTTTAAATATTAAAAAGCGAATTATGTGGATGTGCTATGCAGCAGAGTCATGGCCCAAGGCTGTCGATTTAGAGAGTGCAGTTAAAAGGATTAACCGTCAATTTCAGGATTATCAATTTACAGCTATATTAAACCAAAATAGAGGATATGATTGCTGGGACGAGGTAAATTACAGAAACGAGGAAAAGCAATATCAGCGTGGTGTTATGTACCAAAATCTCATCCAGATTTTGGACATGACGCAATACATAAATTATCAGGGTGAAGTACCCTTCAAATTCCAAGACCAAAATCTTATCTAGATTTTGGACATATTTTAAGAATGGCATCATATAAATTGTCGGGTGAAGTGCCTTTCAAATTTCAAGACACAACATGTCTGAAATTTGAGGCATTTCACAATAATCGAAAGTCGCAGAACTAATAATGCGACCCCTCGATTTATGCTGCGTCGACCACCCGCGAGCGCATCGACCCAAGCGCATGCTGGGGCGACCGCCCGCGCGTGCGTCGACCCTAGACACTTGACCGGCAATTTATGAGGAAATGCAACACGCGCGCCACAAAAAAGTGGCGACGCGCATATTCGGGATCCTGGAACATTGGAAAGTTCCAATAACTGATCGAGGCAATATAAATGCCCGATCAGTCCGAGTCAAGGCAGTCGCTGAATAATAAGTAGTTCTCATCAGTCCTAGTCCGAGCTAACGTCGACGCAACGCGAATACAAAAAGTACTTAAGTCATAAGCAAGTACGCAATTCGATAAGCGAGTCGCGAGTCCGGCGCGATATACAATTATATACTACACTAAAGCGAAAATAAATAAATAATTAACGAATAATAAAAGTGATAGTGCGTTTTACTGTCCTCAAACCTGTGGAACCAGGAGCATCATAAAAAGAGAATTAGTCCCCATTATTAAAGGGATAATTCTCAATTGGTATATATTCCTACCCAGAATATATAACAATTTGGCGCAGCTGGTAGGATTAAGGAAGCCTGGTTTTTAACAGTTACTAAAAACCGTAAGAGCTCGAAAAGCCTTAATCCACGAACAAGGGTTCAAAAGTTGCTTAAGTGCAGCGTAAAAAGTTCTTACGCTTAACCTGAAGCAGCAGCTAGCTTCAGGCGCACACTTTACAACGAGCAACGAGCCCCAACGCTCCCGGGTAAACATCTATAGTTGCCTCTGCTCCAGGCAAGCAAGCAATTACCCGGACACAAAAGGTACTCAACTCCAATTGCCTCTGCTCCAGGCGAGCACGCAAGTACCTCATTTATTGTGAAAAGGGACATCAAGCGAGCGCTACAGTTCCTCGCACCAAACAAGACGTGGATGCCAGATCAGGAACCCACCGGACATCCGAAGGAAGACGGACCAAATTCGGCAGACGACTCTCCAGCATCACAGCCGCCGAGGGAGAAACTCAACGCCCCAGCACAGCGAGCTTCAACACAGACATCGAGGGACCCATCAACGCCTAGACCGCAACCTAGGACATCGAGGGACATCCCCAGCACCTCAACTCCTCACCCACAGCAGGGCATACAACTAAGAAGCGGGACGATCATCCCCCGCGGAGCAGCGACATCAGGAACAGTAGCCGTAAGTCTTAAAAAACACCTAAGTAGTTTATTAGAAAAAACACGAAATTCCGGTGAACTCTCGATCTTCCAAATTGAAGAGCTGAGCAAGCAAATTCATCTCACAGGTGAATTAAGACAAGCTCAGATTGAACAATTTAAAGAAGATACAGAGAGGTTCCAAGAATCCTTAAGGGATTTCAAAGGATTTTCGTGCTCTCTGTTAGATAAAGGGCAAAGTAAGTCCGAGCCCGAATTAAGTCGCGAATTAGAATTAAGCAGTGAAAGTGAGAGTGAATCTTCGGCTACCGCGACGTTGTTAAATTGGTTGAGCGCGTCTTTTTCCAGCTCAGACCAATCGGGCGAATTAGAAAATTCACAAGTTCCTAGTACACCCAATTTCCCAAAAAACATAGTGATTATGGCCAACTATACTGAAGTCACACGGAATTTGACTCAGATAGTACCAATTTTCTCGGGAGAGCCAGGGCCTAACCTGAGCAACGAACTCCAGACCTTTTTGGGCTGCTGCAGACGATGCCTAGAATGTCTGTCAGACAGTGACAAGCCCATTTTCTTAAAAATGATTCCCACTAGGCTCCGAGGAGAAGCATATCAGCTTCTCTCCACAGAGGAGCCCACGACCTTCAAAGAAATAGAGGACAAGCTAAACGCTACCTTTTTACCCCGCGAGACTCATCAAGAGCTCGTAAATAGATTAATATCAATGAGGCAATTTCCCATGGAAGACCTGCCCTAATTTATATCACGTATCCGTAAAGCACTAGCACTCTGCAAAGAAACAGCAGAAACGAAATACGGTGCTGAAGCGGCGGCAATAGTAAATTGCCAATTAGAAGATTTTGCGCAAAACGCCTTGCGCACAGGTACTATGAGCCCCTACCTTCGACAGTACTTACTAACACTGGGCGAGCCTAACTTTGAACAGTTAGTGAAAAAGGCGCTGGACATGGAGAAACTCCAACAAGGAGCCTTCCATTTACCCAGCAATACCTTCGCGGGCCCCCAGGAAAATATTCAGTGTAACTCACACCTACCGGTACTCCCACCTTACGGCGACCCGTGGGGAAACCCAGTTAGCACTAATACGACCGCTGCGTACTCAAATGCGGTATTTGGGTACCCACACGCAGCCGCCGGTCAGGCGCAAACGTACGCGCAGCCTCCAACTGGCAACTCCGCGAACAAATCCGTACCAAAAGTAAGTAATCCAGGCGCCGGTAGAGCATCTAAGCTCCCCGCCAACATTACGTGCAGCTATTGCTCTAGACGCGGTCATACGTATGACGAGTGTTATAAAAGAAAAAATACTCCAGTTTGTGCAAAATGCAACAAACTGGGGCACGACATTAAAACATGTCGTAGCGGCAATAACCCACCACGCAGATACGCACAACCGGCTACTTCCGAGAATAATGACAGGAATCGCCGCGTTTATAATGTGCAAGTAAATTGCGAATGGTGCGGCCGCCGCGGGCACGAAGAGAAAGTGTGCCAGCAGAAGCAGAAATATCAAAGTCGGAAATCGGGAAACGACAGCGAGTCGGTCCCGAAATCCCCGGCTCGACAGTAAATACAAATATTAAAAAATCAGGGTACTCTCAGCCGCCCAAACCAAGTACTCCTGTAGTACACCTCCCCCTAGACTTTGGTCTTAAAGAAAAGACTCAACTAGTGGTGGACACGGGCGCTGAGATAAGCTTAATTAAAAAACAAGCTTTGAAATCTTCCGAGCTAATAAACGCCGAGAAGATTCTTACCCTGCAAACTCCTTTTGGCACGGGATACACTCTGGGAAGCTGTCAGGGAAACCTTGTTACAAAATTAAATGAACACAAGGTAATTAAAACACCCTGCACTTTCCAGGTAATAGAAAATACTTCAGGCCTCTCTCACGACGGCCTATTAGGCAACGACTTTCTTGCCCAAAACTGTAATGTTGAGGGCCCAAATCAAGAACTTCGGTTTCCTCGCACGGAAACTAATTTAGAGGAATTCACGTACCCTATTTTTCTCGAGACTGAGAAAAATAGCTCCCCAAAAACATCCGAATCCGAAAATCAGGCAAAAGAGATGGAACCCGAACGGGTTAAGCTGTCCACTTGCCATGTTCTCGAATCATCATATGATGGGGGATGTTTGGCTAAAGATAAGCCAAAGGGGGACGAGAAGGAAAATCTAGCAAAAGCATCCGCGATCTTACAAATCAGGCGGCATAACGTGGCACTGCGCAAGCCCATACGCGTACCTGCGAGATCACAGGTGGTGGCTAGAGTTCCACTCAAACTGCCAGAAGAAATGCTCTGTCTATCTCAAGAGATAGGCGATGGAGTCTTCTTGGCAAACGGTATAATTTCCTCTAATAAAAAAGAAGAAGTTCTGGTTGGGATTCTCAACACAAAGGACTCGAAAGTATCGCTCACCGCCCTTGATTTACAATTGGCCCCGGTGAATGACTACACATTAGTCCCATTGTATCCCAAAGAAAATACCCAAAAGCCAAAAGAGACTGCACGGGAAACACCCCGGGACCCAAGAGGCACAGCGAATTCAGCCCTGGCCCAGGAAGAAATAATTGCAAATAATAAAATAATAAATAAAACTAGTGTTACACGGTCCGAGAGCACATATAATAATTACAAATCGCCCGGAAACACCGTACACACTAATCTAGCCGCCAAAGAGCGCATAGCCAGGTTAGAGGAAGAACTCAACCTGAGCCCAATTCTAAACAAAATGGAAAAGAATGAAATTCTGGAACTATGCCGAGAATATAACGACATATTCCACTTAAAAGGTGACTACCTCACGCATACAGATGCTATCACGCACCTAATCCCAATAGTGCAGGATCAAGCACCTATAAATCAAAAGATGTACAGGTTACCTGAAACACAGCGTAACATAATAAACGAGCAGCTACAAGAAATGCTCGAGAGCGATATAGTACAACCTAGTAAGAGTCCATGGAACTCACCTCTTCTCGTAGTCCCCAAAAAGCCGGGACCTAACGGTGAGAAAAAGTGGAGAGTAATCGTCGATTTTCGTAAATTAAACGAAAAGACTATCGGCGATGCTTTTCCTCTGCCTCGCATTGAAGACATTCTGGACCAATTAGGCCACTCGAGGTATTTTTCTACCCTCGATCTCGCTAGCGGTTATCACCAAGTACTGGTTGAGCCACAAGATCGCCCAAAAACGGCGTTCAGCACTAATTACGGGCACTACGAATTCAAGCGTATGCCCTTCGGATTAAAAGGAGCCCCTGCCACATTTCAGCGCCTAATGAATTACGTTCTAACAGGCCTGCAGGGACTTGAATGTTTTGTTTACCTAGATGATATCGTCATCTACGGTAAGATTCTAAAAGACCACAACAGCAAATTACGCAAAGTTTTCACCAGGTTACGCGAAAAAAACCTGAAATTGCAGCCGGAGAAATGCCAATTTCTCCGCAAAGAGGTAATCTACCTGGGACATAAATGTTCCAGCGAAGGAGCACTACCCGACCCCAGCAAAACGGCTTGCGTACAAAATTTTCCCGTTCCCCGAACGGTAAGACAAGTCCAATCATTTTTAGGACTTGCAAATTACTATAGAAAATTTATACCAAATTTTTCTAAAATTGTACGCCCAATAACAAACTTGCTCCGCAAGGACGTAAAGTTTACTTGGACGGAAAAATGCCAAGAAGCATTTTTGAGTATCAAAAACTCTTTAATTTCCCCTCCACTTCTTATTTATCCTGATTTCAATAAACCATTTAATCTAACAACAGATGCGAGCAATGAAGCTATAGGCGCTGTCCACTCCCAGGGAGAAGTAGGGAAAGATCAGCCCATAGCTTACGCCAGCCGCACTCTGAACAAAGCCGAACGCAATTACTCCACAATCGAAAAGGAGTTACTTGCGATTGTCTGGGCGACACGAAATTTCAGGTCCTACCTTCAGGGTAGAAAATTTACGGTCTATACAGATCATAAACCTCTGAAAGGGGCATTCAATGTAAAAGACCCCACTTCCCGTTTAACGAGATTTCATCACAAACTTTCCGAATTCGATTACACAATCGAATACAAACCCGGAAAATATAATACGAATGCAGACGCACTCAGTCGCATTCCACATGAAGAAAACTGCGACAAAAATAGCCAAACCTTCACGGAAACGGCTCAAATCCATAGTTCAATGAACCCAAACACGGAGAAAGACACCTCCGTCAAAAAAATAAGCGCAGTAACTCGGGCGCAAAAACGAAACGCCCAGAGTAATAAACAAGAAGTCACACAAAAGCCGCAAGAGGTAAAACCCAGGCAGGACTCAAGTCCAGGAGCCATAAAAGATAATGAGGAGATAATTCCAGCAGAATTCTTCTCCCAAGAATCAATTCCAAACGAACACAAAGGCCTTCACGAGCCCTCAAAAATTGGGAAAAATGAAAATTCCCCAATCTCGGAGACACGGCCAGAAGCCCCTGAATTAATTTCGAACCCCGAAGAAATTAAAATCATTTTAAAAGATTATCATGATTCACGCTTCGGAGGTCACCAGGGAGTAACTAAAACTTACAAAAGAATTAAACGTAAGTATCGATGGAAACACATGCTACGAGATATAAAACAGTATGTGAAAAAATGCCCGAAATGCCAGAAATTAAAGGCATCTCCCCAATATAAAATGCCCATGGTTATCACAGACATAGCCGAACAACCTTTCGACAAGGTTTACCTAGATATTGTAGGGCCATTAGAAGAGTCCACGTCAGGAAATAAATACATCCTAACGTTCCAGGATAACCTGACAAAATTCGTGGACTGGTACGCGATACCTAACGCGGAAGCGGAAACAATAGCGCAAATTTTCTTCGACGAAATCGTCACGCGCTACTGCATTCCAAAGAAAATAGTCACAGATCAAGGAACAAATTTCTTAAGCGATCTGTTCAAACAGGTCTGTAAATTATTGAAAGTGAAAAAATTACAGACCTCAGTCTATCACCCACAATCCAACGGGGCACTAGAAAGAGCACATAGGCCCCTAATTGAATATTTACGCACCTTAGTAGACGAAAATTCCCAAAACTGGGATCAATTCCTACGCACAGCGGCGTTCGTGTACAACAATAGTGTGCACGAAGGGACAAAGCTCACGCCCATGGACTGTTTATACGGTTTCACGGCCGATGTCCCATCAAATTTAAAAAGGGAACCAGAACCCCTTTATAATAATGAGAGCTATTATCACATGCTCAGATATAAGCTTCAAAAGTCATACGCTACCGCAAGAAAAAATATCTTAGCCGGTAAGCAGAAATCGAAACAATACTATGACAAAAATATAAGGCCAGTAGCATTCCATGTAGGCGATAAAGTCCTCCTAAAGAGCGAAAATAAAAAACATAAGCTCTCCGAAATCTGGATAGGACCCTACATAGTAACTGGAATCCCCTCATCAGTGAACACAGAGTTAAAAATTGGCAAGCGAACGAAGATTATACATAATAATCGCTTAAAGCCATATTTCGATTAATTCGACCTCAATCAGTGAAAAATTTTTTTACTGCTCGATTCTCTTTTCTTCTTTTAATATAAGAAAAGAAACAAAAGAGACCGCTAAAGTTTTGGCAAATTCACTGATAATTCTACATCCCGTTTCCAGATAATGTGGACGTTAATTTTCGCATACCTGCTACTGGGAGTAACACGGGGGAGCAAACTACAGAATTCTCTAATATCGCCACGCATGTGTACACGCGAAAATTATTGTAAACTGACCCGCAGAAAACAAGTAAAAAACGAAAACGAAGATTCACTCGCCCGCAAATGTTTTCCGAACCATAGACACCCTCTTAGGAAATAAGACACCAAAATAAGTCTAGGTAAATAACCTTGAACAAAATGAATGAATAGCGTACTTAAGATAGGTCAGGGAACCGTAGAAATTAGAATAAGTAAAATAGTAAATAAACAATCGACATTTAAGTATTTTAATTTTAAGTCTTTTTAGGTATTAGCCCGCACAAAAGACGCAGATAAATAGATAGCATCATATGAAATGGAAAAGAGAATTAATTATGAATAGGAAATAACACAAAAAAAAAAATTAGATCAATAAAAGCATATGTAAAAACGGCATGTACACATATAAAAATATAACGAGGGTACGGAAAACAAAAACCTGTAAAAAATTATTAAATAAGAATACTTAATATTAAGCAACTATGTAAACGGACTCGCGCACTCCCGCTAGAAATCGCAATTACGCGACCATCGCCGCGGTAATTAGAAAAACGCGATCATTTTCAGCCACAAAAAAATTACCAATAATTTTTTTTAGCCCTCACATACTAAACCCCGAGAATTATTCCTCTTCAAAGAATAATTCTCTTTTTCCAAGGGGGAAGGAATGTTATGTACCAAAATCTCATCCAGATTTTGGACATGACGCAATACATAAATTATCAGGGTGAAGTACCCTTCAAATTCCAAGACCAAAATCTTATCTAGATTTTGGACATATTTTAAGAATGGCATCACATAAATTGTCGGGTGAAGTGCCTTTCAAATTTCAAGACACAACATGTCTGAAATTTGAGGCATTTCACAATAATCGAAAGTCGCAGAACTAATAATGCGACCCCTCGATTTATGCTGCGTCGACCACCCGCGAGCGCATCGACCCAAGCGCATGCTGGGGCGACCGCCCGCGCGTGCGTCGACCCTAGACACTTGACCGGCAATTTATGAGGAAATGCAACACGCGCGCCACAAAAAGTTGCGACGCGCATATTCGGGATCCTGGAACATTGGAAAGTTCCAATAACTGATCGAGGCAATATAAATGCCCGATCAGTCCGAGTCAAGGCAGTCGCTGAATAATAAATAGTTCTCATCAGTCCTAGTCCGAGCTAACGTCGACGCAACGCGAATACAAAAAGTACTTAAGTCATAAGCAAGTACGCAATTCGATAAGCGAGTCGCGAGTCCGGCGCGATATACAATTATATACTACACTAAAGCGAAAATAAAAAAATAATTAACGAATAATAAAAGTGATAGTGCGTTTTACTGTCCTCAAACCTGTGGACCCAGGAGCAACATAAAAAGAGAATTAGTCCCCATCATTAAAGGGATAATTCTCAATTGGTATATATTCCTACCCAGAATATATAACAGTGGGATTATTTTATGTGAAAAGTATTTGTGCAAATCTATGAATTTGGAAACGTTCTGTGACTTGCTAGTGTGCATTATTAAATTAACGTGTTTTCTGTGGGACTTGAAAGACTTTCTACCAGAAAATCTTGTGATAAAATAGACTAAATTTTTTTCTAAACATCAACTGGATAATTCAGAAGAAGAGGACGTTGATGATATTAACTTTGATTTGCATGATCATATTAATTGTACGGGATGTGGTTTAGGTGACGAACTTCGTGATTTAGTTTTTTTTTCTGAATAATCGCCGAGGGAATGAAAAGATGAGAATAAAAGGACAGAGATGCAAGATGAAAAAATTACTATAAATACAGAGCGAATTTCAGACTATAATTCAGTTTCGTGTGTGTGCTCTGAAAGTGAACAGTTAAAAAAAAAATAATTAAAGAAATAGTGAAAAATGTCTCAGCAACAACACAAACAACAACCATGTGCTGAGGAGATGCCCGCTCGCAAAAGTAGTTCTGGAGCCCTGGACGTCATCAATTCGTATAGCTTTAAACAATACTTTAAAGTATGCGACATGGAGCAGAATGCAACTTATAAAATATATAAAATAAAGAAAATAACTACAAAATACGTAGAGCGAGTCCTAGTGGAGCTACAAGATAAGCAAATGTTCCTGCCTGCCAGATATGGAAGCTTGCCTGATAGAGTTTTGGAGGAAATTAATCAACTGGACAATGTTTACATCCTGAACTTGAAACCAATCAGCGCATCCTAGCAAGTATAGGTATTCAGGTATTAACGACAGTATTTTGCAGGTGGTAGATTTAGTTAGTGCTAAGATAAATTTTAACAATTCTGACGCTAATATAACTCTCATTGTAGTTAAAAATAATTCAATGAAATATCCATCAGTTCTTGGCAGAGATTGTATAACAGTAAACAACTTGGAACTAAGAGAAAAGGAGCCTGTTGGTACAGTACATAAGGTAACAGTAAATCAAGATCATACTAATAAAAGTAATGTTGCGACTTCATGTATTCTTACAAACAAACCAGGTACGTTGAACGATTCGATTAATGAATTTTAAAATACTTTTGAAAAACAAATTTTGAATATCAATATAAGTGATGATAGTTCGGAAAAAAGTTTCAAAATTAATGATAAATTGCCCTATGAAGTGCAGAATCGTTTAAGAGATATTCTAAGCTCAGCTTGCTCCCTTGTAAGTGCCCACAGAAATCATCCGAAAACTGAATTTGGAAATGGAGATAAAATTATTAAACGAAAAACCCTTTTATTGTAATTCTCGTAGGATACCATATACACTCAGACTTTAGCTTCAGAAAATATTGGATGATCTATTGGATAGGAATATTATTCGAGAAAGTGATTCCCCTTTCGCATCTGCTATAGTTTTAGTCCCAAAAAAGAACAAAGAGCTCAGATTATGTATAGATTACAGGGAACTAAACAAAGTCCCTATTAGAGACAATTTCCCGTTACCTCTGATTGAAGATAACCTGGATATGTTAAAAGACAAAAACTATTTTTCTCTTTTGGATTTAAAGAATGGCTTCCACCACGTCAAGGTGGCAGAAAATTCCATAAAATATACTTCGTTCATAACACCTTTGGGGCAGTATGAATATCTGCGTATGCCCTTTGGTCTTAAAAACGCGCCTGCCATATTTGAGAGGTATATGAAAAAAATCTTTAGGTCTTTGTTGTCAACCGGAAAAGTCTTGTCTTATATCGATGACATTCTAATTGCAACAAAAACAATTGTTGAACATCTGGAGATATTGGGGAAAGTTATCGATATTGTTTTGGAAAACTGTTTGCAGTTGAGGACAGATAAATGCTTTTTCTTCCAGGAAGAAATTGTGTACCTAGGGTATAAAGTCGATGAGCGCGGTATTCAGCCCAATGAAGAAAATATTAAAGCTATAAAAAATTTTCCTTTTCCATCTCGCGTAAAAAATGTCCAGAGTTTCTTGGGACTCTGCTTCTAATGGGTTTTCCAATAAGGACTTTACAACTTTTTTTCAAAATAAAATGCAAACCATTTGAGATATTTCAAAAACTTTATTATCGGGTTGAAGTACAATCAAAACATTTATGAATGGAACCCGACTTCGTTCATATGGCCTCCGCGATCACTCTTGCAGCGGTCGATTCATTGGACCCACTTTTCGATGACTTGACCACACACATCTCGGCCGAAACGGCTGCTATTTCGCGTTCAATGTTGGCTCTGAGCTCTTCCAACGTCGTCTGCTTGTTGGCATAGACCAATGGCTTGACGTAGCCCAAAGACAGAAGTCTAGAGGCGTTAAATCGCTCGATGAGGCGGCCAATCGACTGGTCCATTTCTTGAGATAACACGCTCATCAAACTTACTCTTCAATAAATCGATTGTAACGTGTGCTGTGTGGCTTGTGGCACCGCCCTGTTGAAACCACATGTTGTCTAAGTCCATATCTTCCAATTCGGGCCAAAAATAATCGGTTATCATGGCGCGATAACGATTACCATTCACAGTAACGTGACAATCATTATCGTCGGCGAAAAAATATCGCCCTATGACGCCGCCGGCATGCAAACCGCACCAAACAGTTATTTTTTGTGGATGAAATGGTGTTTCATGAAGCACATGTGGATTTTCACCCGACCAATAATGCATATTTTGCTTATTGACGAACCCATTGAGCCAAAAATGAGCTTCGTCACTGAAGATGATTTTGCGATGAAATTGATCATCTTGGCGCATCTTTTCCAGAGCCCAATCGGAGAACGATCCATCGACTTCAATTCTAGATTCAGCTTGATCTTGTATGGGTGTAAATCAAGATCCTTACGCAAAATTCGCCATAAAGTGAACTGGGCGATGCCCAACTCTTGAGAACGCCGTGGAATTGACTGCTTGGGATCATTTGCTACGGACGTTTCATCGGCAGCGATATTTTCGACACTTCGACCAACCCGTTGTCTCACTGGCACGGCAACATCACACAACGAATATGTAGACTCAAATGTTTGCACTAAACTTGTTACTGCCTGTCTACTAGGGCGAGAATTACGACCGATAATCGGAGTTAACGTTCTTAAAGTAGCGGTCACCGAATCCTAATTTCTGTAGTAAATTTTTATAATTTGCAGACATTGTTCGTTCGTGTACTTTACCATGATGAAAATGTTAAGTTTATTGAATAAATTGACAGTCACAGTTCGTTGATTAGTGAAAGGGTGCGTTCACAAATTAAATTCAAAGTTTTTAAGTCCCTATTGGAAAACCCTTTATTTTGGGAAATTCATTCAAGGTTTCGCAGCGCTAGCCAAGCCGCTGTATGACCTGCTTAAGAGGGATGCAGTTTTCGGATTTGGTCCTGAAGAGGTTCAAGCCTTTGATGTGTTGAAGCAGACGCTTCTCGAGTCCCCAGCACTTTCAATTTACAGCCCGCATAATGAGACTCAATTGCATTGTGATGCTAGAGGTTTGGGGTATGGTGCAGTCTTGTTACAAAAGCAAGCTGATGGCAGGTTTCACCCAGTGGCATATTTTTCGAAACGTATCTCAGAGGCCGAAAGTAAATATCATATTTTTGAGCTTGAGACACTTTCTATTATTTACGCTCTAAGACGTTTTAAAGCCTACCTGATCGGTCTCAAATTTAAAATAGTCACAGACTTCCAATCACTTGCGCTAAAACCGAGTAAAAAATCAATTAATCCTAGAATATCTTGTTTGGCTCTGGAGCTACAAAGTTTTGATTATGTTGTGGAACATCGCAAGAATGAACGAATGACTCATGCCGACGCACTTAGTAGATCGGTTAATGTTTTGAACATTACTGATGAAACCTTTGAATTTGTTTTGGCGGCTTCACAAAGGCAAGATCCAAAAATCGCGGAAATCGCGGCGGAATTGGAAATGCTGAAAGCCCTGTTTTCGAAATGATAGACGGAAGTAGATAAGCTATGCCGGTTCTAGCACACTTTTCCCATAAGAAATGTACAGGGCCAAAAAATTCTCACTTCAAAAGCTCTCGGTCTGGACGTGGAGGAGCGTTTGAAAGCTTCTTCTGGTCTTGGACGAGCAGTTTTGAGGTGTGTGATGTCATGAAAGCTTCTTCTGGTCTTGGACGATCAGCTGAAAGCTCTTTTGTGAGTGTTTGGGGTGGCATCGGGCGGTAGGGGTTGTGTTTGGGGTGGCATCAGGCGCTAGGGGTTGTGTTTGGGGTGGCATTTTTACCCCTCCCCCGCTGAGATCTGTTCACCTCCCCCTCCCGTGCTGAGATCGGTCCCCCGCCCCCACCCCACCCACCCGCTGAGATCGGTCCCCCGCCCCCGCTCTTACTTCGCCGTGATACGTCTTGTGATATTGCGAAATAATCAGGAGAAATGAGCAGAGTGTGAGGCATTTGGTTTTGTTTCTTATCTCTAGCTTTGGACGATACGATCGCTGAATTGCAATATTTTTGGGTTGCAGGTGGCTTTGTTTACATTAGATTAGAATGGAATGTATTATTCAAAACAAAGAGTTCTTTGTTTAGGGATGCTGCAGCATTTGCTGATAGGGATTGATTGATTGATATATTAAATGCTCTGACGGATTTGGATCAGTTCTTGTTCGGCCCTTAAAGAATTAGTGTCTCCAGTTAAGTTTAAATATTAAAAAGCGAATTATGTGGATGTGCTATGCAGCAGAGTCATGGCCTAAGGCTGTCGATTTAGAGAGTGCAGTTAAAAGGATTAACCGTCAATTTCAGGATTATCAATTTACAGCTATATTAAACCAAAATAGAGGATATGATTGCTGGGACGAGGAAAATTACAGAAACGAGGAAAAGCAATATCAGCGTGGGATTATTTTATGTGAAAAGTACTTGTGCAAATCTATGAATTTGGAAACGTTCTGTGACTTGCTAGTGTGCATTAAATTAACGTGTTTTCTGTGGGACTTGAAAGACTTTCTACCAGAAAATCTTGTGATAAAATACACTAAATTGTTTTCTAAACATCAACTGGATAATTCAGAAGAAGAGGACGTTGATGATATTAACTTTGATTTGCATGATCATATTAATTGTACGGGATGTGGTTTAGGTGGCGAACTTCGTGATTTAGTGTTTTTTTCTGAATCATCGCCGAGGGAATGAAATGATGAGAATAAAAGGACAGAGATGCAAGATGAAAAAATTACTATAAATACAGAGCGAATTTCAGACTATAATTCAATTTCGTGTGTGTGCTCTGAAAGTGAACAGTTAAAAAAACAAAAATTAATTAAATAAATAGTGAAAAATGTCTCAGCAACAACACAAACAACAACCATGTGCTGAGGAGATGAACGCTCGCAAAAGTAGTTCTGGAGCCCTGGACGTCATCAATTCGTATAGCTTTAAACAATACTTTAAAGTATGCGACATGGAGCAGAATGCAACTTATAAAATATATAAAATAAGGAAAATAACTACAAAATACGGAGAGCGAGTCCTAGTGGAGCTACAAGATAAGCAAATGCTCCTGCCTGCCAGATATGGAAGCTTGCCTGATAGCGTTTTGGAGGAAATTAATCAACTGGACAATGTTTACATCATGAACTTGAAACCTCTTGGTGATACATCGGAGCTTATCTTTACTCAGCATAATAACGAGGACAACCTCAATGTCAATTTAACATACTTCAACCCAAATGAATATTATAATTATTAAAAAAAAAAAAAATAAAAAAATAAAAATAAAATATACTTAAAAATTAAACCAAAAAAGCATCTTTCATATTTTCCAATAATATCCCTGGCCCCCCAAATTCTATAAATAGATTGACTCCCCAATTTTTCAATTAATCTGCTTCAAGGGGTTGTAATGAGCAGTTTTAAAGATACAACGAAATTGCTGAAGGAAGAGGCTGATAAGGGAAGTAAAGCAAAAGAATTGAAGTATAAGCTTAATTCTGTTTCACTTAAACCAGCTGCAAAATCAAAGACTATATCTGAAAGTAAGAATACTTCAGATATACGCTACAAACAATTGAAAGATAAATAAAATGTAAGTATGTATTGCAAATAAACTTGATGCCAATATAAAATTCAAATTCAATTGTAAATAACAGATGAATATCCCGGTATTTCTTGAGGAGTTTTCCGAAATATTGCTGGATGAGCATAAGAATCAAATTGAAGCAAGTTATCAATTTCTCAAACAATATGAGAATATAGGTAAAATAAAATCAATATATGGTGAACATTATACCAACTGTCCATGGGCGTATGATGATGCAACCTCGGCTTCTGAACAAGAATGAACACGATCGAACTCGCAAAGTCGTTAACAAGTAACCCCAAAACAAAAAGATTCTTTAGAGGAGTATTCCCCTGCAACCGCCTGCCAAAAAATATAAAAAAACCAGCATGTGTCATAGCCAATACAGACCCTGCACATAAGGGCGGTACTCATTGGATTGCATTTTAGATCCCTAGAAAAGGACCTGCAGAATACTTTGACTCGTATGGTAAATTCCCCAGCAATAAATTTTTTCGCAACTTTTTACATACTAATTCAGATGTGTTTGTAAACAATAAAAAACGATTACAAGGTGCACTTTCATCGATCTGTGGACATTATTGCTGGGGAATTTACCATACGAGTCAAAGTATTCTGCAGGTCCTTTTCTAGGGATCTAAAATGCAATCCAATGAGTACCGCCCTTATGTGCAGGGTCTGTATTGGCTATGACACATGCTTGTTTTTTTATATTTTTCGGCAGGCGGTTGCAGGGGAATACTCCTCTAAAGAATCTTTTTGTTTTGGGGTTACTTGTTAACGACTTTGCGAGTTCGATCGTGTTCATTCTTGTTCAGAAGCCGAGGTTGCATCATCATACGCCCATGGACAGTTGGTATAATGTTCACCATATATTGATTTTATTTTACCTATATTCTCATATTGTTTGAGAAATTGATAACTTGCTTCAATTTGATTCTTATGCTCATCCAGCAATATTTCGGAAAACTCCTCAAGAAATACCGGGATATTCATCTGTTATTTACAATTGAATTTGAATTTTATATTGGCATCAAGTTTATTTGCAATACATACTTACATTTTATTTATCTTTCAATTGTTTGTAGCGTATATCTGAAGTATTCTTACTTTCAGATATAGTCTTTGATTTTGCAGCTGGTTTAAGTGAAACAGATTTAAGCTTATACTTCAATTCTTTTGCTTTACTTCCCTTATTAGCCTCTTCCTTCAGCAATTTCGTTGTATCTTTAAAACTGCTCATTACAACCCCTTGAAGCAGATTAATTGAAAAATTGGGGAGTCAATCTATTTATAGAATTTGGGGGGGCCAGTGATATTATTGGAAAATATGAAAGATGCTTTTTTGGTTTTATTTTTAGTATACTTTATTTTTATTGTTTTTTAATAATTATAATATTCATTTGGATTGAAGTATGTTAAATTGACGTTGAGGTTGCCCTCGTTATTATGCTGAGTAAAGATAAGCTCCGATGTATAACCAAGAGGTTTCAAGTTTATGATGTAAACATTGTCCAGTTGATTAATTTCCTCCAAAACGCTATCAGGCAAGCTTCAATATCTGGCAGGCAGGAACATTTGCTTATCTTGTAGCTCCACTAGGACTCGCTCTCCTTATTTTGTAGTTATTTTCCTTATTTTATATATTTTATAAGTTGCATTCTGCTCCATGTCGCATACTTTAAAGTATTGTTTAAAGCTATACGAATTGATGACGTCCAGGGCTCCAGAACTACTTTTGCGAGCGGGCATCTCCTCAGCACATGGTTGTTATTTGTGTTGTTGCTGAGACATTTTTCACTATTTATTTAATTATTTTTTTTTTAACTGTTCACTTTCAGAGCACACACACGAAACTGAATTATAGTCTGAAATTCGCTCTGTATTTATAGTAATTTTTTCATCTTGCATCTCTGTCCTTTTATTCTCATCATTTCATTCCCTCGGCGATTATTCAGAAAAAAACACTAAATCACGAAGTTCGTCACCTAAACCACATCCCGTACAATTAATGTGATCATGCAAATCAAAGTTAATATCATCAACGTCCTCTTCTTCTGAATTATCCAGTTGATGTTTAGAAAACAATTTAGTGTATTTTATCACAAGATTTTCTGGTAGAAAGTCTTTCAAGTCCCACAGAAAACACGTTAATTTAATGCACACTAGCAAGTCACAGAACGTCTCCAAATTCATAGATTTGCACAAATACTTTTTACATAAAATAATCCCACGCTGATATTGCTTTTCCTCGTTTCTGTAATTTTCCTCGTCCCAGCAATCATATCCTCTATTTTGGTTTAATATAGCTGTAAATTGATAATCCTGAAATTGACGGTTAATCCTTTTAACTGCACTCTCTAAATCGACAGCCTTGGGCCATGACTCTGCTGCATAGCACATCCACATAATTCGCTTTTTAAAATTTAAACTTAACTGGAGACACTAATTCTTTAAGGGCCGAACAAGAACTGATCCAAATCCGTCAGAGCATTTAATATATCAATCAATCAATCCCTATCAGCAAATGCTGCAGCATCCCTAAACAAAGAACTCTTTGTTTTGAATAATACATTCCATTCTAATCTAATGTAAACAAAGCCACCTACAACCCAAAAATATTGCAATTCAGCGATCGTATCGTCCAAAGCTAGAGATAAGAAACAAAACCAAATGCCTCACACTCTGCTCATTTCTCCTGATTATTTCGCAATATCACAAGACGTATCACGGCGAAGTAAGAGCGGGGGTGGGGGACCGATCTCAGCGGGTGGGTGGGGTGGGGGCGGGGGACCGATCTCAGCACGGGAGGGGGAGGGGAACAGATCTCAGCGGGGGAGGGGGAGGGGTAAAAATGCCACCCCAAACACAACCCCTAGCGCCTGATGCCACCCCAAACACAACCCCTACCGCCCGATGCCACCCCAAACACGCACAAAAGAGCTTTCAGCTGATCGTCCAAGACCAGAAGAAGCTTTCATGACGTCACACACCTCAAAACTGCTCGTCCAAGACCAGAAAAAGCTTTCAAACGCTCCTCCACGTCCAGACCGAGAGCTTTTGAAGCAAAAGTGAGAATTTTTTGGCCCTGTACATTTCTTATGGGAAAAGTGTGCTAGAACCGGCATAGCCTATCTACTGACGGACTTATATACCGCAAGGTTGCGGACCAGATCCGTTTTTATGTACCCGAGAAAATGGAAAATCGTGTTATTCAAACTCATCACGACAAATTGTGTCATTTGGGGGTAGAGAAATGTTATGAATACCTCGTTAAATCATACTGGTTTCCTGAAATGAAGCGTAAAATCCGTGAGTATATTAACAGCTGCCTTAAATGCCTTTACTTTTCCCCATAATCTGGGAAAGTAGAAGGTACCTTACATAACATACCAAAGGGTAACCTACGATTCGACACCTTATATATCGACCACTATGGCCCACTTTCAAGTTCAGGAAATAAAAAGCGTCATATTTTTCTTGTCAACGACGGTTTTACGAAATTTGTGAAACTCTAACCAGTAAAATCAACGTATAGTGCAGAGGTAATTAAATGTCTTCGGAGCTATTTTGAAAATTATAGCAGACCTTATAGGATAGCATCAGAGGTACATGTTTTGTCTCAAGAGATTTTGAAAAGTTCCTAAATAGCAACAACGTAAAGCACATCAAAATAGCAACACAATCCCTCCAGTCTAATGGGCAGATTGAGCGGGTTAATCATACATTGACCCCCTTGCTCGCGAAAGAATGCGAATCTCTAACCACTAGCAACTGGGATAATCATGTAGTTAAAATAGAATTTGCATTAAATAACACAATTAATCGTAGCACAGGTTTTACCCCCAGCATGCTGTTGTTTGGGGTAAATCAGCGAGGAGAGTTGTGCGGCAAGGTCGCTGAATATATCCGGAGTGAATGGCAGGGGGAGGCTCGGATTGATTTTTTGGAGCTGAGGGACAAGCTGAACAAAACATTTCACGTTCTCAGGATTATAATAAATTAAAATTTGATAAATCCCATAAAAGGCCACGCAAATACAACAAAGGTGACTACGTAATGCTAAAGAATAACATTTCGCTACCGGGAATAAACAATAAATAGTTTGCAAAGTTCCGAGGTCCTTATGAAGTTGAATCAGTTTTACCTAACGATAGATATATATTTAAAGATTTAGAGGGATTGCAAATCTCACGAGTACCTTACCGTGGTGTTTCCTCCCCAGAGAACATGCGCCCCTTTGCATTAAAAGCTGATCGAACAAAAAAAAAAAACAGAAAAAAATTAATATAATGAATACGAAGTCGTAACTGAAAAAAAAAAATGTTTCGCTTGGAAATTGCAGTTGTTCACTGTTTCATATAAAATGTATTTTAAATTTTCACTATTGATAGCCGAACGCATCCCACTACCGCAGTTGGTAGCCCCGAAAATAAAAACTGCAACAAAACTTGTGATGGCGGAGCTTCCGCTCTCGCTCTCTCTGAACGGACCGCCGAACAGAACACACGCGCTGGGAACTAAGTCTTTTTAAAGAATCGAATAAATCTTTTGTGCACGAGGAAAATTGGGTTTTTGCCACTCACAACTTCCTCCTGACTATTTCCCTCTGTTAACAAAGTCAGAAGTAGGATTATATTCCAAGTGATTCCTACTCTTGGAAGGAAAGTTTTCATGTGCCAGCGAATTCCCCTCTACGCATCCTAATTCATCATGGCGACGGAGACGAGCGCAACCTGTTCAAGTGGCGACCAAACCGTAGTGGAGAATTTAGCCGCTGATAAAAGTGGTCCAGAGTCCGGGTTGGAAACGTCTCAGGCGGGTAAGGATTCTCGATTCAGCGAATTGCTGAAAGGCGGTAGTAGCACACCGAACAGTGGGGCATCATCCTCGCCCAAAGATAGGGAAATCGAGCTGCTTCGACGCGAAAAGGAGCCTCTGACGCGGGAGTTGGATCTCCTACGCCGCGAAAGGCTTTTTCTCAATCAAACGTCAGTGACCGCGCCAACAACGGAGCTTCACACAGAGAGCAGTTTAGTGCTTGCAAGAAGTTACTCTTATTGCGATGCAAGCAATGTTTGCGCGATAATCCCCGAATTTGATCCATCATCACCGTTTGGGATATTCAGTGACCAGTGGATAAGACAAGTCGAAAATCTGGGTGCGATATATAATTGGAGCGACAAACTAACGATTTTTGGTGCCAGCACAAAGCTGATGAGAATCGCGAAGGCATGGTTCAACAGCTGTGGTTCTGATATTACGACCTGGATGCAGCTGAAAACATCACTTCGCAAAGCTTTTCCGTCATTTCGAGACGAAGCAGAAGTGCAAACGGCGCTCTCCAAGAGGCGGAAACAATCCAGTGAAAGTTTCAGCAAGTACTACTACGATATCATCACCATGACCAACCGGGCAAAGCTGAGCGATTCAGCCATTATTCGCTATCTAATTAATAACATCGAAGATCACGTAATAAAAAGAACCTTGTTATTGCAGGAATTTAAGACGCCGGTACAAGCGCTCGAGAATCTACGACGGTATAAAGAGTGCATTGCAGAGGGAAGGAACGCAACCAAAACACCCAACGTAAAAGCTTCGAAGCCGATTCCAGCCCAAAAAGCGAAATGTTACAACTGTGGGGAAATTGGGCATGTCGCTATAAATTGTCCCAAACCGCAGAAACGTACTAGATGTTCGAAGTGTCAAAAGGTGGGACATCAAGCCAGTGACTGCACAACAGCCGATCAGGGTAAACAAACCGCAAGGGTGCTCGCAATTAACAAGGACAAATACCACAAGGTAATTAAACTGAACTCTGAATTTGCAGTAGATGCTTTTTTAGACTTAGGGAGTGATGTGTCGGTCATAAAAGAATCGGTAGTGAAACGTTTAAAATTGCCTGAATCGCCTTGCTATATGACATTAAAAGGATTCGGCCACGGAAAAAGCGTGTCGGTCGGCAAAGTAGAGACGAACGTAAGCATCGACGGGGTGTCAGCCGATATCGAACTATTCGTGATACACGAAGATGCCATCGACTCCTTGGTGCTAATCGGTCAAAATTTCGCGGACTTACCTGATATAAAAATCGTTAATGAAGGCCAGGAATTACGTGTGGAACGAATCGAAGTAAAACGTTACTCAAGGGGCTATGATGTGGCGCGAAACGCCGTTCGAACCACTGCTCCAAACAATCTTTAGCATTAGGAAACGCGCATTTCGTTGAGACGCTGCCACTGAGTGATCCCAAGGGTAGCAACGACGACCAGAACGATAAAAGTGTCGGATCGGTGCTACAAACGAACAGACGTCATTTGAGGTCGAACGATGGAAATATTTTAGAGTGTACTGAGGCTAGGCCCAGTCCTAATTTTGGGAATGATTTCATCACGTTTGATGAGGCTAATATAGGTGAAAACGTTTCACCGAAGGAGAAGGAGACGGTTCTAAAACTTTTGAATAGATACCGAAGTACTTTCGCAAAAAAAATATCGGAGCTTGGTTGCGCTAAAAATTTTAAAATGTCGATAAGACTCAAGAACGACCGACCGGTGTACTTTGCCCCATATCGCATACCCCTTTTGTCAACGAGATATAATGCAGGGAATAGTAAAAGAACTCCTCGTAAACGATATAATAAAGCCGTCCACCTCCTCGTATTCGTCACCAGTGTTATTAGTACGAAAAAAAACCGGCGATTACCGAATGTGTATCGATTTTTGGAAATTGAATTCTATTACCGAGAAGGACAAATACCCGATCCCGATAATCGAAGAGCTTCTGCCGATGCTTAGCCGAAGTAAATATTTTATCAGCTTGGATCTCGCATCTGGAAATTACCAGATGCCTGTTGAGGAAAGTTGCCAACACGTAACCGCGTTCTCCATTCCCAACGGACAATATGAGTTCAAACGCATGCGTTTCGGGCTGTCCAATGCCCCATCCCTTTTTCAAAGGGCAATGAATGCGATAGCGACGAGAATGAAACCCGGAGAAGTCAATGTTTATATTGATGACATTCTCATCCCGTGTAAAGATTTTGGTGACGGTATTGACAGACTCGAAAGATTTCTTCAAATCCTTGTCGAAGAGGAACTTACACTTAAATTAACGAAATCGCACTTCTTCATGAGTGAGATATCCTTTATCGGGTATAAAATTACAGCTGCCGGGGTACAACCGAACTGTTCGAAAATAGAGGCCGTTAAATCATTCAAGCAGCCAGAAAATGTTCACGAGCTTAGACAATTTTTGGGTTTATGTAGCTATTTTCGTAAATTCGTGCCGGAGCACGTTCTTATCGCGCGTCCATTAACCGAACTGACTCGGAAAAACGCCTCTTTTGAATGGGCTGAAAAACAAGAACAAGCCTTTGAGACATTAAAACTAAACTTAACGTCGAAACCCCTTTTGACCATTTTTAACTCAAACCTTCAACACGAAGTGAATACGGACGCAAGCGCAATAGGCTTGGCGGGCATCCTAATGCAGCGTAATGAAAATAACGAACTTCATCCCGTGTCCTATTTCAGTCGCCAAACTTCACAGTACGAGCGCAATTACCACAGTTTCGAACTGGAATGTCTCGCCGTAGTCGAAACTATACATCGCTTCCGTGTTTATTTGCTAGGAAAACACTTTAAAGTTGTGACGGATTGCGAAGCTCTAAAGTCTGCTCTGAAAAAGAAGGATCTTATCCCGCGCATTGCTCGGTGGTGGCTTAAACTTCTAGAATATAATTTTGATGTTGAGTACCGGCAGGGGAGAAAGATTACTCACGTTGATGCACTGAGCCGAAGTCCCACGGACCCGCCGTCGGAACCAGATACTGCTGGGTTGCAAATATTGAAGGTAGAGTTAAATCAGGAAGACTGGCTAGTGACCATACAACTGCAGGACCGTAATTCTAAGAATATCATGGAAATTCTGAAACGACCACCCTCTAACAACGACGAACTACAGGTACATAACGACTACATCTTAGAAAATGGAAGACTTTTCAGGAAAGTAGCGGAATGAAGGCGATGGGTCGTACCTAGCAACATAGTTTGGCGCATCATAAAATCTAATCACGACGATATCGGGCATTACGGGGTAGAACGAACACTGGAGTTGCTCAGGAGAGATTTTTGGTTTCCACGAATTCGTCAGCACGTCAAAAACTATATCAAAGCTTGCACCGATTGTGCTTACCACAAAAGACCAGGGGGAAAGATCGAAGGTGAACTACACAGCATCGAGAAGGTTCCAATCCCGTTCCACACCGTACACGCAGACCATTTAGGCCCCTTCCAAAGGGAACACACACGTGATAACTGTGGTCGATGGCTTTACGAAGTACATAATTCTCAAAGCGGTCAAAAACACGAAATCCGGACCAGTTGTTCGGATGATGAACGAAATTAATGTATATTTCGGTGCGCCCACTCGCATAATAACGGATCGGGGAACTGCATTTCGTCCCAGGAGTTTCGTCGTTTCTGCCACGATAATGATATAAAACACATCATGAACGCAGTACGAACTCCAAGAGCAAATGGACAGGTCGAGCGATTCAATCGCACTCTTCTGTCAGCACTTGCAACTATGACATCCGAAGACAAAAAATGGGATCACAACATACGCGCCATCCAATGGGGTATGAATTCATCACGAAATGCCGCGACTCAAAAGTCACCACATGAATTACTTTTTGGGTTTCAACCCCGAAACGCGCTTGGTAACAAAATATTATTAGCCTTACATAATAACAATGTACTTTTCGACAACACCGATATAAACCTTATTCGCCAAGAAGCAGCCCGAATAATTCAGTTTGATCAGGAAAATTAGAAGCGGCGTTTTGATGTTTGACATAGAAAACCCAAAGCTTATAGTGAAGGCGACCTAGTATTAATCAATAGGGCATCCATATCCACGGGAGAGTCCAGGAAACTGGACCCTAAATATAAAGGCCCTTACATCATCAAGACAGTGCTGGGACATGACCGCTACCTCATCACCGACATCCCAGGTGTTCAGGCAACAAGGAAGTTCTCACCCGTATATTCATCGGACAAAATAAAAGAATGGTGCAAACCATTTTCGGGGGAGCCCATACCAGACAGCGAAGACGAAGACGATCGTATCGAGGGCGATGCGATTGAACAGGATGGCCGAAATGATAGCCGAACGCATCCCACTAGCGCAGTTGGTAGCCCCGAAAATAAAAACTGCAACAAAACTTGTGATGGCGGAGCTTCCGCTCTCGCTCGCTCTGAACGGACTGCCGAACAGAACACACGCGCTGGGAACTAAGTCTTTTTAAAGAATCGAATAAATCTTTTGTGCACGAGGAAAATTGGGGTTTTGCCACTCACAACTTCCTCCCGAATATTTCCCTCTGTTAACACTATGAAATTGTCGAAATTATAAGATTGACTTATAAATTAAAGAATGCTATTGTATTATATTATACATATGCGCGTTAGTCTTATGAATTTAAGATTCGTTATTAGTTAAATTAACAATTTGCAAGACGATTGAGCTAGACTGAATAAGTTGTTTAAATGTTTCAGAACATTGTTATAGAACTATGTTATGTACATATGAATAAAAGTGATCGAAACTTTTCTTGATAAATTTATTTGAATAAGACTTTTGTTGAAATAACCAAGTCGATTATTTTCTCAGGATAGCCGAGCTGTAGGAATCAGTTCATCTTTGTTGATAACTAACACCGTTAGGGAGTTATCTCGTTGACTAGGCAGTAGCCTCCTAAATAAGGCAGTCTCGCTCGAGCCGGCTTAACAAATAATTGTAATATTCAGTCTTTTGCTTTGAATATATTACCTATACATGGAATCTAGTTATGGACTAGGGAAAATTAACAAAAACTATCAGACTCCACCAAAACCCCCCTCTTTTTAAGCCATTCACGGGTAGTTGCAGGAATTCTGCCCACACTGACACTATCCATCCTCAGTGCGATTTTGATCGCTCCCGTCGCGGGAGAACCTTCGTTCTTAAGTGACGTCTTAAAGCGGTTCTCGGCCTGCCAGCTCCCGCAGCCGCATACAGTTGGGCGGAATTGCTTAGCCGAGCCCTCTAAGGAATTATTCACTAGCTGGGTTAACCAGTTTCGCCCGGTGTACTAATATTTTGGTCGCACGTCGCATTGAATCCGACATTTTGATTTCCAAATTTGGAACAAAGATTCGTAATAAGGACATATAACAATCCCCAAAGTACCTATTTTCATGCCAATCCCTTGATATTTTCAAGTTTTGACCGCCATCTTGAGTAGATAGGCTATGAGAGTTCTAGCGCAATTTTCCCATAAGAAATGTACAGGGGCTCAAAAAACTACAAAACGGTCCCAAAAGCTCTCATGTGTGTGCGTGTGTGTGTGTGTGTGTCGTGCTTGGGGGTGTATTGGGTATCACCTAGTGTTGGAGGTCAAAGTCACGATGCAGATCAACCCCTCACCACCCCTATGAAAGCTTTACCCCTCCTCATGCTATTAGGAAGCGATTTTTTCCTAATGCGCAGGTGGCATTGTTTATGTTATGCTGACGAGGCTCTTATCTCTAGCTTTGGACGGCTCGATGGCTGAATTGCAATATTTTTGGGTTGCAGGGGGCATTGTTTATGTTATGTGGAATCTTATTAGCAGTTTATGGTGACGCGGTTCTTATCTCTAGAGATGATTCGCACTCTGCAGTAGGATGAATTTTAAATATTTGAAGTATAATTAATGTTAATAATATTATATTTTTTTGGGTTCTATGGATTCGTGATGATGTTTCCAGTTAGGGTATTGGTACTGTTGGGGGAACAAATTTTAATCAAAAATCGTCTACGAGCAACGGTTTCCGAGATATTAGCGTATTATTTTTATAATTTTTTGCTAGGAAAAAATTTTTCTTCAATATACTTCACACTTGCTTTTTTCAAGGGCTATATAAATAGATGATATTATGTAATTATATCATTCGGTAGTTATCAAGCGACTGGTATATATCGAATTCAGTTCACCATATTTGTTAACCTTGGTGTTTTGAGGGGCTATTTTATTAATGTAAAGAATTACATGTGAATTTAGGTCAAAGGTCAAAGCATAAAAAGGATTAAAAGGAGAAAAAGGATATTGTTAAAAAATTATCAGTTTGTAAAGGACTAAAAGGATTTTACGAACATGGTGCAAGTTAATCATTTAGTAGAAAGCGCTAAATTAGCATTTGAGGATGCTAAAGCTAATCATGGAATAGTGGATCAAAGTGCGAAAGTGTGCTCCAGCCATTTAAGAGCTCTTCGGAAAGCTCTAAAAAGGGCAAAGACTGTGGGTGAAAAGCAATGCTGTATAAATGGTATTAGTCACGTGCAGGGATATCGCGCACATATAAAAAAATTAAAAATAACTGGTGCTGGTTATATGAACCCACACCCTAATAGAGACAATTACGTTAGCACCAGAGTAAAGTGGGAGGACGTGCAGTCAGCCTTTAATAATCGGTATGTTAATTTTTTAATACAAATTTTAATAATTATTATTCGGCGGTACTATATACTTTTAATTTGTTGTAGCATTCGAACAGGGGTAATTATTAATCTTACCCACAAAGACCCTCTGGAATTCTTGGAGGATTGCGGAAATTTATTTGTTCGAAGGATCATAAATACTTTGAAGAAAGAAGCGTTTTTAAAGGTTAATAGTGTATTCTGTGGTCAATTTGTTAAGGCTTCAAGCGGCGAAGAATTGGAAGAGATAAAATATATAAGCACAAAAAATGTGGTTATATCGGGAGAAACCAATATAGCAGAATGCTTCGCGGAAAACGTAATGAATAAAATTACGTCAGAATTAGAAGAATTCCAAGAAAGAGACTCAGGCTGGGCGCTCAAACAAGTAATTAATTTGATGATTAACATCAATAAGTATGCACCACAGCTCGGATCGTCCTATATTGAGCTACCTCTTGAAATTGAGAAAAGAAAAGCTTGTGTTAATGTAAAGAATAATGACAATGCTTGTTTTGCCTGGGCGATAATATCTGCCTTACATCCGGCAGAGAGGGATCCACAACGCGTAACAAAATACCCCCACTATTCCACAGTCCTGAAACTAGACGGAATAACATTCCCAATTACCAGACCACATATTGCAAAATTTGAGAAAATGAATGACGTCAGCATAAATGTATATATTTTGGAAAAGAATAAGCAAAAGTACAAGGTAAATCCATCACGGCTAACGAAAAATCGTCAAGAACAACATGTGAATCTGTTGTTAATACAGGACCGATATGAAGAGAAGGAGGAGGAAGAATATAGTACAAACAATGAGCCCATTCGCTATCACTACGTATGGATAAAGCACTTATCGCGGCTCCTTTCATCACAACTTTCCCAGCACAATGGTCAAAAATATTTTTGCGATCGTTGCCTTCACTACTTTTACACGCAAGAAAGGCTCAGGTAACACTTGGAAGATTGTGAAAAACTCAACGAGTACAGAGTTACTTTCCCACCTGAGAAAAGTGTTAAATTTAAGAACTTCAAAAATAAAGAACGAGTTCCATTCATTATCTATGCTGATTTTGAATGCATATTGAAACCCATTTATAAAAAAATCGGAAAGACAGAACAATATCAACAGCATGAGCCGCACAGTGTGGGGTACTACTTTAAATGCTCATATGATCAACAACTTTCATACTACAACAGCTATAGAGGTTTAAACTGCGCAGAGTGGTTCGCAAAACAACTAGAGAATATAGCGGATCGAGCTCAAGATATTATTCAAAACCCTCAAACAATGAACCCTCTTACACCTCAGCAAATTCAAGATTTTGTGATTGCACAAACATGCCATATATGCGGAAAAGGATTCACTCCCACAGACATTAAGGTGAGAGACCACTGCCACCTCACAGGAAAATACAGAGGCGCTGCACATCAAGATTGCAACATTAATTACAAGGACACCAGAACGATACCAATAGTATTCCACAATCTTAGCAAGTACGATGCTCATCTCCTCATTAGAGATGTTGCAAACAGCATCCAGGGACATCTAAAAATAATACCTAATAATACGGAAAATTATATTGCAATCATAAAGTATATCGAAGGCAGCGAAATCAGATATAAATTTATCGACTCTTTTCGCTTCATGCCATCATCGCTGGATAAACTCTCATCTTATCTAGCTGAAAAGAAAATTGTACGCTCTGAACTTCCAAACATAGGCGATGATAAGTTCAAGCTACTGACAAGAAAAGGTGTCTTTCCATACGAGCATATCAAGGACTGGGAAAATCTTGAGGAGAACCAATTACCGGATCGTAAATCTTTTTACAACTCTCTGGGAAAATGCGAAATTAGCAGTGAAGATTATGAGCACGCAAAGAAGGTGTGGGTAGAGTTTGAGGTGCAAAATCTTGGTGAATATAGCGATCTCTACTTGAAAACTGATGTACTGCTCCTCGCCGACGTCTTTGAGAACTTCAGGGATGGATGCATCAACAACTATGGATTAGATGCAGCGCATTATTATACCGCACCCGGGCTTGCATGGGATGCGATGCTAAAATATACAGACGCAGAGATCGAACTTTTGCACGACGTTAATATTCTTCACTTTATGGAAAAGGGAATTCGCGGTGGTATGACCCAGTGCTCAAAAAGGTATGCACGAGCTAATAATAAGTACATGGCGGACTACGATAACAGTAAGCCATCATCATACCTCATGTACTATGACATAAACGCAATGTACTCTTGGGCTATGACCCAATATTTACCATACAAGGATATTCAATGGGTGGATGATGTTAGTACATTAAACTTTAATATTCCTGATGACTCACCAACTGGCTACATATTAGAAGTTGATTTAGAATATCCAGTGGATATTCACGAGAGACAAAAAGATCTACCCATGGCTCCAGAAAAGTGTGCTCCACCAGGTTTCAAGGAGGAAAAAATGCTGGCCACATTATGCAGTAAGACAAATTATGTGATACACTACAGAAATTTGAAGCAGTACTTGGCTGAAGGCCTCAAGGTTACAAAAATTCATCGCGCCTTGCAATTCTCTCAGGCTGCGTGGATGAAGCCTTACATAGATCTAAACGCCAACTTGAGAAAGAACGCCAAGAACGATTTCGAGAAGAATCTCTTCAAGTTATTGTGCAATGCAGTATTTGGTAAAACGATGGAGAATGTTCGCCTTCGCCGAGATATTAAGCTTGTAACAGCGTGGGAAGGTCGGTATGGAGCCGAAGCACTGATATCAAAGCCCAATTTCCACTCCCGCTCGATTTTTGACGATCACTTGGTAGCTGTAGAATTACTTAAAACAGAAGTAATTTTCAATAAGCCCATCTACGTAGGAATGACAATATTGGACATATCAAAAACTTTGTTGTACGAATTCCACTAC
Organism: Tolmerus cingulatus; assembly: GCA_959613345.1. Lineage (NCBI taxonomy): Eukaryota > Metazoa > Arthropoda > Insecta > Diptera > Asilidae > Tolmerus > Tolmerus cingulatus. The sequence goes on from CAUIJO010000084.1 coordinate 323,956, forward strand.
AACTATATGAAAAACCGATATGATACCAATTGTCAGCTGTGCTACACCGACACAGATTCTCTTATATATGAAGTACAGACTGATGACATTTATGAGGATATGAAGCAACATCTTCATCGTTTTGATACATCCGACTACCCTCAAAATAATCCATACAACATATGCCAAGTCAATAAGAAGGTAGTATAGACAATTACAAATTATTTTTTAAAGAAATATAAATACTTATGTAATTTTTTCTATTTAGGTACCAGGCCTTATGAAGGATGAAAACAGCGGTGATATAATGCTGGAGTTTGTTGGTCTACGCGCTAAAATGTATGCATTGAGAGTGCAAAAAGAAGCCGGACGACATCAAACAACAAAGAAGGCAAAGGGCGTAAAAACTGCTGTGGTGAAGACGGAGATAACTTTTGAAGACTATGTGAGATGCTTAAACGAACACCTGGAGAGCACGCATACACAAAATAGCATAGTTTCACATAATCATATATTGTATAGCACTAAACAATCTAAAACAACATTAAGCCCTTTCGATAATAAGCGTTATTTAGTTGATAATAATAATAGTCATGACACTCTACCATGGGGTCATTATAGTATAAGGAATGTAAATTAATCTAATTAGTATCTATTATTATAATTTAGATATAATGTAAAATAAAAAGAGTATTTATAAAGTTTTAATAAACTGTTTTATTCAAAAAATTCCTTAATATAAACACATTTTTCAGAGCACATTGTCCTTGGTGTAGAATGCAAGATGGTTCACTTGTTTCCAGAGTCGTTAGCTTGGGACATCCCTCTTCCTCTGCATCATAAAGTGTTAGTTTATTTCCAAAAATCTGTTTCAACCATCTCATCTTTTCGCTTCCTTTCACATAAATGTGTTTATCCCGCAATAATGGTGCTATTACGTCATAAATTCTGTGGTAAGGGATATATCCATCAGCCCATTTAAATCCATGAAGGTTCTGACGGACCCATTCGATTTGTTTCTTTTCTGCTCGAGTTAAATCCTTATAGGGAAATGGAGGCTGGAATACGTAGTGTTGTACTTGATTTTCACTCGTTAAAATTGCCAGCTCTTTCAATATAAATTTATTGTGGTTGTCTTTAAATCCTTGCAAATCAATGATGATGATAGGCATTCTATACAAGTTTCCTGACTTCGTTGGTTAAAGGTGTATATCCCACAATACGATCGTGCAGCAGCAGACAGTATGCTGTTGTATCGGCTGGGACGTTTTCAGATGTCTTGAATTCCAGCCTAATATCCACCGGTCCAATTTTAATGCTCTCGTTTTGACGCGAACAATCAATTACTGCAATCGCTGCGTCACTCGCAAACTTCTCTCTTGAAAGAAGTGGCTGGAACTGACGACCATAGTACGATTGCTGGAATTTTATATACATATCATATAAGAGGGCGTAATTACCCTTATCAAATTTCAGGTTCAAATCATCGTAAGGGTATGATTCAGAATTTAGGTAAACTTTGACATCTGTCAGTTTACAGTGATCGAATTTGCTGGCATCCATTGATTTATCATTTCTCCGATTAGTTTGTAGAGCTAGGATGACATATCTTGGCTTTTCCAATTGTGATGTTGTTTTTACCGTCCATGAATGATGCGTTGATAATGGGAGTGCTGGGTACTCGTATATATCCCAGCTCCTGAATGGTATTTGTATCTCACTGCCACTTTCAATAGTTTTTAGCAGGATCAACTTGTGGTCATCAGCAACGTTTACATGAGGAACACGCCATTGAAGTTTGAAAAGGTTTACGCTTATTGCATCAGTAGGTGATACAACTGCATTGTCATCTGTACGGCTTCGTATTAATATCAGCTCATGCTTAGCATTTGCAATGATTTTCTTATAGTCTTCAGCAAAGCCAAGCAATAATTTCAATGGTACACAAAAATTGAAAAATCCTTTGGGTGTTGTAATCGACTTTTCGGGAGACCACCCTGCGTTGAATAGTATTTCACTCTCATTTTTATTTAGCGATATATAATTTTTTAAGGTTGTAGCAATTCCAAGGTTTCGTGTTCTGTCAATTTCTACACCGTTGATCTCATAGCGAATTTCATCAAAGAGAAAGGCTACAGCATTATTGACCAGCTTTGCGGTATATGTTACTGTTCCCTCAACTTTGGTTAGTACTCCTTCAATATAAATAAAACTCTCTGCTGGCAGGATATACAAATCTTGGTGCTGTACTGAAATGCGAATCTCATCGCTGTTTTTGAATGATGCGAGGAATGGTGAGTACGTGTGGTAATCGATCTTTGTTATGCTATTGTCATATCCAACGTTTGGGGCAATATCCAAGATTTCACTCATTTTTCAAAATAAATCCCAATGTCTTTAGAAGCTCTTTATTAACAGCAGTCAGCGCACGTCTTGTACGTTTCAAGGTTGTTGGGCGAATAATGACTTGCTCTTTATTACTGTTGTTTTTATTCATATTGTTATTATTAATATTACTATTATAGATAAGCATTCTGAGGCTTTAAGTGCAGTCTAGCGGTTATTGTTTCTCCTCTAAAATTTATCAAGTCACCGTCCTGATCTACAAGCTTTAATGTGAGAGAAGTTATACGTTTCGCGTTCACAGGCAAATAAATGACGTTCTTGGGCACCTCCACTATTTTATAGCCCGGGCCTACACTCGGAGAAAACTCATGGAGCGTATGTACATGATTATTGTTTATAAACGAGCCTGATATAATGTTGCATTCAACTCTTATGGCGTTTACTTTGATGATATTAACAGGTAAATCGGATGTATGCAATATATTAGGTGGAAGGACTTGTTTGCCGAATCCTAATAATGGAGCGATAGATTTTTCCTTATCAAAATAAATGACTTCCGAAGATTTCACTTCACTTTTCAAAGTATTATTATTTGCTTTGATTGAGATTGTTGTCTTGTTGTTACTCTTATTTAAACTTTGTTGCACAAAGTTCGCTATATCATCAATCTCATATGATCCGACTGGTATTTCAATAACTGTCTTCCCCACATGCATCAAGTTGTTTCCCTCATCAATATTGGGAATAGAATTGTATGTTTGGAAATCAATCAGTCCACAGACGTACTCACCCTCCAGTTCTAATGGTGGAAAATACTCGGCAGTGAGCACCGATGTATTACCACTAAGGGAGAGTGTTATCGACATGATGGTTTGGAATAAAATAATCTCATTTCAATATAAAACCTTTATTTATATACATACAATTCTTATTAGAAAGGTTGAATATAATTATATAGAAACTCTAAACACAAGTGTCCACATATAACTGAATCATAACTTTGATGTGTTGTGTAATTGAATGTGGTATTTTCGCCTAAATATCTCGCAACTTCTTGCGGAGGTTGTAGGTTTCCAAAGCTGTCAAAGTAATCAATGAGGCTTCCTTTCTTTTTGTATGCTACCCAATGTGTTCCAGGCCCTGATGCAACATCTAGATTTATAATTCCACTCTCATTTTTCCACGGTCTCCTCGGTAATTGATCGCGCATAAAGACTCCTCTAAAATGTGGTACATCCTGCGCATATTTACGCATCTCGAGCTCATTAAGAGCTTTTTTGGGTAGCGAGCTTATTAGTTTTTTGACGGGGTTTTAAGAAAAAGGCCCAAGCATTTTCTATAGGGCTTTAGGAACAATCCCTGACCAGGTTTTCCCATCGCTATGGCCTCAATAGTTTCGTTATGGCGCTTTGCTTCTGCAAGCTCCTGACGTGCGCTGTTTGCAGCGTTTACCGCCTTAGCTATACCAGCTGCACCTCCTGATAATGCTCCAAGGGCTGAAAGTCCGGCAAATAGTGGGATGAGGAATGGTAGAACACCTCCAGTTTTCGGGATAGGTATCACACGTGGTGTCGTAATCATCTTCTTTTTTCCCTTGATGGCATCTCTCGCAGCACTTGTAGCAATTTTTATTGCTTCCAGCAAATCTTTGGGTTTCCTCAGCTTTAGAACTTTCCGCGCATTACGTACAGCGTCACGAAAAGACGGGCGCAACTTATTCTTCTCTTTAGCGCTGTTTATTTGAAATTTTGCCTTTACCCCCATTCCAAGCTTAAGTTTAGCTTTCATAGCGTTTGTTACCAGCAAAGCGTTGGCGCGTTCTCCTAGAGAAGCTTCTTTGGATTTCATGCGCTGCCAAGCTTTTTCTGCTAGTATACGATCGGCAATATGACGATCACTTGTGTCACTGTACTTCGAGTATGCGATATCGTGCTCTTTGCAAGCAGCGTCCAAGGCATTAATACCGGGATCACCTCGGGCTAATCTTTTAGATAACTTTGTTCCTGGACCGCAGTACTGATAGCCCGGTAAATGCAATTCTACCGGTAACTTGTTGATTAGAGAGTTGAATATTCCTTTCCCTCTGATGATCTTTCGCCGACTGAGGTGATTATCAGTATGATCATTCATTTTATGCGTTTGTGACAAGACTAATGGGTACCCAATAAAAGCAGCTGTTTTTATATGAATTTGGTTAGTACTCATCATGAAGTTTATAAAGCAACAAGAATGCTTGCCTGTTAGAAATGTTGAAGCATCAAATACAAGTGCAGAGAGGAAGAAACATGGAGGGCTGTGACCAAACAGCATAAGGGGAATTATTGTTGGTCCGTCCAATTGCGGCAAGACAAATGTTATGATGAGTTTACTGGAACATCCTAATGGACTACGATTTGAAAACATTTACGTTTACTCAAAATCGTTAAATCAGACAAAATACGAGTATCTGAGAAAAGTTGTGGGACATATATCTGGATTAGGCTATTATACATTTTCCAACAACTGTGACGTCATACTGCCTGAAGAAGCAAAGCGAAACTCTATTTTCATTTTTGATGATGTGGCTTGCGATAAACAGAATAATATTAGAGCATACTTTTGCATGGGTCGACATAATGATGTAGACAGCTTTTACCTCTGTCAGACGTACACACATATTCCAAAGCATCTGATTCGGGATAATGCAAATTTGTTCATAATATTCAAGCAGGACGACCTGAACCTGAAACATATTTACAACGACCACGTGAATACTGATATGAGATTTGAAAAGTTTCGGAAAGCATGTGCCGAGTGCTGGAAAGACAAGTATGGATTCTTGGTAATTGATAAGGATAGTCCTATGGATAGAGGGCGATATCGGAAAGGCTTTGACGCCTTCATGAGACTATGAAAAAGGAGCAACAATACAGATTACGCTCAATAGTTGTACAGACCTGTACAGCTACCTGTACAGCTACCTGTACAGCTACCTGTACAGACCTGTACAGCTACCTGTACAGCTACCTGTATGTATGGATGTACAGACCTGCTGTTTCTCAGTATAGCTGTGACTGCCGTCACGACAACATCAACATGGATGAAAAGCTTACGAGGGATATTATAAAGACGAGCGATGCTATACGTAAAAAGTATAAAGCTCTCAAGACTGGTAAAATAGAAACGGAAGCTCAATTGAAGGAAACCTTTAAGCCAATTACCAGTACGCTAAAAGAGCTAACGACATCGGTAAAACTTGAGCCTAAAGAACAAATTAAGACAGAGACCGAACAAGAGAAGAGGCAAAGCTATGATGATATATACACCCCACCAGCCCGTAAACACTTAAAGATGGAATCAACTAGCACACCTCTCCACTTTGAAGATTATTCATTGGATGATCTTCAGGATGACGATGATGATGATGATGAGTTTGCTACACCAATACAATCAACAACATTAAAAGAACATAGTTCACGGATATTAGAATCGCCTAGCCAAATAATAAAAAAATATAAGCAGCTGGTTAGTCAGAACAGTACAAAAATTGATAAAACCTATGGAGTGTATTACAGTGATGGCTGGAAGATTGGCAATTCATCGCTAAAAGTTGAAGATGAAAATTTTGATATTGGAGGCAGGCCATATAAGATAACCAAAGGTTTATTTGATTTGATTTTTATGAAACATCCTACCGGTTACAATAGAGAAGACTTGTACAATTATCGGGCAATTTTATACGATACAAGCGCGCACAGACGTGATTTTAATGAAAATAAACAAATAAAAGGAACAAATACCTATAAATATAAAAAAATTATAAAAAAGTTAGTGAATACTCCTACACTGCGTACTGGAACAGGAATCATGAGAATTCCTAAAGAAAACATTGATTACCTCTATTGGGATGATCCTAATGAACTTATTGATAGACTTCGTATACTAATAGCATCCCAACAAGCTGGAAATAATAGTCATAATAATGAAATTATATCAATCATTGAGGAGCTGCGGGAGGCTGAAATAATTGTATAAATACCCATGCATAAAAATTACATCTCATTTTGAAAATGAGCGTTGACAAGTTTGGTCGATCAATAAGGAGTACTAAGTTTCAACAGGGCCCCCGCGGCCCTCCTGGTCCTCCAGGTCTTTCAGGAGCAACTGGGGTTCCCGGACCTAAAGGAACCCCAGGACCGAAAGGAACCCCAGGACCGAAAGGAGATGGTTTCAATTTAACTCCTAAAGGCGACTACGATTTGAAATTCAAACATATTACTCATCTAGGAGAACCGCTAGAAAATACTGATGCTACAACTAAAAACTATATCGATGTAAAAATGTTGTCATATGATGACGAAATACGCAAACATATTAATTTGAGTGTGAAAAACCTTACACTATATATTAATGATGAAATTGCAAAGATTGAAAACTATTTGTTCTCCAACATAGTTAATAAAAACCAAAAGAAAGAAGATGGAGTGTATTCTTAAACCTTCATAAAATTTAATGTTAAAAACAAACTCCTTCACTTGTCTACAGTATGAGTAAGAGACGAGTTGTCGATGAGCTTCACAAACCTGCTCGTCGAAATTTTAAAAGGCGTCGAGTCATTATTAAAGGGCTGGATGATCTATGGCAAGCGGATTTAGTGGAAATGGATACTTATAAGCATGCGAATAAAGGTTACCGCTTCCTGCTTACTGTTTTAGATACTTTCTCCAAATATGCATGGGCTATGCCAATTAAAACAAAAACTGGTACAGAGGTGACTGAAGCCATGCAAACTATATTCCAAGAGGGCCGAAGACCTAAAAACTTACAAACAGACGATGGAAAGGAGTTTTACAACACACACTTTCAACGATTGATGAGTAAGCACAAAATTAATCATTACTCCACCTTTTCTACACTCAAAGCGTCGATAGTGGAACGATTCAATAGAACTTTAAAGAGCATGATGTGGAAGGAGTTTAGCATGAATGGTTCTTACAAATGGCTTGATATGATAAAAATATTGCTATCTCAATATAATATGAAAAAACATCAAACAATTAGGATGCGTCCTTGTGATGTAAATGCAAAAAATGAAAAGCATCTTCTCGGTACAGTGTATAATCACATAAAGATTGCTGATTCACCTAAATATAAAGAAGGAGACCATGTCCGTATAAGCAAATATAAGCATGTATTTGAGAAAGGTTATACACCAAACTGGACATCGGAAATTTTCAAGGTTAGAAAAATTCAAGTGACTGATCCTGTAACATATCTGCTAGAGGACTACGACGGTAACCCTATAAAAGGAGGATTTTACGAAATGGAGTTGCTGAAAGTGAAACATCCCCACCTCTACCTTGTTGAGAAAATTCTAAAGACGAAAGACGATAAAGTTTACGTGAAATGGTTGGGATTCTCATCAAAACACAACTCTTGGATAAGTGCTAAGGATGTATTATTATAATTTAAAAATAAAAAATCATTGTTTCTGAAAAAGTTTAAATCAGCGTTTTATTTCTCAATCTCCTTATTATAAAATCTTGTATTGTATATTGTATCCCGATGGGGTTGGTTTAATATTGTCTCCAGAACTTTACTAGTATTGTAGATTCTTTGTTGAAACCTCATCCTATCGACGGCACATATATGCCACGTTCCCTTACGGCTGGCTCTGTATGCAAACTCCCACACATATGCAATGTGCACTTGCGGTATTAGAACAAATCGAACCCTTTTCGGCATTCCTTACAGCTGTTTCTCGTCAACCTTATATAAAATTTCATGAGGTGTTGAATTTCCCGGTTACATCGTTGCACATCATGACAACCGCAGGTATCTGGTCCCTCAGTTGCATCATCATACGCCCATGGACAGTTGGTATAATGTTCACCATATATTGATTTTATTTTACCTATATTCTCATATTGTTTGAGAAATTGATAGCTTGCTTCAATTTGATTCTTATGCTCATCCAGCAATATTTCGGAAAACTCCTCAAGAAATACCGGGATATTCATCTGTTATTTACAATTGAATTTCAATTTTATATTGGTATCAAGTTTATTTGCAATACATACTTACATTTTATTTATCTTTCAATTGTTTGTAGCGTATATCTGAAGTATTCTTACTTTCAGATATAGTCTTTGATTTTGCAGCTGGTTTAAGTGAAATAGAATTAAGCTTATACTTCAATTCTTTTGCTTTACTTCCCTTATCAGCCTCTTCCTTCAGCAATTTCGTTGTATCTTTAAACTGCTCATTACAACCCCTTGAAGCAGATTAATTGAAAAATTGGGGAGTCAATCTATTTATAGAATTTGGGGGTCCAGGGATATTATTGGAAAATATGAAAGATGCTTTTTTTTGGTTTGATTTTAGTATATTTTATTTTTATTTTTTTTTTTTAATAATTATAATATTCATTTGGATTGAAGTATGTTAAATTGACATTGAGGTTGTCCTCGTTATTATGCTGAGTAAAGATAAGCTCCGATGTATCACCAAGAGGTTTCAAGTTCATGATGTAAACATTGTCCAGTTGATTAATTTCCTCCAAAACGCTATCAGGCAAGCTTCCATATCTGGCAGGCAGGAACATTTGCTTATCTTGTAGCTCCACTAGGACTCGCTCTCCGTATTTTGTAGTTATTTTCCTTATTTTATATATTTTATAAGTTGCATTCTGCTCCATGTCGCATACTTTAAAGTATTGTTTAAAGCTATACGAATTGATGATGTCCAAGGCTCCAGAACTACTTTTGCGAGCGGGCATCTCCTCAGCACGTGGTTGTTGTTTATGTTGTTGCTGAGACATTTTTCACTATTTATTTAATTAATTTTTTTTTTAACTGTTCACTTTCAGAGCACACAAACGAAACTGAATTATAGTCTGAAATTCGCTCTGTATTTATAGTAATTTTTTCATCTTGCATCTCTGTCCTTTTATTCGCACCATTTCATTCCCTCGACGATTATTCAGAAAAAATCTAATGTAAACAAAGCCACCTGCAACCCAAAAATATTACAATTCAGCGATCGCATCGTCCAAAGCTAAAGATAAGAGCCTCGTCAGCATAAACTACTGATAAGCCTCCACATAACATAAACAATGCCACCTGCGCATTAGGAAAAAATCGCTTCCTAATAACATGAGGAGGGGTAAAGCTTTCATAGGGGTGGTGAGGGGTTGATCTGCATCGTGACCCTGACCTTGCCCTCCAACACTAGGTGATACCCAATACACCCCCAAGCACGACACACACACACACACACGCACACACATGAGAGCTTTTGGGACCGTTTTGTAGTTTTTTGAGCCCCTGTACATTTCTTATGGGAAAATTGCGCTAGAACTCTCATAGCCTATCTACTATCTTGGGTCCGCCATTTTTAAATCATGAACAAAAAGAAGCCCATATGTTGGGCCGGAACATGTACCTTTATTGAAAAGACACCTCTAAGCCACATTTAAGTCAGTATCAGTATCATCTTTATTCGGCTACACATACATAGGTTGTTTTACATCGATGCTTAACTAGTTTACGAACAGCTATGAGCACTACATATGGCTCAAGTCACTTATATTATAAAGTATTTTCATACATACGAGCTATGTTCTATTTATGAGTTCTATAAAAGGCGGGAAGATAAGATAGTGTATTAGTGCACACTTGCTTGGTCTTTGACTTCGTGTGGTCGATATATACAAAGCGCTACAAACTACGGAAATACACCAACCTGGAATCGATATACATATTGTAATGTGACATATGTGTAAACGAGTGTGGCATATTCTATCACAAACCAGCAAAATACAGTCCTATCGAAAATATTTTTACTTTGACTTAGGTTTACAATTCAATTCGAGTTTGAAAATTATAAAAAGTCATCACAACATTACAGTTATACCCTGAAATTCCGTATAGAATTAATCTGCATGTAATACTATTAGTTCCCTTTAGTATTTTATCAACGAATGATATAAATACGTCAAATGCCTAGGTTCGCTGGAAACCGAAGGTTTTGACAACACAATCTGATCTTAGTGTTCCTAAGTAGTAATGTGCTTATAAAGGTGCATCACACTAAAAAACAAAACAAAAAGAAAATGAAATTCTTTTCCTATATTTGAAGGAAGCCATTTATAAAACTGGAAGAACCAGCAAATAAATGTGAATTTTTAATTTGAATTTTACTTTCATTTACCCTATTCTGTTTGTTTTCTGTATATTTGCCTCTGAGCCTTTAAATGGCTCGTTACAGGAATTGCACTGCGCCGCCCCACGAATGGCCTGTGTGAACTTTTCTTTAAGAAAAAGGTTAGTTTATGGCTCTAGCCGCGACGGAGGCGGCTTGAAGAAAATACTGAATACCCGCTTCTGGATATTTTTGGCTTTCGCTACCTGAACGAACAACTGGGGGTTGTTTCGAGTGCTGCACACAGCGCACCCGTGCCTACGATGCCCACAGCTATCCCTGAGTATTTTGCGCAGGGGCTGTGTTGAAAATGATTCATCCTCTTTGTTTTACACTTATCTAGGCAAGTTTATGGCTAGTTTCCCTGATGGGGTGAATTAAGATGTTCTTCTGAGTCATTCTCAGTTAAGTTTTCGTTACGAACAGAGGGTTGATTTGTGTGCGGAGTTGGTAGTTAAAGTGCGATTGGTGGAATTAAAGACTGTTTTATATAATTTTAATTAGGTGAGTAATTCACTGAGTGTGTTGTTTGGTTTGGTGCATTTCGGTGACAGTTGTTGCCTTTTTAATGACTCAATTTATTTGGGTAGAGAATGGCAGGGTTAGAGTGTTTCACTCCGTTCGGGTATAGAATAGGAGGGTGGTGTAACCCTGAGCACAATTTGTTATCTGTGGAAGGCGCACTCCAAGATATTGAGGCCAGAGCCGTGAAGGCCAGAGGAGGGTGTACTACCGGCTTCCCGCTAAATAGTATTAGTTGTTGACGGAGAGTTACTTCGGAACAACGGGATACGCAGTTATCGGTCGAGGGTGTACTCGATGTTTTGTGCTGATTTGGAACTGGTCGAGCATTTCTCTCGGTTCCCTCTGTACGCTTTCCGGGTACCTGACGAGGTTCCCTAAGTATATAGTAGTACCAGAATGTTCCTTGTCTCTCTCTCTCTCTATCTCTCTCTCTCTCTTTCTCTCTTTCTCTCTTTTGAAAGTTTCGGCACCGAAGTGTGGTCCTCTTTTGGATGTTTGTTTTGGCCAACACACGCTCACTGTGGTTCTTTTCCTTTAAATTTTATTACAGGAGGTTGTTTGTGATTGGACCCATCCAGCCGTTCCAGAGACGCGACACATATGTGCAAATTCGCGTACAGTTTAGGCCAACAGCCAAGAAGAGTCGGCGCTGACGTCCTGACTTAGTAGGTATCATTTTTTGTTGTATTTCGATACATAAACATCCTACAATTATCAGAAGTGGGATATGTCCAATCGCGACCGGCAACCTCCTGTGTGCGATATCACCAAATTCAGACCTCAAGGTTTTGCGTGTTAAAAGAAATGTTTGGGGCCCTCATGTTGAGTACGAATACTGTGCATTCTTAAATTAATGGCGCATCTACCAGCCTTTTCAGCTAGATTAGCTTCCCACTATAGTTACATACAGAACAGAAGGGGAAATTTACAGTTGTTTTATGGGGTTACAATTCTACATATCATTTCCTTATCACATGAGTTTTATTTCAAGGGTATATGTATTTATGGTTTTTTTTTTTTTTTTTTTTTCCTCTTTCGCGACTTTAGTTTGAGCGGATTTAAAAAAAAAAGAGAAAGCGAAAGTTATCATGCCGAAAAGAAGAAAATCTTCCCATGATCGATCTCGATCGAGGCGACCACGGAATCGTAGGCGAGGACACTCATCTGCGTCGGAGAGTGGAAAAGATAAACGCCGAAATCGTGAAGATGCACTGCGTGCCCAAAGCACTAGTGAATCAATAGATAAATTCACTGATGCGATACGGTCCTTAGTCAATACGACGAATATAAGAACACCTAATGTAGCACTTAAAGGAGACCCCGTTCCCTGTTTTAACCCCGATGACTATAATCAATCGGTTGAATCTTGGTGTAATAAGATCGACGAATTACAAATAATTTATGAATGGTCAGAAGAGTCAACTATTTATTTTGCACTCTCGAAATTGCGGGGTATGGCCGAATTGTGGTATAAGGGCCTTAGTACATTGAAGTTTTCTTGGGAAGAATGGAAAAATAAACTACGAGAAGCTTTTCCGTACGAAAAAGAATTCAGCGACTTAATAATTGAAATGAGTCAACGGAAGAAGAGAACAGATGAAACTTATACTAAATATTATTACGAAAAAATGGCGTTATTAAATGCGTGTGAAATAACTGGACCAAAAGCAGTTTCTTGTTTGATAGGAGGGATAGAGGATGTTATGATAAAAACAGTAGCCAAATCAGGCCAACACAAAACCCCTGAGTCTCTGCTTCGGTACCTAACTGCTGTTAATGCAGACGTACCATCAACCTCTTATAATCAGAATCGACCAGGAACTAATCGTAATAAAAATGTACCATTCCGGAAATTCCACAAAGATCGGAATCAGAGAACCTTCGCCAATACAACCTGCTATAGGTGTGGTAAATCTGGGCACTATGCCAACAGATGTAACGAAAAATTTGAAAAGAATTGCAAGTTGTGTGGAAAACGAGGACATGATGAATCTAAATGTTTTAAAAACAAGAGTGTTCCCAATAAGCCAATAGCATGACTAGACATTTCACGCGAAACTTCTCTCAATCAAAAATATATTAAAACTATAGAAATAAATGGACAAGCATCTAAAGCATATGTTGACTTCGGGAGTTCTTGCACAATAATTACCAAGAGTGAAGCTGAAAGACTTAAATTAATTGTTAACCATCAAGACCGGGTCATACTTCGAGGATATGGAAATGGAAGAGCCTACAGTATAGGATCCGCAATAGGTACAATAAAAATAGATGAAATAGTAGCAACTGTTAAAATAATCATTGTTGAAGACGAGAATCAAGATATACCCGTGATCATTGGACACACATTAACTGAAAAGCCGGAAGTCCTTGTTGTTAAAAATAGCCATTCACTTTATTTTTCAAACGTCGACAGACAAAACGAAATAGAAAGTTTGCCGCAACTATTCGAAGATGACCACCAACGAAAATTACAACTAAGAGCTCTTGTAGATCAACTAATTCCAGCAAACCATTTACACTTGGTAAAGGTTAAAGCTGATGGTTATGTTGGAGATATTTATATTGAGTCTAGCATGAGATATAGGGAAGGAGCAGAATCATGCATACCTCGTGTTATATTAGCACTAAGCGAAGAAAATGTTGCTGTCGTACCGTATTTGAATCCCTCTAACCGTGATATAGTCATAAAGAAGGGACAGATATTTGCGAGAGCCTGGGTACTAAAAGGTGACGAAGAAGCATCCGAGTCGATTCACCACATCGAAAAGGTAGTTTCTAAAAATTTGAATTTGGAGGAAATAAAAGTTGGACCAATTAACAAAGAAGAGAAACAAATGCTAATTGGTTTACTAGAAGATTTTAGGGACTGCATCGCACAAAATGTGGAAGAAATTGGGTGTGCAAGATCAGCACAAATGGAAATATTATTAGAAAGTGAAAGACCTTTCTCTTACCGTCCGTATCGTATGGCCAAAGCGGAACAAGAAACAGTGCAGGATATTGTTCATGACCTTCTTTCAAACGAAATAATTAAAGATTCGAATTCCAGTTATTCATCACCGATTGTACTGGTAAAAAAAAAAATGGAGAACAGAGGCTGTGCATCGATTACAGAAAATTAAATTCTATAACAGTTAAAGATAACCACCCGTTACCGAGAATAGACGACCAGATCGATAGATTACATGGAGGAATATATTTCACAAGTTTAGATTTAAAGTCCGGCTACTATCAAATTCCTATGTCCGAAAACTCTAAACGATACACATCTTTTGTTACCAACGCTGGACAATACGAATTTAATCGAATGCCGTTTGGGCTAACAAATGCACCAAGAGTTTTTCAAAGGTTGATGAATAGAATCTTGGGACCAGTCGGAGATATTGCCTCAGTGTACCTTGATAACGTACTGCTTCATGCAAAAACTGTCTCCGAAGCACTCGACGGTTTAAGAAAAGTACTAGAAATATTTAGAAAAGAAGGATTAACTTTAAATTTGAAGAAGTGTTCGTTCCTGATGACAACAGTGAATTATCTTGGTTTCATGATAAGTAATGGAAAAGTTCAACCTGGGTCGGAAAAAATAAAGGCAGTTGAAAATTATGAAGTTCCAAAGACCGTTCTTAACGTCCGACAATTTATAGGATTAACTGGTTATTTCCGACACTTTGTGAAAGACTACACTACTATAGCTCGTCCATTAACTCATCTAACGAAAAAGAACACCGTTTGGAAATGGACTGAATTAGAGGAAACAGCTTTTCGAACTCTGAAAAGAATTTTGATGGAAAAACCAGTTTTGGCAATGTTCAATCCGCAAGCCAGAACTGAAGTTCACACCGATGCTAGTGCATTAGGAATAGCTGGCATACTCTTACAATATCAACCTGATGAACGACTACATCCTGTCGCATACTTCAGTAGACAAACTACAGATGCTGAGAGTAAATACCATGCATACGAGCTTGAGACCCTTGCAGTCGTCGAAACCCTGAAGAAATTTAGGACGTATTTATTTGGTATAAATTTTATTGTAGTCACAGATTGTAACGCTCTTAAAGCTACTAAGGACAAGAAGGAACTTATTCCACGAATCGCTAGATGGTGGTTGCAAATTCAGGAGTTTAACTTTAAAGTAGAATATAGACCAGGAAACAGAATGAAGCATGTAGACGCTTTAAGCCGGAACCCTCCATCCGAAGAAACAATAGTGCAGATAACACAGTCAGATTGGGTATTAGCAGGACAGTTAACAGATACCAAAATTCAAGAAATCCATAAAGTTCTTTCAAAACAACCAACTAACGAATATGAAAGGAATATCTTCAAGAATTATGCTTTAAAGGACGGTAGAGTCTATAGGATAACAGCAAAGGGTATTCAATGGATAGTCCCATGCGGAATGAGACAGCAAGTTGTGAAAGCCGCACATGATGATTTAGGCCATTTTTCTGTGGAAAAAACACTCCAGCGCTTATGTGAGCATTATTGGTTCCCCAGGATGCGTCAGTACGTGGAAAAATATATCGGGTGCTGTATTCGGTGCCTCTATAATAAGCGGAAGTCAGGGAAAAAGGAAGGATTCCTGCATCCGATTCCTAAGGGTACTGAGCCGATGAACATAGTCCACATTGATCATTTAGGGCCATTCCCCAAAAGTAAAAGAGGAAACCTGTATTTAATTGCAGTCATCGATGCCTTCACTAAGGTTGCATTCTTGAGAGCACTGAAAACAACAAAAACCAAATATGTCGTGGAATATTTGAAAGATTTGTTCGCGGTATATGGCGTTCCGAAAAATTTAATATCCGATCAAGGATCCGCATTTACTTCAAAAGATTTTAAAAACTTCTGTCTACAAAATAATATTCGACATATAAAGAATGCCGTAGCAACCCCTCGAGCAAACGGACAAGTTGAAAGACTAAACCGAACAATTTTAGGTGCTCTTTTAACTTCTACACTCGAAGAGGAACGCTGGGATGAGAACGTGCGTTTGGTGCAGTTCTCAATAAATAATGTCGTTAACAAGACTACAGGAAAAACCCCAAGTGTTTTACTTTTTGGGTTTAAGCCAAGAGGTGGAAGCGACTCCCTGTTGACGGATGAAATTAGTCAAACATCTAAGGTTATTGAGAACTTGATCGCTGAAAGAAATTTAGCAGGGGAAAATATAAGATTAGCACAAATTAAACAAAAGCGAAACTTTGATACGAAGAGGAAAGCACCTAAAAATTACAAAGTAGGTGATCTAGTATTAATTGAAAAAGCAGAAACAGCATCTAATCGCAGTAAAAAACTACTCCCACCGTTTAGTGGACCTTTTGTAGTAGAAAAGACACTACTAAACGATAGATATTTAGTTCGAGATATGGAAGATACTCACCGAACATCGAGAAAAGGAAACTATGAACGGGTAGTAGCAGTGGATAGGATGAAGCCATGGTGTGACCCAGGTGGAGTATCGGAAGACACCGGAAGCGAAAGTGGTGAAGATGGAGTGGTGTTGTCCGATGATGAGGGTGCAAATCAATAACTCGGGACGAGTTAGTTGCAGGATGGCCGAATGAAGGAAGCCATTTATAAAACTGGAAGAACCAGCAAATAAATGTGAATTTTTAATTTGAATTTTACTTTCATTTACCCTATTCTGTTTGTTTTCTGTATATTTGCCTCTGAGCCTTTAAATGGCTCGTTACAGGAATTGCACTGCGCCGCCCCACGAATGGCCTGTGTGAACTTTTCTTTAAGAAAAAGGTTAGTTTATGGCTCTAGCCGCGCCGGAGACGGCTTGAAGAAAATACTGAATACCCGCTTCTGGATATTTTTGGCTTTCGCTACCTGAACGAACAACTGGGGGTTGTTTCAAGTGCTGCACACAGCGCACCCGTGCCTACGATGCCCACAGCTATCCCTGAGTATTTTGCGCAGGGGCTGTGTTGAAAATGATTCATCCTCTTTGTTTTACACTTATCTAGGCAAGTTTATGGCTAGTTTCCCTGATGGGGTGGATTAAGATGTTCTTCTGAGTCATTCTCAGTTAAGTTTTCGTTACGAACAGAGGGTTGATTTGTGTGCGGAGTTGGTAGTTAAAGTGCGATTGGTGGAATTAAAGACTGTTTTATATAATTTTAATTAGGTGAGTAATTCACTGAGTGTGTTGTTTGGTTTGGTGCATTTCGGTGACAGTTGTTGCCTTTTTAATGACTCAATTTATTTGGGTAGAGAATGGCAGGGTTAGAGTGTTTCACTCCGTTCGGGTATAGAATAGGAGGGTGGTGTAACCCTGAGCACAATTTGTTATCTGTGGAAGGCGCACTCCAAGATATTGAGGCCAGAGCCGTGAAGGCCAGAGGAGGGTGTACTCCCGGCTTCCTGCGTAAATAGTATTAGTTGTTGACGGAGAGTTACTTCGGAACAACGGGATACGCAGTTATCGGTCGAGGGTGTACTCGGGTTTTGTGCTGATTTGGAACTGGTCGAGCATTTCTCTCGGTTCCCTGTGTACGCTTTCCGGGTACCTGACGAGGTTCCCTAAGTATATAGTAGTACCAGAATGTTCCTTGTCTCTCTCTCTCTCTCTCTCTCTCTCTTTCTCTCTTTCTCTCTTTCTCTCTTTTGAAAGTTTCGGCACCGAAGTGTGGTCCTCTTTTGGATGTTTGTTTTGGCCAACACACGCTCACTGTGGTTCTTTTCCTTTAAATTTTATTACAGGAGGTTGTTTGTGATTGGACCCATCCAGCCGTTCCAGAGACGCGACACATATGTGCAAACTCGCGTACAGTTTAGGCCAACAGCCAAGAAGAGTCGGCGCTGACGTCCTGACTTAGTAGGTATCATTTTTTGTTGTATTTCGATACATAAACATCCTACATATTAAACTGGTAAGATCCCCCTTTTTTTGTTCTTGTTTCTGTTTTAAGAACAAATCAAAACAAAACAAAGTATAATTATAGCCCTATTGAATATTAAGGTAAAGTTACCTATTCTGACTAGGCACAAAGATTTTCCTATATATTTTAGGCAGTTTAATCCTATCGTTTACATCCTCTAAGAGTTCACTGGACTCATCTGCAATTAGGGCGAATGGCGAGAGATAATAGTCATCAAGTTTAGTTTGCGTGTTATTATGACAAGCCTCCCCAATCAGGAAGTTGTTATGGTCCGGTAAGGTCAATCATGTATCGGATCAGGGGCGTTATTCCGGAGGAATCATAGATAAAAAAATTTGAATACATTTTAGTTCTTGTTTGATAATGCTTACTAATGCATACTCTTACTATTCTTCGTTCGAAAATTTCAAACTGCTGGGCCACAGTTGGAGAAATAGAGAACCAATTGGCGAAGCCATATGCAATTACCGGTCTAATCAACTGCTTATAAATTAAGAGTTTTGTGCTTCTCGACAGTTTACTATGCCTCAATAGAGGCATAAGTATTCTGGATGCCTTGACTGCCCTTTTCAGAGCATTCCACCTTTGAACATTAGCCTTGAACAGATTACCAAAGTAAACCCCGAGATATTTAATCCTATTTTTAACCTTCACCACAGTATTATCCATTTGTAATAACAGATTCTTACACTTTCCGACCACCCCACTAAAACCTCTACCCGAGGAGTTCCTAAAACATGTAAGTTCCGATTTGCCAAGGTTTATCCTAATTCCCCAGGGTTTATAGAAATCATTAATTTCATCTATATGCGCTCTAACCTTTCCAAGTGCCTTCCCAGGATCTCTGTCCTTAACCAACACAAGAATGTCATCTGCATACAAAAATTGCTTCGGATTGTATTTCACCTTCGTCATCGGTAATAGTATGCGGGAGATCCAGAAGAATAAAATTACACAGCTTTGGTCTCTCATCCATACACTATTAAAGGCCACGTCCAAGGCGCATGCGACTGTAGTTTTTAGTTCTTAAGATTTTTAGTAACTTCGCTGTGGAGCTTAAGAAGGGCATGATTGGTAGAATGCCCCCCCTCTAAACCCAAACTGATATGCCGGAATCAAGTCTTCCCCCTCACAAAAGTCGTCGAACTCATCGGCAAGACAGTGGTTAATAATTAAGGTATGAGATGGCCTTCATAGGAAGCTTTTTGATAAGGAAGTTACTAGACAAACCATCAGGACCACTCGATTTTTTCCTGTTAATCCTGCGTTTAATGATAGACTTAAGTCTCCTTGGCTTAACAAAGAAGTTATTCTCATTATTAATCTCATTGTTTGTAGGGGTAAAGTTGGTAAGGAAGAAAAAAGAACCGTCTGGGGAGGAATTTCTAGCTACAAATCGTTTAGCATTGTTTTCAACCTCATTTAGAAGCTAAGTATTATGCGAAGGATGTTTTTCAAGGTATACATTCTGTAGAATTACATTATTAACTTCAACCCTGTCAGTCTTATAGGCTTTATTTTTACCAACAATTTTAAAAATCTCTTTAAAAGCGTCAGGGCTCGGTTTAATTGTCATAAGTCTGTCTTAAAATTTCGTATTCATATGATTCTAACTTTTTCCTCAATTATTTTTTTCAGTCAATTTATCCTAGACGAGAGCGATTTGTATTCAAGACTATCTCTGTTAAGAGTTCTTTGGAACAACCTCTTTAAATCCCGACGCCAGCCTCTTATGGTTCTCATAAGCTCCTTAATATCTGATTCAATATTAGAATATATCGTATCATGAGGCACTATCCTCTCATTGTGTTTGTCTTTAATTCCGTTTATTATATTAGTAAAGTTCTCAATGTAGATGTCAATTTCGCCATTGCTTAGGTTTCAACCAATGGGGGGGATTCCGCCAAGCCCACCCGTGATATCCTCTCTAAAACCCATCCAATAAACGCCTTTAAAGTTTTCTATGGTCCTAGGGTTGCAAAGAAATAGTTCACACTAACCCAAGTCTACCCTCAATTTCACCACAGGTGACAGACTTAAACAAAGTTCTCGAGTTTCTTTCCGAAGTAAGAAAGAAATCTAATACGGAGGGCCCCTGCGGAAAAGTTGGAGACCTCGGTGAGATCACATCAATATCAGATGACGCCCTGTTGTCTAGAATTCAGTTATGTAACCTTCTACCATTAGCATTCACTAGACTCTCTGCCCAATAGGGGTGTCCAGCGATCCAGTCACCGCCGATTAATATAGAGTCATAACCATTCCCTAGCGCCCCAATTTGGTTAAGAATATAAAGAAAATCTCCGCCGGACGTATTGGATGGGACATATACATAATGTTTTCACATTTCCCAAACCATATATAAACACAGTCTCAATTAATATCGGTGGCAAAGGTAAGTCATTTAAGAAGATTCTGGTAAATTGGATATTGCTTCTGATGAAAAGCACCAAACCCTGGCCGCTATCATCCCAAATAGTAATAAAGTTGGGAAGCTTTATTCTGTGCCTATCACTTAGCCTAATTTCAGATACTAAGACAAAATCGGGTTTATGGGCAGAGACCATGTTACAGAGTTCAATTCCTCTTGCATTATTAATAAAGGACTGTGTATTCAATTCTATTAAAGATATTTTCCTATTTACCATTTGACATCTCGATTACAAAAAGTAGCAGTGCTTGTCTCTACTCCTGAGTGGATTGGCAACTGTCCAAAGATTTTAGAAAACGATTCACTTTGCCAAATAATTTATGAATAGATACGCCAAATAAATCGACCGACAAAGCAAAGATATCCTGCATCATATTTTGGGGTGTGTTACCAGTGTTTCTGACATTAGAGGATTTGATACCTCCGTTCTGACCAGGGTTGCTTCCCCCCATCGAAACATCCCTAAAACTAGTCCCGGTCCTGATCTCCCAAATCCTTGGGCGATTTTCTGGTCTCGGATTCGGAGTCAACTCCACCCTGCCTCTTTTCAGTCTTTCCTTTCTTTTTTCCATAAATTTTAAATAGCTACGACAGCCCTTATAATTTGAGGGGTGTCCTTGTTCCCCACAGTTGGCACAAGCTCTTATCGCATTATCGTCCTCTTTAGAAGGACAATCCCTAGTTGCATGCTCTTAGCGCATCTTCTGCACAGGACTCTTTTAGTGCAATAAAGCGCCAAATGGCCAAATTCCTGACATCTGTAACATTGCACCTGCTCCCTGTTCCTTACCCTCTCCCAAGACACCTTCTGCTGCAAGAAATATTTTTCATTTGTAATTGGAACAATGTTTTCCCCAGGTTTAAACTGGATCAGAGAATTGTCAGGTTCATACCCATTGCGCATAGGGTGCGCCGTCTGGAACCTACAGATTTGTAAGGGTTCAACCTTCGGGAAAGCATCCTTGAAAGCCTCCTCCATATGAGGTACCTCATAGGTCTCATATAGTTCCTTAAGTAGTACACTTATATGTAGGTCTCTCCTACCGCTACCGTTAATCCCTGAACATCCTGGGTCATCGCTGGTCTCTTTTGCCAGTCAGTCATCATCCTCTGTAGTCTGCCAGATCCAGATAACTTAAAGTCCTCAGGTTGCCTCAGGCATCCACCTCCACAAACATGATTCAAAGAGCCTCCTTCGAAAGAGGGGACAGCCTCCACAGCATCATCTATAAGTGCATTGTCCTTGCGGCCGACAATTTCACTGTCAGTCAGGTGGCACCTCATGTCCTGGGTCCTCATTGTCTTATTGGTCTCCCCTGAAATTAGCACAGGGGATAGGTTATTGCGTCGCGTCAGATTATTCACCATTGCTCCATCATGATCACGCGGGCTAACGGTTCTACTTAGCATACAGTTACCCGATGTATTTCTATCATTTAGAAAATCAGCCACTTCCATTTCCAACTTCATCCAATCTTTCCTAGATAGCTTGTTATATCCTGATGTCGGCTTTACACTGCTTTTCCTCTTTTCCGTAAATATTACTTTATTTTTCATTTCCTTTCTCTTTGTTGGGCAGAGCTCCACGGACCCTTAAAGATACAAAATACTGCCGCTAGGGCTCGAAAAAGCCAAACCAGGCGGTGAATGAAACAAAGAACAAATAGCTTTCTTAAACTCTCCCTGATCTGACGTCTGCACTCGGTAACCGCTCAATTCCAACCCCACATATAAGTCAAAACAATCACAAAATCAACTGCAATTTAAATTTCCCTCTCGTTTATTTGACAGTCACTCCTTTATTAGTACGGTCTGTCGAGATTATAAATGAAGAAGAAGAATATTTGGCATCGACATTAGTTGCCATTGTTTCTATCAAATAGAAATCAGGTTTTTTGCTGCTATTAGTTAACAAATCGGCTATACAAATATAAACATAAAAATCCGATATTGTAAATTTGATTAGCTTAAAAGTGCTCACTTTATACGATTCGTGGCTCATAACCATCTTCAGGAAGACCGACGTGAGTAGCAATTTCCACAAAAGGAGACAAAACTAAGAACCTACTTATTGAAAATTGAATGCACTCATCACGTATTTATTTATACACGTATGTATTTGGTAATCTTATTTTACGATTTTGAATAGCGATAAAAATTAACTTGTCCAGGACAGAACGCTTTAGGTTATAATTTTTTTTTCACCGACGTGGGTCGGACTGTGATGAAATTTTACTTGCGTTTTGCGTTCGCCCTAAAACAGAAGGATCTGAAAGGCGTATTTCGGGTCATACAAAAATTGTTCCGGTACCTCTAATTCATTTACAAGATATGTATGCAAGCTTGAAATCGATTCGAATTCAGAAATAGTAATTTTACTATTTTAGGTACGCTTAAATATAACTTCAGCCATCAGTGCAAAACTCACTAGCAGTTAAGCAAAAAGTTCCCTAAGACACGCTCAATCGTATCGTAAAACCAAAACGCGAGCTACTTTTTTAGTAGACATTCTTTTCGGTGAATTGCCAGATAAAGATCCAACAACATTCGTACAAATGCTAATCATTTCATTGTAAGCTTCCAAAGTCATTGTAATAGGTAACCCACCTGCGATTTTGATTTTTATGCTCAGTAAACGTAGTGTAGTTGAGGATATCTAGCTTCTCTCAGAAAACAACGTAGCGCAATTATTATGACAAAATCATCAAATTTCTTGCAAGAGCAGAGCAACGACAATGACTGTATTTGAAGTTGATAGGAATTTTTGTCGGAAGATTCTTTCACCTTATAGCTCAATTGCATGCAAAATTCTAATGGGAACTTAAGCATCGAGTTTAACTACAAGAGGGCGCTACCACGTACAGACAATTCAAATAGCAGTTTAGTTGTATGCAGTTGCTTTTTTTGGAAAATCTATAAGTTATTCACATTGCCCCATTTTGTAGCTATCGTGGAGAAAATGATAAATGGTAATAATAATTAGGTGCTTCTTTTCTATTGTCGTATCGTTTGAGTTCAATAAAAAAAAATGTGCGACCTCGAGCGCGGTGTTTCATACAACTTGATTCCCAGAGGAGAGGAATAACAAAAAAGTCAACTAAAATTGCTTTAGAACCTATTTATTTATTATATCTATAATAATACTAGCTGGGTTACCCGCTTCACCCGGTGTACAAATATTTGGGTCGCGAGCAGTATTGGATCCGTCATCTTAATTCTTAAATTATGAACATAGATTCGCAATAAGGACAACAAAAAGCTCCCAAAATACCCATTTTCCTGCCAATCCCTTGACATTTTCACTTTTAGTTCGTCTTCTTGGCTGCCATTTTCAAATTCGCAAAAAAGGAACCTTTATGTTGAACCAGAATATGTAGTGCCTTAATTTAAAAAATGATTATGATCGGATCCAGCGTTTAGGCTTGATGGGCTACTCCGTTTCAATCGCTGTACAACAATTTTGATCGCCTTTTTGAATCCAACATTTTGATTTCCAAATTTCAAACATGGACTCGTAATAAGGACATCTAACAACCCCCAAAATCCCTATTTTCATACCAATCCCTTGATATTTTCAATTTTTGGCCGTCATCTTGGGTTCGCCACTTTAAAATACGCGAAAAAATATCCTATATATGGGCGGAATATATAAGCCATCACCCAAAAAATGAATATGATAGAATCCACCGTCTAAGCGTAATGGGTTGCCCAGTTTTATTCCGTGTAAAAAAAATTTTGGGTTCCATATTGGATCAGCCATTTTGAGTTTCCAAGTTTCGAACATATATACGCAATCTAAAAACCCCTAGATACCAATTTTCACGTCAATCCCTTACCTTTTAACATTTTTGGCCATAATCTTGGTTCCGTCATTCTTAAATTAGAGAATAAAAGGCAGCCTATACATATGCTTGGCTGCAGTATGAAGTATATTCACTCCAAAGTGAATATAGTCCGATCCAATATTCAGGCGTTATGGGTTACCCGGTTTCACCCAGTGTATACAAATTTGCGTCACCGTATAAAGTCCGCCATTTGGAATTTCCAAACTTTGATAGTAAATTCGAAATTAGCTCAAAATATCCATAGTACTTTTCATTTAAATTCCCTGAAGTTCGAAAATTAGTGTAGGCCAAATTGTATCCGCCACTTCTCACTGCAAATTTCGAACATGGATTCGCAAGAAGGGTCTCCAAAAACCCCCAAACACCAATTTTATGGCAATCCCTTCATATTTTCAAATTTTTTCCATCTAAGGTCCGCCATTTTGAAAGTCTTGAATTAAAAGCAGCCTATAATTTGGGCCGGAATATGTGGTACCTTCACCCAAAATCGAATAAGCTCGAATTCAGTGCCTAGGCGTGATGGGCTACCCAGTTTCGCCCGATTTACGAAAATTTTGGCCGCCATATTATAATTTCGAAAATATATTCGCAATACGGACGACTAAAAACCCCCAAATACCAATTTCCATGCCAATCCGTTGATATTTTCAATTTTGGATCGCCATCTTGGGTCCGCCATTTTGAAATTCATGAATAAAAATAAGCCCATATGTTGGGTCGGAACATGTAGTACCTTTATCCAAAAAATGAAAATGATTGGATTCACCATTTAGACTTGATGGATTACCTGGTATTCAAACATTATCGTCGCCATATTGAATCCGCCATATTGAATCCGCCATTTTGAATTTCCAAATTTCGAACGTGGATAAGCAGTAAGGACATCCAAAAGCACACAAATACCAAGTTTCATGGAAATCGCTTGATATTTTAAATTTGTGGCCGCCATCTTGGGTCCGCATTTTGAAACGCGCGAATAAAAAATAACCTATATCTTGGGCCGGAATATGTAGTACCTTCACCCAAAAAATTGATATGGTCGGACTCGGCGTTTAGGCGTGATTGAGCAACAAACAAACAAACAAACAAACCAACTTTCGATTTTATAAATATACATGATATTTCAAGGTGTCAAGCCTTCTATAGCTGAAGATACCTTTTTAGCCATAGAAGTTTGGATTTTATAACTCCGCCACTTTGGTATCTCCTTATATACTGTGGCCTCACGTTCCTCTTATTCTCACTCATATAGACTGCTTTTCGTTGAAACCACGTAAATATTTCCGCTAGAACTCATTTTCAATTATTTTTAACAAATTATTAAAAGATAATATAATGTAAACATTGATGTTCCATTATTTTAACTAGTATATAATTATTACTTTTTGCTTTTGTATTATCACGAGTGCTATAGTTTAAATACTGACAATAATTTTCAATCGCATACTTCCTTTTAAGTTTTGTGTACCTATTATTTTTTGTTTATATTCATAATAATTAATATGCATTATAATTTATCTTTTCTTTATAAGATTTTGTGAACATATTGTTGAAGTTTATTCTGAAATGACCATAATATTTTTCATAAATAACGAATTTTATCCACTTTAAAATTTTGTTGGTTAAGTTTTTTTAGTTGTTTTATTCCTATTGAAAAACCGCTGGACCGAGTTTGCTGAAAATTTTTTCAGTTCTTATTTGCGTAATTACGCGTCGAATGAGCCCAGCCTCATGTCAATATCTTAAGTGGTTGTTGATAATCGAGACGAACGAAAATTCCGAACGCACATACGCACATACGGATATTATGATAAAAACGTTTGATTTGGACTTTTAAACGTGGAGATATGCAAATTCGGCCTCATTACATGAACTTCCTCCAGGAAGTTAAAAAGTGTACTCAGTATTCTTATGGCCATTTTATTTTTCAGGCTAGATATTACCCAAAATTTTCCTCCTATTTTCGAAATATAAGTAACAAAAACCCGCTTCACACACACACAAAGGACCTCTCCAGATTTTTTTTGACCAAGTAAAGGTCATTGGGGGTTAATTGTCTGTCAGAATCTATTACTGGTTCTGCGACTTTCGATTCTTGTGAAATGCCTAAAATTTCAGTCATGTTGTATTGTCCCCGACAATTTATGTGCGACGTCAATTGCTAGAATGTGTCCAAAATCTAGATGAGATTTTAATACCCAACACTCTTCTTACAAGTCAATCTGCCTGCACTGACCCCTTCCAACCTCATAGCGATTTTTATTGTCGGACCCGTCGCGGGAGAATTTTTCGTTGTTTGGTGGTTACCGCCCCGACGGCGGAAAGCGGTTCTCGGCCAAACCCCCCTACACTACACATAACGCTAGCCTGCCAGCTCCCGCAGCCGCATACCGTCGGGCGGAGATGCTTAGGCGGGCCCTGCGAGCTACCCTCCATAACAAATGTATTAATGCCAATAATAACCCAAATCTAAATTGTAATGACAATGCTGAAGGAGGCTAGTCATTTTAGAGTTTAGAAGGGAATCAAGATTTAAAAGGGGACAAGAAGGAAATGCAGAATTAGGTAGTGATCATGAAATTATAGGTGATCAACCGAAGTATCGCTTGAGGAACAGATTGTGCTACAATGTAACAACATGCCAACATTGTATGAAATTGAAATGTGGCAATTGAAATGAAGCTTAATTATAATTGTAAATGACAACGAATTGAGGGGGGATGTTGTGTTATACGTGAATTATTGTAGGTTGGCACCACGGCAATTAGTCGGGCAGTTCTTTGTCAGCAAATAAAACCAAATGCTCATCTGAACACAGACATCACAGTCTTAGAAGCAAAAAAATTAAAAGGCATTCTTATTTTCCTTCGAGTTGTGAGATTCTGTCACAAATTATAATCTATATTGAAAAAATAAAGGCGACCAAAATATATAACTATTTGTACCATACAAACCTAACTTCAGTTTCAAAATTATAAATCTACACCCAAAAGCAAAAAACAAAAAAAAACAAGATTTAGCAAATATAGTGACAAGATTCATCGCCTCACCGGACTACGAGTGGCACCACGTCGGGGCCAAACGTGAAGAGGTAGGTTGCCCTCGCCCTCAGCTATTGACAGCTTCGACGGGTTCTTCTTCATCATCGCCCTCCTTTTTTCATCATCATTGTCCCACTTCGGTATCATCCAGCGATTCTCAGCATCTTCGAAAGTGTCATCACAGACGTCCAACGACCACTTAATTTTTTTTCATGTGTAGGAATCAGTTCATCTTTGTTGATAATTAACACCGTTAGGGAGTTATCTCGTTGACTAGGCAGTAGCCTCCTAAATAAGGCAGTCTCGCTCGAGCCGGATTAACAAATAGTTGTAATATTCAGTCCTGTGCTTTGAATATATTACCTATAAATCTAAGAAGTGGGATACGTCCGCGTGCAAAATTTGTTCAAAAATTAAGTTTTGGTTTTCGTTAAGAACATTTTCCACTTTAATCCGTGACGATCTTGTAATCAAAAAACTCTCATCAAATCGGTTTCGGTAGAGGTTTCTGGAGATTGGATGAATCACATGGTGTATAGGTGCGTTCTTACCTGTGATATTGCGGAAAAGGAGTGATCACAAGTGATCTAGCATAAACGAATATACATATATAGATGTGCATTTGAAAGAAATTCGTCCGATTTCTAAATCACGGGACTCAGTTGGATAAACCGTTCGACGCCTCATCAGTGAGTTAAACCGAGCTGAAAGCATGGAACGATTAAAACAATTTTTGGAAAAAGCTACTGTTCCTCAGCTGAAAGAAAAACTTGAAGTCTTGCAACAACCTACTGCTGGAATAAAAGCAAATTTAATTTTTAGACTAGAGGAGTATGCTAGGAATTTGGATCTGGGACAAATAGCTGAAATTTTTTCATCAGTCGGTTGTCCAGATGAAATTTTGGACTATTCCTCAAATCAGAGCGAGACTCCACAAATACAAAGTCGTGCCTCGGAAGATATGGGAAACAGACTTCGTGGGAGAAGTGTACCTTTGGACAATACTGACAACGTGGAAAATTTGGATATCGAGCTGGAGCAACTAAGGCGGAAATTAAAAAAGAAACAAGAAATTTTGGACTTGAAACGGAGGTTAACGGAACTTGAAGCGGGCGGTGAGTAAAATTTGTTGAGTTACAGTTTTATAGATTTCGAGGAGTCTCTTTGTACATTTAGCGGTGATGACAATTATTCTATACATACATGGCTCCAACAGTTCGAAGAATGTGCTCAAACTTTGGGCTGGGACGACAAGGCCTGCTATATATACGCACGTCCATTGTTAAGTGGAACAGTTAAAATGTTTTTAAGGACAATTTCAGCAAAATCTTACGTTGAACTAAAAACATGCCTCACCAAGGAATACAATCAAAAAATATCAAGTGCTGAGGTTCACAATAGACTTCGAAATCGCAAAAGAAAGCTAGCGAAACATGGTTGCAATATGTTTTTGGCATGCAGGAGTTTGGCGCACTTTGCAAGGTAGTTGAATTTGATCTTATGACGCATATAATTGATGGCATACCACAATCATCATACAATAAGTCTATTTTATACGGAGCTAATACTATCGACGAATTGAAGAAGGCATTGAAAAAACTTGACCAAATCAAAATTTTTAGTAATGATCAATGTACTGAACGGCGTAATCATATGCAACAACAGCCAAGTGCGAATAAAGCTTCATCGAGAATTAAATGCTTTAATTGCAATAGTCTAGGACATATCACCACACATTGCCCTCAGCCAAAAAGAAGCAAAGGCTCGTGTTTTACATGCGGAAAAATGGGTCATCAATACCAGAATTGCAAGGAGAAAATCCACTCATGATAGTACGACATAAGCAGGAATAGCATCGAGACGCAGGTATGGCTATCGAACCTACAGCATGCATCTTAGGATCGCCAGGTAATAACTTCGAGTTTACCATCAATTATACGTTCCATCAGGACAATCAGGTGAATTTCGCCTGTGAATTATATACGCTTTTGGATTCTGATAGCCCGTTGAGCTTCATCAAAGAGAATTTTATTCCACCATGCTTGATTCAACCAGCGCAACCTAGGAAGTATAGGTATTCAGGTATTAACGACAGTATTTTGCAGGTGGTAGATTTAGTTAGGGCTAAAATAAGTTTTAACAATTCTGACGCTAATATAACTCTCATTGTAGTTAAAAATAATTCAATGAAATATCCATCAGTTCTTGGCAGAGATTGTATAACAGTAAACAACTTGGAACTAAGAGAAAAGGAGCCTGTTGGTACAGTACATAAGGTAACAGTAAATCAAGATCATACTAATAAAAGTAATGTTGCGACTTCATGTATTCTTACAAACAAACCAGGTACGTTGAACGATTCGATTAATGAATCTTAAAATACTTTTGAAAAACAAATTTTGAATATCAATATAAGTGATGATAGTTCGGAAAAAAGTTTCAAAATTAATGATAAATTGCCCTATGAAGTGCAGAATCGTTTAAGAGATATTCTAAGATCAGCTTGCTCCCTTGTAAATGCTCAGAGAAATCATCCGAAAACTGAATTTGGGAATGGTGATAAAATTATTAAACGAAAAACCCTTTTATTGTAATTCTCGTAGGATACCATACACACACAGCCTTTAGCTTCGGAAAATATTGGATGATCTATTGGATAGGAATATTATTCGAGAAAGTGATTCCCCTTTCGCATCTGCTATAGTTTTAGTCCCAAAAAAGAACAAAGAGCTCAGATTATGTATGTATAGATTACAGGGAACTAAACAAAGTCCCTCTTAGAGACAATTTCCCTTTACCTCTGATTGAAGATAACCTGGATATGTTAAAAGACAAAAACTATTTTTCTCTTTTGGATTTAAAGAATGGCTTCCACCACGTCAAGGTGGCAGAAAATTCCATAAAATATACTTCGTTCATAACACCTTTGGGGCAGTATGAATATCTGCGTATGCCTTTTGGTCTTAAAAACGCGCCTGCCATATTTGAGAGGTATATGAAAAAAATCTTTAGGTCTTTGTTGTCAACCGGAAAAGTCTTGTCCTATATCGATGACATTCTAATTGCAACAAAAACAATTGTTGAACATCTGGAGATATTGGGGAAAGTTATCGATATTTTTTTGGAAAACTGTTTGCAGTTGAGGACAGATAAATGCTTTTTCTTCCAGGAAGAAATTGTGTACCTAGGGTATAAAGTCGATGAGCGCGGTATTCAGCCCAATGAAGAAAATATTAAAGCTATAAAAAATTTTCCTTTTCCATCTCGCGTAAAAAATGTCCAGAGTTTTTTGGGACTCTGCTTATAATGGGTTTTCCAATAAGGACTTGACAACTTTTTTTTAATATAAAATGCAAACCATTTGAGATATTTCAAAAACTTTATTATCGGGTTGAAGTACAATCAAAACATTTATGAATGGAACCCGACTTCGTTCATATGGCCTCCGCGGTCACTCTTGCAGCGGTCGATTCGTTGGACCCACTTTTCGATGACTCGGCCACACATTTCGGCCGAAACGGCTGCTATTTCGCGTTCAATGTTGGCTCTGAGCTCTTCCAACGTCGTCGGCTTGTTGGCATAGACCAATGGCTTGACGTAGCCCAAAGAAAGAAGTCTAGAGGCGTTAAATCGCTCGACGAGGCGGCCAATCGACTGGTCCATTTCTTGAGATAACACGCTCATCAAACTTACTCTTCAATAAATCGATTGTAACGTGTGCTGTGTGGCTTGTGGCACCGCCCTGTTGAAACCACATGTTGTCTAAGTCCATATCTTCCAATTCGGGCCAAAAATAATCGGTCATCATGGCGCGATAACGATTACCATTCACAGTAACGTGACAATCATTATCGTCGACGAAAAAATATCGCCCTATGACGCCGCCGGCATGCAAACCGCACCAAACAGTTATTTTTTGTAAATGAAATGGTGTTTCATAAAGCACATGTGGATTTTCACCCGACCAATAATGCATATTTTGCTTATTGACGAACCCATTGAGCCAAAAATGAGCTTCGTCACTAAAGATGATTTTGCGATGAAATTGATCATCTTGGCGCATCTTTTCCAGAGCCCAATCGGAGAACGTACGTCACTTCAAATGGTCCATCGACTTCAATTCTAGATTCAGCTTGATCTTGTATGGGTGTAAATCAAGATCCTTACGCAAAATTCGCCATAAAGTGGTCTGGGCGATGCCCAACTCTTGAGAACGCCGTGGAATTGACTGCTTGGGATCATTTGCTACAGACGTTTCAACGGCAGCGATATTTTCGACACTTCGACCAACCCGTTGTCTCACTGGCACTGCAACATCACACAACGAATATGTAGACTCAAATGTTTGCACTAAACTTGTTACTGCCTGTCTACTAGGGCGAGAATTACGACCGATAATCGGAGTTAACGTTCTTAAAGTAGCGGTCACCGAATCCGAATTTCTGTAGTAAATTTTTATAATTTGCAGACATTGTTCGTTCGTGTACTTTACCATGATGAAAATGTTAAGTTTACTGAATAAATTGACAGTCACAGTTCGTTGATTAGTGAAAGGGTGCGTTCACAAATTAAATTCAAAGTTTTCAAGTCCCTATTGGAAAACCCTTTATTTTGGGAAATTCATTCAAGGTTTCGCAGCGCTAGCCAAGCCGCTGTATGACCTGCTTAAGAGGGATGCAATTTTCGTATTTGGTCCTGAAGAGGTTCAAGCCTTCGATCTGTTGAAGCAGAAGCTTGTCGAGTCCCCAGTACTTTCAATTTACAGCCCGCATAATGAGACTCAATTGCATTGTGATGCTAGAGGTTTGGGGTATGGTGCAGTCTTGTTACAAAAGCAAGCTGATGGCAGGTTTCAACCAATGGCATATTTTTCGAAACGTATCTCAGAGGCCGAAAGTAAATATCATATTTTTGAGCTTGAGATACTTTCTATTATTTACGCTCTAAGACGTTTTAAAGCCTACCTGATCGGTCTCAAATTTGAAATAGTCACAGACTTCCAATCACTTGCGCTGACACTAAGTAAAAAATCAATTAATCCTAGAATATCTTGTTTGGCTCTGGAGCTACAAAGTTTTGATTATGTTGTGGAACACTGCAAGAATGAACGAATGACTCATGCCGACGCACTTAGTAGATCGGTTAATGTTTTGAACATTACTGATGAAACCTTTGAGTTTGTTTTGGCGGCTTCACAAAGGCAAGATCCAAAAATCGCGGAAATCGCGGCGGAATTGGAAATGCTGAAAGCCCTGTTTTCGAAATGATAGACGGACTTATATACGGCAAGGTTGCGAACCAGATCCGTTTTTATGTACCCGAGAAAATGGAAAATCGTGTTATTCAAACTCATCACGAAAAATTGTGTCATTTGGGGGTAGAGAAATGTTATGAATACCTCGTTAAATTATACTGGTTTCCTGAAATGAAGCGCAAAATCCTTGAGTATATTAACAGCTGCCTTAAATGCCTTTACTTTTCCCCACATTCTGGGAAAGTAGAAGGTACTTTACATAACATTCCAAAGGGTAATCTACGATTCGACACCTTACATAACGACCACTATGGCCCACTTTCAAGTTCAGGAAATAAAAAGCGTTATATTTTTCTTATCAACGACGGTTTTACGAAATTTGTGAAACTCTATCCAGTAAAATCAACGGATAGTGCATAGGTAATTAAATGTTTTCGGAGCTATTTTGAAAGTTATAGCAGACCTTATAGGATAGCGTCAGAGGTACATGTTTTGTCTCAAGAGATTTTGAAAAGTTCCTAAATAGCAACAACGTAAAGCACATCAAAATAGCAACACAATCCTCGCAGTCTAATAGGCAGATTGAGCGGGTTAATCATAGATTAACCCCCTTGCTCGCGAAAGAATGCGAATCTGTTACCACTAGCAACTGGGATAATCATGTAGTTAAAATAGAATTTGCATTAAATAACACAATTAATCGTAGTACAGGTTTTACCCCCAGAATGCTGTTGTTTGGGGTAAATCAGCGAGGAGAGTTGTGCGACAAGGTCGCTGAATATATCCGGTGTGAATTGCAGGGGGAGGATCGGATTGATTTTTTGGAGCTGAGGGGCAAGCTGAACAAAACATTTCACGTTCCCAGAACTATAATAAATTAAAATTTGATAAATCCCATAAAAGGCCACACAAATACAGCAAAGGTGACTACGTAATGCTAAAGAATAACATTTCGCTACCGGGAATAAACAATAAATTGTTTGCAAAGTTCCGAGGTCCTTATGAAGTTGAATCAGTTTTACCTATCGATAGATATATTGTTAAAGATTTAGAGGGATTGCAAATCTCACGAGTACCTTACCGTGGTGTTTCCTCCCCAGGGAACATGCGCCCCTTTGCATTAAAAGCTGATCGAACAAAAAACAAAAAAAAAAGAAAAAAACAGAAAAAAAGTAATATAATGAATACGAAGTCGTAACTGAAAAAAAAACAATGTTTCGCTTGGAAATTGCAGTTGTTCACTGTTTCATATAAAATGTATTTTAAATTTTCACTATGAAATTGTCGAAATTATAAGATTCACTTATAGATAAAAGAATGCTATTGTATTATATTATGCATATGCGCGATAGTCTTATGAATTTAAGATTCGTTATTAGATAAATTAAAAATTTGCAAGACGATTGAGCTAGACTGAATAAGTTGTTTAAATGTTTCAGAACATTCTTATAGAACTATGTTATGTACATATGAATAAAAGTGATCGAAACTTTTCTTGATAAATTTATTTGAATAAGACTTTTGTTGAAATAATCGAGTCGATTATTTTGTCAGGATAGCCGAGCTGTAGGAATCAGTTCATCTTTGTTGATAACTAACACCGTTAGGGAGTTATCTCGTTGACTAGGCAGTAGCCTCCTAAATAAGGCAGTCTCGCTCGAGCCGGCTTAACAAATAATTGTAATATTCAGTCCTGTGCTTTGAATATATTACCTATACATGGAATCTAGTTATGGAAAAGGGAAAATTAACAAAAACTATCAGACTCCACCAGAACCCCCCTCTTTTCAAGCCATTCACGGGTAGTTGCAGGAATTCTGCCCGCACTGACACTATCCATCCTCAGTGCGATTTTAATCGCTCCCGTCGCGGGAGAACCTTCGTTCTTAAGTGACGTCTTAAAGCGGTTCTCGGCGTGCCAGCTCCCGCAGCCGCATACAATTGGGTGGAATTGCTTAGCCGAGCCCTCTAAGGAGTTATTCACTAGCTGGGTTAACCGGTTTCGTCCGGTGTACTAATATTTTGGTCGCACGTCGTATTGAATCCGACATTTTGATTTCCAAATTTGGAACAAAGATTCGTAATAAGGACATATAACAATCCCCAAAGTACCTATTTTCATGCCAATCCCTTGATATTTTCAATTTTTGGCCGCAATCTTGTGTACAGCATTTTAAAATTCGCGAAAACGTATTCTATATATTGGGCCGAAATATGTAGTAACTTCACCCAAAAAATGAATGTGATCTAATTCAGCGTCTAAACGTGATGTGTTGCCCATTTTTACCCGGTGTACAAAATTTTTAGGCGCCATATTGGATCCGATATCTTGGATTTCCAAGTTTCGAACGTATATTCGCAATAAGGACAACTAAAACCCCTAAATACCAATTTTCATTCCAATCCGTTGATATTTTCAATTTTGCGCCTCCATCTTGGATCTGCTATTTTGAAATTCGCGTATAAAAAATAGCTTATATGTTGGCCCGGTATATGTAGTACCTTCACCAAAAAGTGAAACTAATCGGTTACAGCGTTTAGGCGTAATTGTGCAACAAACAAACAAACTTTCGATTTGATATATATACATTATGAGTGAATGCACCGTTGAGTTTTTAAAACCTGCCACTAAATCAAAATATAATATTCAAGCAACAGAACATTTAATATAAGCAATGCTGAAACTATATCAATGTTGAAGCAAATCCACAAAATTTCACGATTTTTCAATGAACAAACAAATAACTAAACAAACGAAGAAAAACCACCCATGAAGCAAACAAACAACCAATCAGATAATCTTTCAAAATAGGTATAAGGATTCTAAACTTTTATAGCACACTCGAAATTAATGGCCTCAAAATATTCATTGTAATAATTTTCACTTAAATTTTTTGAAGTTCTAAAAATTCAAACTATGAACGTAGATTCGCAATTAGGAGATCAAAGGCCTCCCAAATACCAACTTTCATGGCAATCCTTTGATATTTTGCATTTTCGGCCTCGTCCTTCAGTCCAACATTTTGTATTTCCAAAATGCTATAGTAAGTTCGAAATGCCCTTAAAATATCCATAGCAGATATTAATTGTCATTTAAAGTCGTTGAAGTTCGAAAATGAATGTCACCCATATTGAATTCGCCATCTTGAGTTTCCAAAAATCGAACATAGATTCCCAATAGTGACATCCAACAACCTCCAAATACCAAATTTAATGAAAATTGCTTGATATTTTCAAGTTTTGACCGCCATCTTGGGTCCGCCATTTTTAAAATCATGAACAAAAAGAAGCCCATATGTATGTTGGGCCGGAACATGTACCTTTATCCAAAAAATGAAAATGATTGGATGCACCGCTTAGGCGTGATGGAATACCTGGTGTTCAAAAAGTTTAGTCGCCATATTGAATCCGCCATTTTGAATTTCCCAATTTCTAACGTGGATAAGCAATAAGGACATCCAAAAACACCCAAATACCAAGTTTCGTGGAAATCGCTTGATATTTTAAATATTTGTCCGCCATTTTGAAACTCGCAAACAAAAAGTTGCCTATATGTTGGGCCGGAATATGTAGTACCTATATCCAAAAAATAAAAATGATTGGATCTACCGTTTAGGCGTGATGGATTACCTAGTGTTAAGCATTTTAGTCGCCATATGGAATCCGCCATCTTGAATGTCCAAATTTCGAACGTAGATTCGCATTAAGGACATCCAAAAACACCCAAATACCAAAAAAACGCTTGATATTTTCAATTTCTGGCCGCCATCTTGGGTCCGCCATTTTGAAACTCGCGAATAAAAATTAGCCTATATGTTGGGCCGGAATATGTAGTACCTTCACCCAAAAAATGAAAGTGATCGAACTCGGCGTTTAGGCGTGATTGAGCAGCACACAAATCAAGTATGGATTTTATACCACATATGTTACATACATGATACTAGATATCGTGAACAATATGATCCAAGCAGATTAGTAATGATGCTCATTGGGATTCTTTCCAATTCAATCTTGAAGGACTTCATGAGGTTTCTCTTGTTCTTGAATCGTCGATTGCCTACTTTGAGTCTTAAAATTACAAATAGGTTTTCAATGGGATTCAAGTCGGGAGAGTGATTGTGCCGGCCAATCTAGGACCTGAATCCCATTTGCTATAAACCAGTCTTTTACTAATTTTGATGTGTGTGTCGGGACGTTATCGAGTTGAAACATCCATATAATTGGCATTTTCCACTCGCAGTAAGGGAACATCACGGTTTCTAATATAGTTTTCTAAACGAAACCTTCCATAGCAACGTCCGTTTTATGGAAAGGGCCAATACCATTACCAGAAAAACCTGTCCAGTTGGCGGCTGCCAAGTTTTGTTATCAGCTCGGCCATGTCTACGTAGAATATAATTGTTGAAAAATCGCCGCCATATAGAATCTTCCGAAATATTGAGAATACTAAATTGCATTGCCATCCGAACTAAAGCTGTGTGCAAAATCTCAATATGATCGGATAAAAGGAAGTATTCGAAAGATCGATTGCTAAATTTGTACACACAAACAGCCATAAACGACCAAGGCGAGCTAATAAAAAAGTCATAATGGAAAAGACTCCTCTAAGCCACATTTAAGACAAAACAATCACAAAATCAACTGCAATTTAAATTTCCCTCTCGTTTATTTGACAGTCACTCCTTTATTAGTTCGGTCTGTCGAGATTATAAATGAAGAAGAAGAATATTTGGCATCGACATTAGTTGCCATTGTTTCTATCAAATAGAAATCAGGTTTTTTGCTGCTATTAGTTAGCAAATCGGCTATACAAATATAAACATAAAAATCCGATATTGTAAATTTGATTAGCTTAAAAGTGCTCACTTTGTACGATTCGTGGCTCATAACCATCTTCAGGAAGACCGACGTGAGTAGCAATTTCCACAAAAGGAGACAAAACTAAGAACCTACTTATTGAAAATTGAATGCACTCATCACGTATTTATTTATACACGTATGTATTTGGTAATCTTATATTACGATTTTGAATAGCGATAATAACACGCATTTAAAAATTAACTTGTCCAGGACAGAACGGTTTAGGTTATAATTTTTTTTTCACCGACGTGGGTCGGACTGTGATGAAATTTTACTTGCGTTTTGCGTTCGCCCTAAAACAGAGGGATCTGAAAGGCGTATTTCGGGTCATACAAAAATTGTTCCGGTACTCCTAATTCATTTACAAGATATGTATGCAAGCTTGAAATCGATTCGAATTCAGAAATAGTAATTTTACTATTTTAGGTACGCTTAAATATAACTTCAGCCATCAGTGCAAAACTCACTAGCAGTTAAGCAAAAAGTTCCCTAAGACACGCTCAATCGTATCGTAAAACCAAAACGCGAGCTACTTTTTTAGTAGACATTCTTTTCGGTGAATTGCCAGATAAAGATCCAACAACATTCGTACAAATGCTAATCATTTCATTGTAAGCTTCCAAAGTCATTGTAATAGGTAACCCACCTGCGATTTTGATTTTTATGCTCAGTAAACGTAGTGTAGTTGAGGATATCTAGCTTCTCTCAGAAAACAACGTAGCGCAATTATTATGACAAAATCATCAAATTTCTTGCAAGAGCAGAGCAACGACAATGACTGTATTTGAAGTTGATAGGAATTTTTGTCGGAAGATTCTTTCACCTTATAGCTCAATTGCATGCAAAATTCTAATGGGAACTTAAGCATCGAGTTTAACTACAAGAGGGCGCTACCACGTACAGGCAATTCAAATTGCAGTTTAGTTGTATGCAGTTGCGTTTTTTGGAAAATCTATAAGTTATTCACATTGCCCCATTTTGTAGCTATCGTGGAGAAAATGATAAATGGTATTAATAATTAGGTGCTTCTTTTCTATTGTCGTATCTTTTGAGTTCAATAAAAGAAATGTGTGAGCGCGAGCGCGCTGTTTCATACAACTTGATTCCCAGAGGAGAGGAATAACAAAAAAGTCAACTAAAATTGCTTTAGAACCTATTTATTTATTATATCTATAATAATACTAGCTGGGTTACCCGCTTCACCCGGTGTACAAATATTTGGGTCGCGAGCCGTATTGGATCCGTCATCTTAATTCTTAAATTATGAACATAGATTCGCAATAAGGACAACTAAAAACCCCCAAAATACCAATTTTCCTGCCAATCCCTTGACATTTTCACTTTTAGTTCGTCTTCTTGGCTCTGCCATTTTCAAATTCGCAAAAAAGGAACCTTTATGTTGGACCAGAATATGTAGTGCCTTAATTTAAAAAATGATTATGATCGGATCCAGCGTTTAGGCTTGATGGGCTACTCCGTTTCAATCGCTGTACAACAATTTTGATCGCCTTATTGAATCCAACATTTTGATTTCCAAATTTCAAACATGGACTCGCAATAAGGACATCTAACAACCCCCAAAATCCCTATTTTCATACCAATCCCTTGATATTTTCAATTTTTGGCCGTCATCTTGGGTTCGCCACTTTAAAATACGCGAAAAAATATCCTATATAAGGGGGCGGAATATATAAGCCATCACCCAAAAAATGAATATGATAGAATCCACCGTCTAAGCGTAATGGGTTGCCCAGTTTTATTCCGTGTAAAAAAAATTTTGGGTTCCATATTCTATCAGCCATTTTGAGTTTCCAAGTTTCGAACATATATACGCAATCTAAAAACCCCTAGATACCAATTTTCAAGTCAATCCCTTACCTTTTAACATTTTTGGCCAGTATCTTGGTTCCGTCATTCTTAAATTAGAGAATAAAAGGCAGCCTATACATATGCTTGGCTGCAGTATGAAGTATATTCACTCCAAAGTGAATATAGTCCGATCCAATATTCAGGCGTTATGGGTTACCCGGTTTCACCCAGTGTACACAAATTTGCGTCACCGTATAAAGTCCGCCATTTGGAATTTCCAAACTTGGATAGTAAATTCCAAATTACCTCAAAATATCCATAGTACTTTTCATTTAAATTCCCTGAAGTTCGAAAATTAGTGTAGGCCAAATTGTATCCGCCACTTCTCACTGCAAATTTCGAACATGGATTCGCAAGAAGGGTCTCCAAAAACCCCCAAACACCAATTTTATGGCAATCACTTCATATTTTCAACTTTTTTCCATCTAAGGTCCGCCATTTTGAAAGTCTTGAATTAAAAGCAGCCTATAATTTGGGCCGGAATATGTGGTACCTTCACCCAAAAACGAATAAGCACGAATTCAGTTCCTAGGCGTGATGGGCTACCCAGTTTCGCCCGATTTACGAAAATTTTGGCCGCCATATTATAATTTCGAAAATAGATTCGCAATACGGACGACTAAAAACCCCCAAATACCAATTTCCATGCCAATCCGTCGATATTTTCAATTTTGGACCGCCATCTTGGGTCCGCCATTTTGAAAATCATGAATAAAAATAAGCCCATATGTTGGGTCGGAACATGTAGTACCTTTATCCAAAAAATGAAAATGATTGGATTCACCATTTATACTTGATGGATTACCTGGTATTCAAACATTATAGTCGCCATATTGAACCCGCCATTTTGAATTTCCAAATTTGGAACGTGGATAAGCAGTAAGGACATCCAAAAGCACACAAATACCAAGTTTCATGGAAATCGCTTGATATTTTAAATTTGTGGCCGCCATCTTGGGTCCGCATTTTGAAACGCGCGAATAAAAAATAACCTATATCTTGGGCCGGAATATGTAGTACCTTCACCCAAAAAATTGATATGGTCGGACTCGGCGTTTAGGCGTGATTGAGCAACAAACAAACAAACAAACAAACCAACTTTCGATTTTATAAATATACATGATATTTCAAGGTGTCAAGCCTTCTATAGCTGAAGATACCTTTTTAGCCATAGAAGTTTGGATTTTATAACTCCGCCACTTTGGTATCCCCTTATATACCGTGGCCTCACGTTCCTCTTATTCTCACTCATATAGACTGCTTTTCGTTGAAACCACGTAAATATTTCCGCTAGAACTCATTTTCAATTATTTTTAACAATTATTAAAAGATAATATAATGTAAACATTGATGTTCCATTATTTTAACTAGTATATAATTATTACTTTTTGCTTTTGTATTATCACGAGTGCTATAGTTTAAATACTGACAATAATTTTCAATCGCATACTTCCTTTTAAGTTTTGTGTACCTATTATTTTTTGTTTATATTCATAATAATTAATATGCATTATAATTTATCTTTTCTTTATAAGATTTTGTGAACATATTGTTGAAGTTTATTCTGAAATGACCATAATATTTTTCATAAATAACGAATTTTATCCACTTTAAAATTTTGTTGGTTAAGTTTTTTTAGTTGTTTTATTTCTATTGAAAAACCGCTGGACCGAGTTTGCTGAAAATTTTTTCAGTTCTTATTTGCGTAATTACGCGTCGAATGAGCCCAGTCTCATGTCAATCATGTCAATATCTTAAGTGGTTGTTGGTAATCGAGACGAACGAAAATTCCGAACGCACATACGCACATACGGATATTATGATAAAAACGTTTGATTTGGACTTTTAAACGTGGAGATATGCAAATTCGGCCTCATTACATGAACTTCCTCCAGGAAGTTAAAAAAAGTGTACTCAGTATTCTTATGGCCATTTTATACTTCAGGCTAGATATTACCCAAAATTTTCCTCCTATTTTCGAAATATAAGTAACAAAAACCCGCTTAACACACACAAGGGACCTCTCCAGATTTTTTTTGACCAAGTAAAGGTCATTGGGGGTTAATTGTCTATCAGAATCTATTACTGGTTCTGCGACTTTCGATTCTTGTGAAATGCCTAAAATTTCAGTCATGTTGTATTGTCCCCGACAATTTATGTGCGACGTCAATTGCTAGAATGTGTCCAAAATCTAGATGAGATTTTAATACCCAACACTCTTCTTACAAGTCAA
Organism: Tolmerus cingulatus; assembly: GCA_959613345.1. Taxonomy (NCBI): domain Eukaryota; kingdom Metazoa; phylum Arthropoda; class Insecta; order Diptera; family Asilidae; genus Tolmerus; species Tolmerus cingulatus. The sequence continues at coordinate 365,416 of CAUIJO010000084.1, forward strand.
TCTGCCTGCACTGACCCCCTCCAACCTCATAGCGATTTTTATTGTCGGACCCGTCGCGGGAGAATTTTTCGTTGTTTGGTTGTTACCGCCCCGACGGCGGAAAGCGGTTCTCGGCCAAACCCCCCTACACTACCGCATAACGCTAGCCTGCCAGCTCCCGCAGCCGCATACCATCGGGCGGAGATGCTTAGGCGGGCCCTCCGAGCTACCCTCCATAACAAATGTATTAATGCCAATAATAACACAAATCTAAATTGTAATGACAATGCTGAAGGAGGCTAGTCATTTTAGAGTTTAGAAGGGAATCATGATTTAAAAGGGGACACGAAGGAAATGCAGAATTAGGTAGTGATCATGAAATTATAGGTGATCAACCGAGGTATCGCTTGAGGAACAGATTGTAACAACATGCCAACATTGTATGAAATTGAAATGTGGCAATTGAAATGAAGCTTAATTATAATTGTAAATGACAACGAATTGAGGGGGGATGTTGTGTTATACGTGAATTACTGTAGGTTGGCACCACGGCAATTAGTCGGGCAGTTCTTTGTCAGCAAATAAAACCAAATGCTCATCTGTACACAGACATCACAGTCTTAGAAGCAAAAAAATTAAAAGACATTCTTATTTTCCTTCGAGTTGTGAGATTCTCTCACAAATTATAATCTATATTGAAAAAATAAAGGCGACCAAAATATATAACTATTTATACCATACAAACCTAACTTCAGTTTCAAAATTATAAATCTACACCCAAAAGCAAAAAACAAAAAAAAACAAGGTTTAGCAAATATACTGACAAGATTCATCGCCTCACCGGACTACGAGTGGCACCACGTCGGGGCCAAACGTGAAGAGGTAGGTTGCCCTCGCCCTCAGCTATTGACAGCTTCGACGCGTTCTTCTTCAACATCGCCCTCCTTTTTTCATCATCATTGTCCCACTTCGGTATCATCCAGGGATTCTCAGCATCTTCGAGAGTGTCATCACAGAGGTCCAACGACCACTTAATTTTTTTTCATGTATAGGAATCAGTTCATCTTTGTTGATAATTAACACCGTTAGGGAGTTATCTCGTTGACTAGGCAGTAGCCTCCTAAATAAGGCAGTCTCGCTCGAGCCGGATTAACAAATAGTTGTAATATTCAGTCTTGTGCTTTGAATATATTACCTGTAAATCTCAGAAGTGGGATACGTCCGCGTGCAAAATTTGTTCAAAAATTAAGTTTTGGTTTTCGTTAAGAACATTTTCCACTTTAATCCGTGACGATCTTGTAATCAAAAAACTCTCATCAAATCGGTTTCGGTAGAGGTTTCTGGAGATTGGATGAATCACATGGTGTATAGGTGCGTTCTTACCTGTGATATTACGGAAAAGGAGTGATCATAAGTGATCTAGCATAAACGAATATACATATATAGATGTGCATTTGAAAGAAATTCGTCCGATTTCTAAATCACGGGACTCAGTTGGATAAACCGTTCGACGCCTCATCAGTGAGTTAAACCGAGCTGAAAGCATGGAACGATTAAAACAATTTTTGGAAAAAGCTACTGTTCCTCAGCTGAAAGAAAAACTTGAAGTCTTGCAACAACCTACTGCTGGAATAAAAGCAAATTTAATTTTTAGACTAGAGGAGTATGCTAGGAATTTGGGTCTGGGACAAATAACTGAAATTTTTTCATCAGTCGGTTGTCCAGATGAAATTTTGGACTATTCCTCAAATCAGAGCGAGACTCCACAAATACAAAGTCGTGCCTCGGAAGATATGGGAAACAGACTTCGTGGGAGAAGTGGACCTTTGGACAATACTGACAAAGTGGAAAATTTGGATATCGAGCTGGAGCAACTAAGGCGGAAATTAAAAAAGAAACAAGAAATTTTGGACTTGAAACGGAGGTTAACGGAACTTGAAGCGGGCGGTGAGTAAAATTTGTTGAGTTACAGTTTTATAGATTTCGAGGAGTCTCTTTGTACATTTAGCGGTGATGATAATTATTCTATTCATACATGGCTCCAACAGTTCGAAAAATGTGCTCAAACTTTGGGCTGGGACGACAAGGCTTGCTATATATACGCACGTCGATTGTTAAGTGGAACAGTTAAAATGTTTTTAAGGACAATTTCAGCAAAATCTTACGTTGAACTAAAAACATGCCTCACCAAGGTTTTCAATCAAAAAATATCAAGTGCTGAGGTTCACAATAGACTTCGAAATCGCAAAAGAAAGCTAGCGAAACATGGTTGCAATATGTTTTTGGCATGCAGGAATTTGGCACACTTTGCAAGGTAGTTGAATTTGATCTTATGACGCATATAATTGATGGCATACCACAATCATCATACAATAAGTCTATTTTATACGGAGCTAATACTATCGACGAATTGAAGAAGGCATTGAAAAAACTTGACCAAATCAAAATTTTTAGTAATGATCAATGTACTGAACGGCGTGATCATATGCAACAACAGCCAAGTGCGAATAAAGCTTCATCGAGAATTAAATGCTTTAATTGCAATAGTCTAGGACATATCACCACAAATTGCCCTCAGCCAAAAAGAAGCAAAGGCTCGTGTTTTACATGCGGAAAAATGGGTCATCAATACCAGAATTGCAAGGAGAAAAAACCAGTCATGATAGTACGACATAAGCAGGAATAGCATCGAGACGCAGGTATGGCTATCGAACCTACAGCATGCATCTTAGGATCGCCAGGAAATAACTTCGAGTTTACCATCAACTATACGTTCCATCAGGACAATCAGGTGAATTTCGCCTGTGAATTATTTACGCTTTTGGATTCTGGTAGCCCGTTGAGCTTCATCAAGGGGACATTTATTCCACCATGCTTGATTCAACCAGCGCAGCCTAGCAAGTATAGGTATTCAGGTATTAACGACAGTATTTTGCAGGTGGTAGGTTTAGTTAGTGCTAAAATAAGTTTTAACAATTCTGACGGTAATATAACTCTCATTGTAGTTAAAAATAATTCAATGAAATATCCATCAGTTCTTGACAGAGACTTTATAACAGTAAACAACTTGAAACTAAGAGAAAAGGAGCCTGTTGGTACAGTACATAAGGTAACAGTAAATCAAGATCATACTAATAAAAGTAATGTTGCGACTTCATGTATTCTTACAAACAAACCAGGTACGTTGAACGATTCGATTAATGAATTTTAAAATACTTTTGAAAAACAAATTTTGAATATCAATATAAGTGATGATAGTTCGGAAAAAAGTTTCAAAATTAATGATAAATTGCCCTATGAAGTGCAGAATCGTTTAAGAGATATTCTAAGATCAGCTTGCTCCCTTGTAAATGCTCACAGAAATCATCCGAAAACTGTATTTGGTAATGGAGATAAAATTATTAAACGAAAAATCCTTTTATTGTAATTCTCGTAGGATACCATACACACACAGCCTTTAGCTTCGGAAAAGATTGGATGATCTATTGGATAGGAATATTATTCGAGAAAGTGATTCCCCTTTCGCATCTGCTATAGTTTTAGTCCCAAAAAAGAACAAAGAGCTCAGATTATGTATAGATTACAGGGAACTAAACAAAGTCCCTATTAGAGACAATTTCCCGTTACCTCTGATTGAAGATAACCTGGATATGTTAAAAGACAAAAACTATTTTTCTCTTTTGGATTTAAAGAATGGCTTCCACCACGTCAAGGTGGCAGAAAATTCCATAAAATATACTTCGTTCATAACACCTTTGGGGCAGTATGAATATCTGCGTATGTCTTTTGGTCTTAAAAACGCGCCTGCCATATTTGAGAGGTATATGAAAAAAATCTTTAGGTCTTTGTTGTCAACCGGAAAAGTCTTGTCCTATATCGATGACATTCTAATTGCAACAAAAACAATTGTTGAACATCTGGAGATATTGGGGAAAGTTATCGATATTGTTTTGGAAAACTGTTTGCAGTTGAGGACAGATAAATGCTTTTTCTTCCAGGAAGAAATTGTGTACCTAGGGAATAAAGTCGATGAGCGCGGTATTCAGCCCAATGAAGAAAATATTAAAGCTATAAAAAATTTTCCTTTTCCATCTCGCGTAAAAAATGTCCAGAGTTTCTTGGGACTCTGCTTATAATGGGTTTTCCAATAAGGACTTGACAACTTTTTTTTAAAATAAAATGCAAACCATTTGAGATATTTCAAAAACTTTATTATCGGGTTGAAGTACAATCAAAACATTTATGAATGGAACCCGACTTCGTTCATATGGCCTCCGCGGTCACTCTTGCAGCGGTCGATTCGTTGGACCCACTTTTCGATGACTCGGCCACACATTTCGGCCGAAACGGCTGCTATTTCGCGTTCAATGTTGGCTCTGAGCTCTTCCAACGTCGTCGGCTTGTTGGCATAGACCAATGGCTTGACGTAGCCCAAAGAAAGAAGTCTAGAGGCGTTAAATCGCTCGACGAGGCGGCCAATCGACTGGTCCATTTCTTGAGATAGCACGCTCATCAAACTTACTCTTCAATAAATCGATTGTAACGTGTGCTGTGTGGCTTGTGGCACCGCCCTGTTGAAACCACATGTTGTCTAAGTCCATATCTTCCAATTCGGGCCAAAAATAATCGGTCATCATGGCGCGATAACGATTACCATTCACAGTAACGTGACAATCATTATCGTCGACGAAAAAATATCGCCCTATGACGCCGCCGGCATGCAAACCGCACCAAACAGTTATTTTTTGTAGATGAAATGGTGTTTCATGAAGCACATGTGGATTTTCACCCGACCAATAACGCATATTTTGCTTATTGACGAACCCATTGAGCCAAAAATGAGCTTCGTCACTGAAGATGATTTTGCGATGAAATTGATCATCTTGGCGCATCTTTTCCAGAGCCCAATCAGAGAACGTACGTCACTTCAAATGGTCCATCGACTTCAATTCTAGATTCAGCTTGATCTTGTATGGGTGTAAATCAAGATCCTTACGCAAAATTCGCCATAAAGTGGTCTGGGCGATGCCCAACTCTTGAGAACGCCGTGGAATTGACTGCTTGGGATCATTTGCTACAGACGTTTCAACGGCAGCGATATTTTCGACACTTCGACCAACCCGTTGTCTCACTGGCACTGCAACATCACACAACGAATATGTAGACTCAAATGTTTGCACTAAACTTGTTACTGCCTGTCTACTAGGGCGAGAATTACGACCGATAATCGGAGTTAACGTTCTTAAAGTAGCGGTCACCGAATCCGAATTTCTGTAGTAAATTTTTATAATTTGCAGACATTGTTCGTTCGTGTACTTTACCATAATGAAAATGTTAAGTTTACTGAATAAATTGACAGTCACAGTTCGTTGATTAGTGAAAGGGTGCGTTCACAAATTAAATTCAAAGTTTTCAAGTCTCTATTGGAAAACCCTTTATTTTGGGAAATTCATTCAAGGTTTCGCAGCGCTAGCCAAGCCGCTGTATGACCTGCTTAAGAGGGATGCAATTTTCGGATTTGGTCCTGAAGAGGTTCAAGCCTTCGATCTGTTGAAGCAGAAGCTTGTCGAGTCCCCAGTACTTTCAATTTACAGCCCGCATAATGAGACTCAATTGCATTGTGATGCTAGAGGTTTGGGGTATGGTGCAGTCTTGTTACAAAAGCAAGCTGATGGCAGGTTTCACCCAATGGCATATTTTTCGAAACGTATCTCAGAGGCCGAAAGTAAATATCATATTTTTGAGCTTGAGACACTTTCTATTATTTACGCTCTAAGACGTTTTAAAGCCTACCTGATCGGTCTCAAATTTAAAATAGTCACAGACTTCCAATCACTTGCGCTGACACTAAGTAAAAAATCAATTAATCCTAGAATATCTTGTTTGGCTCTGGAGCTACAAAGTTTTGATTATGTTGTGGAACACTGCAAGAATGAACGAATGACTCATGCCGACGCACTTAGTAGATCGGTTAATGTTTTGAACATTACTGATGAAACCTTTGAGTTTGTTTTGGCGGCTTCACAAAGGCAAGATCCAAAAATCGCGGAAATCGCGGCGGAATTGGAAATGCTGAAAGCCCTGTTTTCGAAATGATAGACGGACTTATATACGGCAAGGTTGCGGACCAGATCCGTTTTTATGTACCCGAGAAAATGGAAAATCGTGTTATTCAACCTCATCACGAAAAATTGTGTCATTTGGGGGTAGAGAAATGTTATGAATACCTCGTTAAATTATACTGGTTTCCTGAAATGAAGCGTAAAATCCTTGAGTATATTAACAGCTGCCTTCAATGCCTTTATTTTTCCCCACATTCTGGGAAAGTAGAAGGTATTTTACATAACATTCCAAAGGGTAATCTACGATTCGACACCTTACATAACGACCACTGTGGCCCACTTTCAAGTTCAGGAAATAGAAAGCGTTATATTTTTCTTGTCAACGACGGTTTTACGAAATTTGTGAAACTCTATCCAGTAAAATCAACGGATAGTGCATAGGTAATTAAATGTCTTCGGAGCTATTTTGAAAGTTATAGCAGACCTTATAGGATAGCGTCAGAGGTACATGTTTTGTCTCAAGAGATTTTGAAAAGTTCCTAAATAGCAACAACGTAAAGCACATCAAAATAGCAACACAATCCTCGCAGTCTAATAGGCAGATTGAGCGGGTTAATCATAGATTAACCCCCTTGCTCGCGAAAGAATGCGAATCTGTTACCACTAGCAACTGGGATAAACATCTAGTTAAAATAGAATTGGCATTAAATAACACAATTAATCGTAGGACAGGTTTTACCCCCAGAATGCTGTTGTTTGGGGTAAATCAGCGAGGAGAGTTGTGCGACAAGGTCGCTGAATATACCCTGAGTGAATTGCAGGGGGAGGATCGGATTGATTTTTTGGAGCCGAGGGGCAAGCTGAACAAAACATTTCACGTTCTCAGAACTATAATAAATTAAAATTTGATAAATCCCATAAAAGGCCACACAAATACAACAAAGGTGACTACGTAATGCTAAAGAATAACATTTCGCTACCGGGAATAAACAATAAATTGTTTGCAAAGTTCCGAGGTCCTTATGAAGTTGAATCAGTTTTACCTATCGATAGATATATTGTTAAAGATTTAGAGGGATTGCAAATCTCACGAGTACCTTACCGTGGTGTTTGCTCCCCAGGGAACATGCGCCCCTTTGCATTAAAAGCTGATCGAACAAAAAACAAAAAAAGAAAAAAACAGAAAAAAAGTAATATAATGAATACGAAGTCGTAACTGAAAAAAAAACAATGTTTCGCTTGGAAATTGCAGTTGTTCACTGTTTCATTTAAAATGTATTTTAAATTTTCACTATGAAATTGTCGAAATTATAAGATTGACTTATAGATAAAAGAATGCTATTGTATTATATTATGCATATGCGCGATAGTCTTATGAATTTAAGATTTGTTATTAGTTAAATTAAAAATTTGCAAGACGATTGAGCTAGACTGAATAAGTTGTTTAAATGTTTCAGAACATTCTTATAGAACTATGTTATGTACATATGAATAAAAGTGATCGAAACTTTTCTTGATAAATTTATTTGAATAAGACTTTTGTTGAAATAATCGAGTCGATTATTTTGTCAGGATAGTCGAGCTGTAGGAATCAGTTCATCTTTGTTGATAACTAACACCGTTAGGGAGTTATCTCGTTGACTAGGCAGTAGCCTCCTAAATAAGGCAGTCTCGCTCGAGCCGGCTTAACAAATAATTTTAATATTCAGTCCTGTGCTTTGAATATATTACCTATACATGGAATCTAGTTATGGAAAAGGGAAAATTAACAAAAACTATCAGACTCCACCAGAACCCTCCTCTTTTCAAGCCATTCACGGGTAGTTGCAGGAATTCTGCCCGCACTGACACTATCCATCCTCAGTGCGATTTTTATCGCTCCCGTCGCGGGAGAACCTTCGTTCTTAAGTGACGTCTTAAAGCGGTTCTCGGCGTGCCAGCTCCCGCAGCCGCATACAGTTGGGCGGAATTGCTTAGCCGAGCCCTCTAAGGAATTATTCACTAGCTGGGTTAACCGGTTTCGTCCGGTGTACTAATATTTTGGTCGCACGTCGTATTGAATCCGACATTTTGATTTCCAAATTTGGAATAAAGATTCGTAATAAGGACATATAACAATCCCCAAAGTACCTATTTTCATGCCAATCCCTTGATATTTTCAATTTTTGGCCGCAATCTTGGGTACACCATTTTAAAATTCGCGAAAACGTATTCTATATATTGGGCCGAAATATGTAGTAACTTCACCCAAAAAATGAATGTGATCTAATTCAGCGTCTAAACGTGATGTGTTGCCCATTTTTACCCGGTGTACAAAATTTTTAGGCGCCATATTGGATCTGATATCTTGGATTTCCAAGTTTCGAACGTATATTCGCAATAAGGACAACTAAAACCCCTAACTACCAAATTTCATTCCAATCCGTTGATATTTTCCATTTTGTGCCTCCATCTTGGATCTGCTATTTTGAAATTCGCGTATAAAAAGTGGCTTATATGTTGGCCCGGTACATGTAGTACCTTCACCAAAAAGTGAAACTAATCGGTTACAGCGTTTAGGCGTAATTGTGCAACAAACAAACAAACTTTCGATTTGATATATATACATTATGAGTAAATGCACCGTTGAGTTTTCAAAACCTGCCACTAAATCATAATATAATATTCAAGCAACAGAACATTTAATATAAGCAATGCTGAAACTATATCAATGTTGAAGCAAATCCACAGAATTTGACGAATTTTCAATGAACAAACAAATAACTAAACAAACGAAGAAAAACCACCCATGAAGCAAACAAACAACCAATCAGATAATCTTTCAAAATAGGTATAAGGATTCTAAACTTTTATAGCACACTCGAAATTAATGGCCTCAAAATATCCATTGTAATAATTTTCACTTAAATTTTTTGAAGTTCTATAAATTCAAACTATGAACGTAGATTCGCAATTAGGAGATCAAAGGCCTCCCAAATACCAACTTTCATGGCAATCCTTTGATATTTTGCATTTTCGGCCTCGTTCTTCAGTCCAACATTTTGTATTTCCAAAATACTATAGTAAATTTGAAATGCCCTTAAAATATCCATAGCAGATATTAATTGTCATTTAAAGTCGTTGAAGTTCGAAAATGAATGTCACCCATATTGAATTCGCCATCTTGAGTTTCCGAAAATCGAACATAGATTCCCAATAGTGACATCCAACAACCTCCAAATACCAAATTTAATGAAAATTGCTTGATATTTTCAAGTTTTGACCGCCATCTTGGGTCCGCCATTTTTAAAATCATGAACAAAAAGAAGCCCATATGTTGGGCCGGAACATGTACCTTTATCCCAAAAATGAAAATGATTGGATGCACCGCTTAGGCGTGATGGAATACCTGGTGTTCAAAAAGTTTAGTCGCCATATTGAATCCGCCATTTTGAATTTCCCAATTTCTAACGTGGATAAGCAATAAGGACAGCCAAAAACACCCAAATACCAAGTTTCGTGGAAATCGCTTGATATTTTAAATATTTGTCCGCCATTTTGAAACTCTCAAACAAAAAGTTGCCTATATGTTGGGCCGGAATATGTAGTACCTATATCCAAAAAATAAAAATGATTGGATCTATCGTTTAGGCGTGATGGATTACCTATTGTTAAGCATTTTAGTCGCCATATGGAATCCGCCATCTTGAATGTCCAAATTTCGAACGTAGATTCGCATTAAGGACATCCAAAAACACCCAAATACCAATTTTCGTGGAAAACGCTTGATATTTTCAATTTCTGGCCGCCATCCATGATACTAGATATCGTGAACAATATGATCCAAGCAGATTAGTAATGATGCTCATTGGGATTCTTTCCAATTCAATCTTGAAGGACTTCATGAGGTTTCTCTTGTTCTTGAATCGTCGATTGCCTACTTTGAGTCTTAAAATTACAAATAGGTTTTCAATGGGATTCAAGTCGGGAGAGTGATTGTGCCGGCCAATCTAGGACCTGAATCCCATTTGCTATAAACCAGTCTTTTACTAATTTTGATGTGTGTTTCGGAACGTTATCGTGTTGAAACTTCCCATTGGCATTTCCCACTCGGAGTAAGGAAGCATCACGGTTTCCAATATACTTTTCTAAACGAAACCTTCCATAGCAACATCCGTTTTATGGAAAGGGCCAATACCATTACCAGAAAAACCTGTCCAGTTGGCGGCTGCCAAGTTTTGTTATCAGCTCGGCCATGTCTACGCAGAATATAATTGTTGAAAAATCGCCGCCGCATAGAATCTTCCGGAATATTGAGAATACTAAATTGCATTGCCATCCGAACTAAAGCTGTGTGCAAAATCTCAATATGATCGGATAAAAGGAAGTATTCGAAAGATCGATTGCTAAATTTGTACACACAAACAGCCATAAACGACTAAGGCGAGCTAATAAAAAAGTCATAATGGAAAAGACACCTCTAAGCCACATTTAAGACAAAACAATCACAAAATCAACAGCAATTTAAATTGCCCTCTCGTTTATTTGAAAGTTACTCCTTTATTAGTTCCGTCTGTCGAGATTATAAATGAAGAAGAAGAATATTTGGCATCGACGTTAGTTGCCATTGTTTCTATCAAATAGAAATCAGGTTTTTTGCTGCTATTAGTTAGCAAATCGGCTATACAAATATAAACATAAAAATCCGATATTGTAAATTTGATTAGCTTAAAAGTGTTCACTTTGTACGATTCGTGGCTCATAACCATCTTCAGGAAGACCGACGTGAGTAGCAATTTCCACAAAAGGAGACAAAACTAAGAACCTACTTATTGAAAATTGAATGCACTCATCACGTATTTATTTATACACGTATGTATTTGGTAATCTTATATTACGATTTTGAATAGCGATAATAACACGTATTTAAAAATTAACTTGTCCAGGACAGAACGCTTTAGGTTATAATTTTTTTTCACCGACGTGGGTCGGACTTTGATGAAATTTTACTTGCGCTTTGCGTTCGCCCTAAAACAGAAGGATCTGAAAGGCGTATTTCGGGTCATACAAAAATTGTTCCGGTACTCCTAATTCATTTACAAGATATGTATACAAGCTTGAAATCGATTCGAATTCAGAAATAGTAATTTTACTATTTTAGGTACGCTTAAATATAACTTCAGTCATCAGTGCAAAACTCACTAGCAGTTAAGCAAAGAGTCCCTAAGACACGCTCAATCGTATCGTAAAACCAAAACGTGAGCTACTTTTTTGGTAGACATTCTCTTCTGTGAATTGCCAGATAAAGATCCAACAACATCCGTACAAACGCTAATCATTTCATTGTAATCTTCCAAACTCATTGTACATAATAGGTAACCCATCTGTGATTTTGATTTTTATGCTCAGTAAACGTAGTGTAGTTGAGGATATCTAGCTTCTCTCAGAAAACAACGTAGCGCAATTATTATGACAAAATCATCAAATTTCTTGCAAGAGCAGAGCAACGACAATGACTGTATTTGAAGTTGATAGGAATTTTTGTCGGAAGATTCTTTCACCTTATAGCTCAATTGCATGCAAAATTCTAATGGGAACTTAAGCATCGAGTTTAACTACAAGAGGGCGCTACCACGTACAGGCAATTCAAATAGCAGTTTAGTTGTATGCAGTTGCTTTTTTTGGAAAATCTATAAGTTATTCACATTGCCCCATTTTGTAGCTATGGTGGAGAAAATGATAAATGGTAATAATAATTAGGTGCTTCTTGTTTTCTATTGTCGTATATTTTGATTTCAATATAAAAAATGTGTGAGTGCGACTTCGGTGGTTCATACAACTTGATTCCCAGAGGAGAGGAATAACAAAAAATAAAATCAACTAAAATTGTTTAAGAACCTATTTATTATATCTATAATAATATATTTCAAGGCGTCAAACCTATGTCTGAAGATACCTTTTCAGCCATAGAAGGTTTGATTTTACAACTTCGCCATTTTGGTATCCCCTTATAGTTTGGCCTCCCATTCCTCTTATTCTCACTCATTTAGACTGCTTTTCGTTGAAACCACGTAAATATTTCCGCTAGAACTCATTTTCAATTATTTATAACAAATTATTAAAAGATAATATAATGTAAACATTGATGTTCCATTATTTTAACTAGTATATAATGTTACTTTTTGCTTTTGTATTATCAAGAGTGCTATAGTTTAAATACTGACAATAATTTTCAATTTCATAATTCCTTTTAAGTTTTATGTACCTATTATTTTTTGTTTATATTCCTAATAATTAATATGTATTATAATTTATCTTTTCTTTATAAGATTTTGTGAACGTATTGTTGAAGTTTATGCTGAAATTACCATAATATTTTAAATAAATAACGAATTTTATCCACTTTAAAATTTTGTTCGTTAAGTTTTTTTATTCCTATTGAAAAACCGCTGGACCCAGTTTATTGAAAATTTTGTCAGTTCTTATTTGCGTAATTACGCGTCGAATGAGCCCAGTCTCATGTCAATATCTTAAGTGGTTCTTGATAATAGAGACGAACGAAAATTCCGAACACATATACGCACATACGTACATACATACACACGGATATCACGATAAAAACTTTTGATTTGAACTCGGGGGACCTTTAAACTTGGAGATATGCAAAACCCGGAGATTCAAAAACTCGGCCTCGTTACATGAACTTCCTCCAGAAAGCTAAAAAAGACTGCTCAGCATTCTTATGACCGTTTTATTTTTCAGGCTAGATATTACCCAAGATTTTCTTCTTTTGATTTCGAAATATAAGTAACAAACACCCTTACTTCTAACCTACTCCTTATTAATTTAAAATAGACCTTAAACTAAAGTTCCACTCACAATTATTGTTCCACTATAATGGGGCTTATTCTCGTTGTTACGTGAATCTGATCGAAAAGAGCTTATAAAATCACCTTTTGAATTGAAATTCTTTAATAAAATTCAAAATGTTTAGTAAATTCATCTCAGTTACCTTTGACTTCAATTAATTGTCTCGTTCAAAGTGACTAAAATAGACGGTAAAAAATGTCAATCGAGTATTTTAGTCACTTGGATGTCAATTAAAAAGTCTGATTTCTATAGAAAGTGAGCTGCGCAAAATATTATGACCACTTGCATAATCTGGAAATTCTGTAATGAACAATGGTAATTTTAGTGCATTTAGTGAAATTAAATAATTAAAAAAAAATCAATGTGCACTCTATGAAATACTATTTTTGATATCTTTATTCCAATTTGAATTTTACTGTATTATTTCTTGCTTTAAAGTGAAATAAGCGATATTATTCAGAGGCCATGGGAAGAAAGACTGTGAAAGTTTGTGGCTGCTTGGTTTCTTTGTAAGCTTTTAATTAACAAAAAAATTAGACTTTTAACTTCTAAGGTGATTGGTCTTCATAGAAGCCGAATGAGTAAAAGCAGTATTGCGAATTATTTAAATATTAACAAAACCTGCGTGCACCAAGCAATACAAAGATATAAAAAAGCAAACTATATTGTTCATAGGCCTAGATCTGGTCACAGCAAGAAAGTGACACCACGTGTACAAAGAGTTTTTCTGAGATTGCTAAAGCAGGATCGAACTGCCAGCAGAAGTAACTTGGCAACCAATTTGCGAGAAAGAGCAGGCACGTCCATTTCTCCTGGACATATGCGAATAGTTTTGTGCTACGCCAATTTAAAAAGAAGTGTACACAAATTACTTAATGAAACGCCGGTACAAAATTACAATAGTTCTGAGTTTTATTGAACGATCCAAATTTGATGCGTACAGGTCGAGATCTCTTTAGGAAGAGAGAAAAACCTGTTCGCTACAGTATTATATAGGGAGAATTACCTATATAGCTGTGTTAGATTACCGTTCTGTGATATATTACTGTGATAACTATTATATCTAGTTGTAATTAACATTTTTGACATCCTTCGCGTAAGCGATGTAATTGAGTTCCAGGGGGTAAAGCAACTGAAGAGCTCGTTTGAATTTCGATCCGATACAGAGACTAATTTGGCTTGAACGAATTTAGCCATCTTTGCCGGGATACGTTTCCCCAACCAGGGTCACATTTCAAAAGAGTCGATTCGTCGCCGAATCATTCAGGAGCACAACATCTCCCACTCTTATATTTGATGCGCTGTTTCCATTACGATGATGAAATTGTCTTAGCTTAGCTTCTTTTTTTTTAAAGAACTCAGTAAGCGTAAGCGATTTGTCCAATTTTGCCTAACTGGATCGGCGTTGACATTGGTATCCTTGCTAGTCGGGATAGGAAGGAATGAGGGCTGAGTTTCTTGAAGAAAATTCGCTGGAGTAAGAAGAATCAGATCCTTGGGTTCATCCCCAACATAAGTGAGACGAGAGTTTCCACCTCAACAATCACGTTCTGAAGTTGATCATAATCAAGTGTTGGTCGACCGATAACCGGTTTTAATGATCTCTTTACGGAACGTACCATTCGTTTCCAAAATCAGCCCCACAAGGGTGCTCGTTCAACTATAAACTTCCATGCTATACCATGACGACTGAGGAATCCTTGTAGCCTCTCCGTGTTATAAACTGTTCGAGCTTTCGAAGTTCTAAAGCAGCTCTCTTAAACATTGTGGCGTTTTCGGAATAAATGACGGATAATACTCCTCTACGCGCGATGAATCGACAAAGTCCAAGAAGATAGCTTTGTATTGTCAAATCAGGTTGAAGAAAATCTTTCACCGTCGATACTAGAGAAGCCAATAAGATGTTGTGCTCCTCCCTGCCGTCCGACACTGACCAAAATTCCTCTTTAATTAACCATGAAGGTCCAGAAATCCGAAGGATAGATGAGGTCAATGTCCTCGCGCTAACTCCTTTAGTTACCAACTTCGCTTTACTGACATGGCTTCGGATTTTGTTAACTCCATGTACTACATAAGGTATCCAATTTTAAAAGCTTTTATTTGGCTTGTCTTGTTTGTTAGGTCCTATTTAGTAATTACAATTTGACCCCCTCCCTGTTGACCGACTTATCTGAAATTTTGTACGCACCTTTAGTTCTGATTGCAGTACAATTGTGTATATTCAGTATCATAGTAAATTCAAGGTAGCCGTCGCCACAAAACGGCGGGATAGCATTTTTTGTTTTATCTCCCACAATATGGGTATCAAATAAAACGGCTTGACATGGAGAAAAAACCAAATTCGAGATGGCAGCCACCACAAAATGGCGGATTTCATATGTGTTTCCTCATATCTCAGGCGTCATCCTTTCATCCCGTCCTGCCGCGCCTACAACATCTCAGAGAACAGATGCTGAGAACATTTAAAATTGTGAGAGAGCTCTTGTACGTGTGCCACTAAGACATCTATGGAGCCAGCGCTGGACTCCCGAAGCACGAAGCGAATTTAGCTTAAGTGCGGCATCTTTATATTCTATAATCTTTGGTTATAGTCTTCTTAAGCTCACTGCATCAGTCTTAGACGTCACCAGCTGTATCAACAGCAGGCGTTGCATGTGATGATCAATTATTTTTTCCGTGTTTCTGCACTCTTCCCGCAGCAGCGATATAGCCGTATCGTAACGGGGCTCCGTCGGATTAAGGCCGGCTATAGTTGCGGATACTTTTCCCGTCACAAATGACTGTAAATAATTAAATTTTTCGATAGCGGAAAGGGACGTCTCCTCATGGATTTATGCTCGAAATTGTTCCCAAAAGCGGATCCAGTCCTTGAAGTCATCTGCGAAAGTCTTAGGATGGAGATTCTTTAACTTCACTGCTCAGGTCCGTTCTTTAGGCTGCTGTGGAGTCGAGCTTAAGCGAACAATTATTTTATTGCTAATATATTGTCGCACTTTATTCAATCGTTGTTTTAGGCGACTGATCGTTGCTTCGACTTTGTCGTTATATTCTGCAATGCTGTCTTTTTAGCGTCTTCTAATTTGATGAGAAGGCGAGCGTCTTGATTAACCTTTCGAAGATATTTGCTTCCTATTGCAGATATTCCAGCGCGCTAATGTTACTAATTCTATTTTAGCAGCTAATTAATCTCGATTACGGCAATTTACGTTAAATTGTTTCATTCGTGTACCCAACATTGCGTTGGTTAATGCTGATCCGCTTTTTATCCCGGTTTTTGGCGCCATGTAAAAAAATTGTTCGCTAGCTAATGAAACGCCGGTTCATTATTACAATAATTCTGAGT
Source organism: Tolmerus cingulatus (assembly GCA_959613345.1). Classification (NCBI taxonomy): domain Eukaryota; kingdom Metazoa; phylum Arthropoda; class Insecta; order Diptera; family Asilidae; genus Tolmerus; species Tolmerus cingulatus. The sequence goes on from CAUIJO010000084.1 coordinate 381,649, forward strand.
TTTATTGAACGATCGAAGTTCGATACGTACAGGTCGAGATCTCTTTAGGAATAGAGACAAAATTGTTCGCTACAATATTAAAAGGCAAATTTTTTATATAGCTGTGTTATATTACTATTTTGTGATATATCACTGTGATAGCTATGATATCTAGTTATATTAGTATTAGTCTTTAAAATTTTATAACAAGAAGAACTGCAATAACAAATTGCTTTTGACCTATACACATGCGGAACGTCGTGTGGATTGGTGTAAAACGCTTAAAACATGGGGTTTAGAGACTTGGAAAAAAGCTCTTTTCTCCGACTTTTTCCGAATGGCTTCAAAACAGTTTGACGGCTTCCTTTTCAATAATTTGATCCGTCATGTATAAATGCACTTCCAAAAGTTGTAACTGGAAATGCCATTATTAGGGGCAATATTCCATAAGAATAATGCCCGCCCATATGTTGCTCGTAGGACATAGGCTTGATTTAATGATCATAAAATCGATCTCTTGCTATGGCCAGCTTGTAGTCCTGATTTATATATTATTGTAAATAATATATGCTGAAAATGTTGGGCGATGGTGTTTCAAAGAGCAAACCAAAAAGTTGGAGGAACTGAAAAATCTGTTGGAAAAAGAGTGGAGAAATTCTCCATAAGCTCTTTCACTCTATTCCACGAAGAATTCACAGTTGTATTGAAAATAAAGGGTTTTATTTTAGAGGAAAGCTCTAAGATTTAATTGGTCTTAAATTTTTTTTATCTCACTTTCAGTAATGCCATGTTTCCATCTCCCCAAAATTTCGGGATTTTGTGAGATTATGCGAAATCCATATGACAATCTATTAGATTTCCCATACAAATAGCGGATTTTGAAATCTTGAGATTTCGATAGAATCTAAATCAAAATCTACTAAATTCATTGTGGCATCCTTGAAAAGTTTATTCAGCACTATTCAGCGGGCGGCAAAATTGATAAATTTATATCTGTTATTTCATTTATTGATTCAAATGTCAAATATCAATTGTCAAGTGAAATCTCGCTATCAGATGGACACATTTTTAAATCTCTTGTTCAAAATGCCGAGATTTTGGGGAGATGGAAACATGACATAACATGAAAAAATATATAATAATAATATATACATATACATACATATATACATATAGAGATATAAAGAGGGTATGGAAAACATAGACCTGAAAAAATGATAAAATGTAAAAATAAGAATACTAAATATTAAGCAACCATGTAAAAGGACTCGCGCACTTCCTCAACGTATCATGATTACGCGACTATCGCCGCGATATCTAGACAAATTTCCAATAATTTTTTTTTCTCCCTTCTCTTCACCAAGAATTATTCCTCTTCAACGAATAATTCTCTTTTTCAAAAGGGGGGAAGGAAACGCGATTATTTTCCGCTATTAGAAAAATTTCCAATAATTTTTTTTTCTTTTTTCCCTCTCTCACATACATATTAGACACCGAGAATTAATCCTCTTCAAAGAATAATTCTCTTTTTCCCAGGGGGAAGGAATTTTATGCACCAAAATCTAATCCAAATTTTGGACACATTTCAGCAGATTGCATCATATAAATTGTAGGGGTGAAGTGCTTTCCAAATCTCAAGACACAACATGTCTGAAATTTGAAGCATTTCACAATAATCGAAAGTCGCAGAACTAATAATGCGACTTTTCGATTTATGCTGCGTCGCACACCCGCGAGCCCATTGACCCAAGCGCATGCTGGGGCAACCGACCGCGCGAACGTCGACCCTAAGCACTTGACCGACAATTTATGATGACATGCAACATGTATGCCACAAAAGTGGCGTCGCGCACATTCGGGACTCTGGAACATTGGAAAGTTCCAATAACTGATCGAAGTAATATATGTAAGTACCCGATCAACCCGACTCCCGACAGTTGAGTGGAGTTAAGAATGAGCAAAAGTACTTAAGTCGCAACAAAACACTTAAGTCTCTAAGAAATCAGGAGTAGCGGATCCGGGGTAGAGTTCTTCCTACTCTAAGTGAAGAATTAATAAAATAGAGACAGAAAAGTGATCGTGCGTTTTACTGTCCGCTATTAAGGTCCCCAGGAGCTTATAACAAAGAGAGTTAGTCCCCGTCATCAAGGGGATAATTCTCAATTGTAGTATATTCCATACCCAGAAAATACAACAAGCTTAATGACTCTTCTTCGTCGGACCGTCGCGCTATTGTCAATCTCTTGGCTCTTCACTTTAATCAATCTTTGAGTGATCAGTCTTTTGAGCCCGACGCCAACTATTTCCATTTCTTGAGCGCGTGTCCTCAGACATCACTGGCTTCCATCATTATTGACCCCGTAATGGGGTCATTACAATAACAAAAGATTATTGATAACGGCATTGATTAATAAATTATTATCTCAGCCAGGGCATGCGAATGAAAATGCTTCTGTTACAGCAATAAAGACATTGCATGACACAACACAGGAATGCCTTTTGGGGTTAAAAACCTTAAATGTGTCGACAGCAGACTGGAATCCGTTGCTTCTTCATATACTCATCAAGAAGCTGACAAGACAACTCATATGCTATATGAGCAGTCACTATCCAATCCTCGAGAGATACAAAACATCAAGGTTTTTTTAACCTTGCTGGAGACAGTATCCAATCGCCTTAATTTTTTGCGAAGGCACAATTTATGCATCAACTGCCTTAAATCTGGACACAATAGTCGCCAGTGTACCTTACGAGGGTGTACGAGGTGCAACCAAAAACATAATACGCTGGTGCACGTTGAAGCGTCAGAAAGGGCAAACAGACCTCAAAGAGGCTCTTCGGAAACCAGTAGCGACAACATCGGAGAAAATAAATATTCAGCCAAGCACAGTCGTAACACTCACAACTTAACAGCAAAGAAGCTATATTCTTCTCGGCACCGCCACCGTAAAACTAGCAACTGACCAGGGAGATACACTTGAATGTCGGGCCATTCTGGACTCAGTCTCTCAGGTAAGCTTGATAATAGAGGAAATCGTGAAGAAGCTGAAATTATCACCAAAGGCTGATACAATCACGATCTATGGTGCCGGCAATGGAAAGGGACGAGCTCAACATAGAGTGAACATCTCAGTAAAGTCAACAATCAACGACTTTTCAGCTAGACTAGAAGCCTTTGTATTGCCCAGAATAATTCCGCCGCAGCCATCACAATCGTTCGAGACAACAAATTCCGAAGAATATCAAGTTACCGGATCCAAAATTTAAAATCTCTGATACAGTCGAACTGCTTTTGGGTGCAGAGCTCTATCACCAGTTGTTCTCAGTTGGGCAAATCAAGTTGGTAATTAATCTTCCCATATTGCAGAACACTATTTTTGAATGAGTGTTGGCAGGCAAAATCAAGTAAAAACCGACAACAGCGCTTACTTGCAGCATTTGTACCGAAGATGAACAAATGGATGAATGGCTTAAACGATTTTGGCAGCTTGAGGAAGTTCCAGCAATTCGGGACAATCTAACTCAAGAAGAAAAAAGATGCGAAACCCACTTCAACCAAACAGTTGAACGAGGTGCCAACGGCTGGTTCATTGCTAGCTTGCCATTTCGAGAAGATCCAGAAACTTTAGGCGAATCAAGGACCGTTGCCTTAAACCGATTATTTGCCCTTGAAAAACGCTTGGCCAAAGACACAGCCTTAAAATCACAGTTACTTGGAGTTTATGAGGGAATACATTAATCTTGGCCACATGAAGGAAGTAGACATCGATACTGTAGACTGTCCGCGGTACTTTAAACCACACCATTGCGTCCTGAAGCCTGAAAGCAGCACTACAGGAGCAGAAATACTTAGAAACTATTTCTACGTGGACGACTGCATCACAGGATCTAATAGCCTTGCCACAGCCCAAGTGATGCAGAAGGAATTAAAGGAAGTCCTGCACGAAGCTGGCTACAAATTAAGAAAGTGGGCGCCAATAAATCCAAATTGCTTCAAGGAATAGCACCAGAAGACCAGGAAGTAAATCTTGATTTTGGAAATTCGACAGAAGAAAGAATAAAAACATTAGGACTGCCTTGGCTGACAAAGACAGATCAATTTAGAATCAAGGCTTTCTCAATTCCAGGATCAAGAACCACAAAAAGAGTTGTCACATCCGACATAGCCAAACTCTTTGACCCCCTTGGAATACTCGAACCTGTGGTCGTCTCAGGAAAAAAATTTACCCAACAGCTATGGAGCCTAAAGGTCGATTGGGACTTAGCATTGCCAATGGAGCTACACACAAGATGGATTATTTTTCGGACTGCCTTATTAACTTTAAATAATATTACTATTCCAAGATATGTGTTTGCCCAAGGAACGTCACAAAGCATACGAATGCATGTATTCTCAGATGCCTCCGAAAAGGAATTTGGAGCAGAATTGTACGTGCGATCAATCAACAAGGATGGCAGAGTCATCGTGAGGCTCTTGTGCTCTAAATCACGTGTTGTGCCATTACAGAAACAAACCCTACCTCGTCTAGAACTGTATGCAGCTCTACTAGCAGCTCAACTTACTCATCGGGTGAAGAAGGATTTAAAATTAGAAGAAGCTCCGGTATTTTTCTGGTCCGACTCCGAAATAGTATTGGCTTGGAGAAACTCAAAATCAGCATCATTCCACACATTCGTAGCCAACAGAATTGCTGCCATACAAGAACTAAGCATACCCAGCCAATGGCGTCATGTCAGATCTAAAGAAAATCCGTCAGACGTACTCTCCAGAGGATTATCCCCGAAAAAACGTGAAGCTTGTGAAGTGTGGTTTTACGGCCCTCCATTCTTGCACGGCAACGAATCCATATGGCCTGCCGCCTTGCAAGAAAAGACAGAATGCCAGCTAGAAAGAAAGCGCGTAGCACTACCAATGACAACTGCAACGGACGACACGTCAAGTCCAATATATAAAATAAATCACGGAGCATCATTCCGCAAACTACAGCGTATAGTTACATATATTTTGAGATTTGTGAATGCAAGTAAGCATCCTCATAATCCGCGACCAAGGCAGCTATCCCCGACTTGCCAAGAGCTGGATGAGGCAATGCATAGAATATTAAAGGCCATGCAGAAGGACGTGTTCAAGGAGGAAATTAGTCAATTAACCAGGGCTAAGGAAGCTAGCAAAAATAGCAGTCTGTGCAGTCTCACATCATTCTTGGACAAAAAGGGGATCATTCGAGTTGGCGGACGCTTGAAGCAATCAACACTCTCATATAATGCAAAGCATCCCATGGTACTACCGCACTCAGACCCGTTATCAATGCTCCTGATGTTGGCTATTCATAAGGAAAACTTGCACTCTGGAGCACAAGCGTTGCTTGTCGACTCTAGACAACGCTTTTGGCCAATTAAAGGGAAAATCATCGCCAGATCAATTGTTCAGCACTACACAACTTGCGCAAGGGCCAAACTAAAAATGTTATCACAACTGATGGGAAACTTAAATGCTACAAGGGTCCAACCTGCCCGGCCGTTTGTGAATACCGGTGCTGATTTTTGCTGGCCCATTTGAATCTATTATAAGCTCGGAGGGAAAAGGCCTGACAAAGCTTATATATCAGTTTTTTGCTGCTTCGCTACAAAGGCTGTGCACTTAGAAATAGTCAGCGACCTATCAACAGAAGCATACCTTGGAGCACTAAGACGACTCGTCAGTCGTAAAGGAAATTGTCGCAACATTTACTGTGACAACGCAACTAACTTTGTATTATAGATGCACGGAATCAGCTAGAAGAGCTAAGTTAAACAATGTACTACGAAAAGGCTATGGAAGATATAACAGGAACTTGCAACAAACGGGGTATTCATTTCCATTTTATTCCCCCAAGATCACCGCACTTCGGTGGTCTGTGGGAAACTGCAGTTAAATCGGCCAAGCACTTACTCTTCAAAACTGCCTCTATTGGATCTTTAACGTATGAGGAACTAGAGACACTAATGATTGAAATAGAAGCCATTTTAAATTCCAGGCTGTTCATTCAGGTGTCAAATGATCCAAACGATCTGACTGCGCTCACCCCGGGTCATTTTCTTATAGGAAAACCATAGATGCAAATGCTGACAAATTAAAAGCGAGCTTACTCAAACAATGGAAACTTGTTTCACACCTGAAACAGGAATTCTGGAAACGCTGGTCCAGGGAATACTTAAGTGAACTTCAACACCGCTTTAAGTGGAAGGAACGTTGTCAGAACATTTAGCCACGCACTATTGTAATCTTCCAAGATGACAATCTCCCAGTTATGAAGTAGCCACTTGGCAGGATTGTTGAAACACACAAGGGAGATGATGGCTTGGTTCGAGTAGCTGATGTGAAAACAGCCACACGCATATTTCGGCGAGCCATTCATAGATTATCACCACTGCCTTGTGACGACAAAGAATCACAAGCTGAGGACGATGACATCTTGAATCACGATCAGAATCTAGATAAATCCTCCACTAACGATACAGTTAAGCAGCTCAATGACAATGGGGAAAGCTCCAACAAAAATGAGATCAATAAAGATCAGACCCCCAGGAAGAGACTTCGCAGTTCTTATAGTACTGCAATTGTTACCCTGCTCTTAACCTGTCTCATTTTACCTACCACAAACGCACTTGCCGTCGAGGTCGAATACTTCGCTTCAAAGCCCGGAATATATTTTGAGAATATAGGAACTACCAGTTTTATAACGACGGAATGGAACCTGGTAGCCTATTATGACTTGGAACCATATTTATTAAAGGGTAAAAATGCGGACAGATCAAGGAAAAACAAAGTTGCAGCCAGATAGTAAGGGAATTCGAACATCTTAAAGAAGAGCTAGAAAATGACAATTGATTTTTAACTTCGAAAAAACAAAAAAGAGGCGCCATAGACATAATCGGAAACATAGCTAACTCACTTTTTGGAGTCGTCGATTCTGAATATGCCAAAACGATGTCCGAAACCATTGATTCTATTAATGAAAATGAAGATCATCTGTTGATACTGCTAAAAAATCAAACATCATTAATTGATTCCACAATAAACATCATGAAAAAGGATCAATCAGCCGTAGAGAAAAAATTTGAAGAATTGGACAAACACATGCAACAATTGGAAGGCCAAGTAAATCGTACTGGAGAGAAAAATTACGATCTCCAAATCGTTCAGTTATTTACATCATTGTCCATACAAATATTGCTAATAGCGTCAAAGTTGCAGAAAACTCAAACGGCGATAATCGATGTGCTGACTGATATACCATACATCACGGCAGAATCAGTCCTCTGCTTGTAACTCCACAACAACTAAGCCGAGAGTTGATCGCCATCAAGAATCATCTACCCCAATCATTACGGCTACCAATAGATCAGAGCATATTACAACTTTACAAAACCATGTCTGCGGCAGCAGGAATTGCCAACAAGTACGCAATCATTAAAATTCGGATTCCATTGGTCAGCCTGGAAAAGCTGGACCTTTTTAAAATGACGCCGATACTATTTAGTACTAGTTAATAATACTCTCATGGTTATAAGGCAATGCGCTAGCTACATTGCTTTTACGTCTTATAGAGATCAATATTTTACAATGACAGATCAAGAACTATTGTCATGTATCTCAACAGAAGAATCGGGCTACCTATGTCCACAAAATCTTTCCATATATCACAAGTTGGCTCATATTTGCATTTGCGAAATAAATCTTTTTAACAAATCACAACTCAGGAAATGTGAGATTCAAAAGCCGGGGGATAATCTCATTTTAACTCAACTGAAGGCTCCAAATCAATGGATATTCGCAATAAGGGATGAAATTACTGTAAATACACTGTGCAAAAATAACCAAAAAGACCAATTAGATTAAGTGCATCTGGTCTGCTGAAAATATGCCCAGGCTGCGTCATCAAACATGATTTAGTTACAGTTAATGGAACCAACACCTATGCAAGCAGCATCAAGGCATCCTATTCGAGATCAGGCGATCTGGGTGAATTTTAACCCCCTTACGGTCGGAGCCTATCAGAAGTGAGTGGAAACCCTACAAGGGTCAACAAGAGCAGCGTGAAATATTAAAGAAACTAATCGCATCACAACTACAAGAAGAGTCAGTAAAGAGGCCCCACTTTAATAGCAGTCACCAGTTCACGATAGGATATCTCGCTTCGGCAATAATTTTGGTCATCATTCTCATCGTTTGCGTGATACTCATGAGGTACAAAGAAAACATCTGCAAGAGCTCATCAAAACGATCTGCATCTGCATCTACACCGGCACCAAGGAAATCTAAAGAGTTAGACTTTCGTGCACATATTTTATTCTAAATTACATTAGGGTATTGAACCGCAGTTTAACGCGGGGGAGAATGTTAAGAAACATAGAATTATTAAAGCAACATGACCCACAAATTGGAATAGGTGCTGCATAACCAGCACCTACCGCCCTACGCGGAAGAGAAAATTTACACTTGCTGGGTCACTGTACAACTTAAGTAATTTAATAAGTCGCGTGCCGCTGCTCCGCCGATTCGCTTACTTAAAGGCAATGCATTTCAAGTGCAATGCTGATTATTTAAGTTGACGATATTAAGCAATTGTAATTTGGGGTCATATGTGGTAATTGTTTTAACTTCCATTAATTTGGACTAAGCATTTTTTATTGTATAAAAGTTGAAGATAGTAATAATAAAGTTCAGTTGTTAACTCAGTCCCGACTTATCGATTAACATAGTCAACCTCCTTGCTGGTACAACTTGTTCAAGTGCCGGTTGTACCTTTAACTAGCAAGATACCTTCACCTTCGGGAATATAATTGGTTCAAGTGCCGACTATATTTCTATTCTTTGTCGCGAGTGTAACTGGTCCCAAGTATCGAATACACTTTTATATTTTACCGTTAAGGCAAAGGAGCCTTATCGTCAACAAACCCCTCACCATAATTCTTCCGAATGCCAATTCGCTGTCTTCCGTTGACTTATACGAGAGCAAATCATCTCTTAGGTTCGACCTCAATCGTCTCACGTGATTTCCCCTCTTCCATCCCCTGCTCACTTAGCCTCTATACTCTTCTATCTTTAGTCAACTTTAATCGTAATTTTAAGCTTATATATTATTATAGTTTTATTATCATTATTACAAATAATATATCATAAATAATATGTAGTGACTTGAAATTCATTAATTTCCTTTTGGTTTTGCTTCGATTTCCATCACGGAAGCCAATTTAATGAAGCTTTTTTGTTCTTAATGGGCCCAATACAAAAGATTTTTTGATTAAGAAAATATATTGTTACTTAAAAAAACTGATATTTTGACAAAAGCTCAAAGTTTTATTAATGCATTCATTCTGCACAATAGAAATACAGAGTTGACAGTAAGTGCCAAGGTTGTTCTTTTTTGTTATCCATCAATATTTTTTAATAATTTTAGAAAGTTGTAAAGTTCAAATTAAAAAGTGTTAATATATTTGTATGCAGGTTACAAAAAACATAAAACCTAATTAAACCTATTATTATTTTCAAAAATGCTTCATGACAGATTTATTTATTTGGTTTTTTTCGGATTATTATTTTTAATATATGTATATACATACATATATAGTGGCATAAATTATAATAACATGTTGTATATTTCATATCAGTATCAAGTTATATGAGGTCACTTAAAATTCGGTAGAAATTTAGGATGAGTGTTCCCCTTAATTTTTTGTAGTTGTTCCGTCGAAACAATATTAATATTACACCGTGCTTTAAGAACATGTGTGCAAGCTGTGTCCTCTTCACATTGCAAATAATTACTCGAAATGTAACGACTAGAATTACCAGATTCTTTTATACTTTGATTCACGAGATCTTTGTTGTTAAGCGAAAAGACTTGATTGTTGAAGTATTCATTATCGCGCTTTCCTTTTATACAGGAACTCTTTGTACCACTTTCTTTAAATTTGTTATGATAAGAAGCTGATGTAATAGAACTTTTTTCAGTAATATTGTTGTTTTCTGTAGAATACGAAAAACATTTTTTCTTGACGCGTTCATCTTCATCTTTCATTAACCATTGTTCTGCTTTTAAGTTCTGAATCAGAGCAGAATTAAAGTTGATTTGTTGCACATGCATTTTTATTTCATGTTTTTGTTGCTTCAAAGACCGTAACAACTTAAATTTCTCTTCTTTTAGATAAGAAATCTGCCAATCTGAATTTCCAAATTTCGAACGTAGACTCACAATAAGAGCGTCCAAAAGCAGCCAAATACCAAGATTCATTGAAATCGCTTGATATTTTCAATTGTTGATCAAAAAAGAAAATGATCGGACTCGGCGTTTAGGCTTGATTGAGCAAACAAACAAACCAACTTTCGATTTTATATGTACTATACATGATTGTGGTAAGATAGAAGATTAGTGGATTATTGAATGACTTAAAAACATAAGTATGTTTTTTGGAATGCAACGTGCTCCCACTAATTGTAAACAAATATACGTCATCTTGACTTAAGTGCTAGTTTTTAGTTGAATAGCTAACCGTCAATTCGTCAGTTCAGTATCTTTAGGACACTCAGGTTCAACAGTGTTTTCTAGATTTTCAATTCCACGGCCACTTTACTTTTCCAGGAGTAGAAGCCGCCACGCAAATCTTTTACTACAATCTTCACCGAACAGATCACTATTTATGTCGCTTAAAATGAATAAATGCTTGGAAACGTATGCTGATACATGACAAAATATCACATGAATATAAAAAAATAGTATAGTTTCAAAAAACTAAAAAACAGGCTTTTAACACGTTTATCTTAACAAATAAAAGTTAATTTAACTGATTTTTTAATTTTTGGTGCGTGTTAAAAGCGAGTTTTCTAGGTTTTTTAAACTATAATATTTTATTTTATACTTTTCAGCCTTGAAATAACTTTAATATGTTTATTACTCATTCAGAATACATTTACAGTTCACTCAGTTAGTGTCGAAGTCACTGTGGGCTTATCTTGACTTTAGGACACAAATTTTTTCATCCCATCCCATCCCAGAATCAAGCATATAAAATCATCGAACAGAATCTATATAAGCCGACTGCACATGATCTCGCTGGCTGCTGTAGCACCCGCATCCCACCGCACCAAATATCCCTACCCTCACAGATCGCAATCAGCTAAGAACGAACAGCTCAGAGAGAGCCTCAAAAAATTCGCCGAATGTCCTTTGGAACTGGGAAATTTCGAGACATCGCGAATTTCGAGCTGAGGCAAAAGCGTTCGTAGTTTCTTGTATTGGATGCACAGTCTTTATGTTATTTCTTAGTCTATGGTTATTACGCATTTGGGGAATTTACCTTTGAGAATTCTGAATTTGGGGATTTCGTATTTAGGGATTTTTTCTCATGTGGGGATTTTCTGTTTGGGGACTTTGCATTTGGAGATTGTGTTTTTCGGGGATCTCGTAAGTTTACAATTCTTCTCAGCAAACCCCTTTATTTGGTACCCATATCATGGGAATGTATCAAAAATAACCAGTCCGTCATATTAAATTTAGAGTGACGTCATTTTATTTTTCGGATTCTTTTGAGCAAACCCCTTTCATTTGACGCCCATATCTTGGGAATGTAAAAAAAAAATAACTAGTCCACCATCTTTGGTAGTCCGGCATATTTAATTTAGGGCGACGTCATTTCATTTTTCGCATTCTTCTCAGCAAACCCTTTCATTTGATACCCATATCTTGGGAATGCTTAAAAAAACTAGTTTGCCATCCTTCGGGATCCGCCATATTGGATTTAAAATGATGTCGCTTAGCTCATGCATTGTAATCCAAACTAAACATGTATGCAAACTTTAGGCTCAATCGGAAACCGAGAATTGAGTCACATTTAACTTCTAAAATTCCTTTACATAGTTACAAGTGAAGCTAATATAATAAAAGCATGTTAAAATCATCATAATGATCAAAATTAAATATATCCTGGCTTAGGCATTTCTGCGAGAGTCCATGCTCTGTTCAGAGCAAAACGCCAAATGTTCCAACCGCAGCATTTTTTATTCACGCCATACCACAAAAAAACCACAACATGCTTTTTTTGTACTTATTGTGTTTTTAATTATTTTGGGAGTCTCGGCACTTATCGATTCAAAAAGCTTCTTTAGAAAAAGCATCAAATATTCTTCTCTGCTGTCGGTACAGTTTTTTCAAAATAAGTTAGGAGAAACATCCGCTTTTGATACCATGAATCAAAGCAAGATTTTCTTCCTCGTCACTTGTTTCCGATATACTACTGGAAGAGGAGATGGAACTTAAACTCTGGAATAAATTAAATGAAGCGAGTCATTCCGTAGTAAACTTGGTCATACATATATTCACTGTTTACACGCACAAGCAAGTCTTTCATTGTTTACCGAATTTTTACCAGAAGTCGTCTTTGTAACTTTTGATGTGTATCAGGAAGGAGATGTAATATCTCCTCTGTGGGTTTTGTAGTAAATATGTGCTATGATGCAGTGTCAAATGCACTATAGAGTGAACACCCATAGTGTTACAATGCGTGGCAATGAATAATAAAATCCGAATTTGAAAACAAAATATATATGTATGTTTTGAAATTATCTTCTTTTGGATACTTGATTAAAAGAAATTATTCTGGTATTTTTGAGAATTTTTTGTAGATTGTATGCTTTGTGCGATGGGTGTCAAGGATGTGAAGTTCTACATTCAATGATGGTGTTCACTTCCTTATCACGTTTAGAAAAAGTTTATTACAATAACAATAAGGAAATATCATTAATAATAATATTGATAGATCATTAACAGTATGTAAAGACTGATTCAGAAAAAAACCGACCACCCACGAATGATGAAAGCAACAAGAAAAACCTCTTTTTTTTTATCAAATAATATTGATTAATCTGTTACTTAATTATCTTCAGTAGATAGGCAATGAGAGTTCGGGAACACTTTTCCCATAAGAAATGTACAGGGGCTCAAAAAACTACAAAACGGTCCCAAAAGCTCTCATGTGTGTGTGTGTGTGTGTGTGTCGTGCTTGGGTGTGTATGGGGTATCACCTAGTGTTGGAGGTCAAAGTCACGATGCAGATCAACCCCTCACCACCCCTATGAAAGCTTTACCCCTCCTCATGCTATTAGGAAGCGATTTTTTCCTAATGCGCAGGTGGCATTGTTTATGTTATGTGGAGGCTTATCAGTAGTTTATGCTGACGAGGCTCTTATCTCTAGAGATGATTCGCACTCTGCAGTAGGATGAATTTTTAAATATTTGAAGTATAATTAATGTTAATAATAGTATATATTTTTTGGGTTCTATGGATTCGTGATGATGTTTCCAGTTAGGGTATTGGTACTGTTGGGGGAACAAATTTTAATCAAAAATCGTCTACGAGCAACGGTTTCCGAGATATTAGCATATTATTTTTATTATTTTTTGCTAGGAAAACATTTTTCTTCAATATACTTCACACTTAACCTTGTAAATGAGCCTATACATATATGGTGAATACACACGCAATATTTTCACTCGTTTGACAATTTTTATTTTAATATTTACTTGTAATGGAATTGTTGTTATTGTATAAGGTCTCCTAGAGATTTCGGATAGTTTATACTTTTCCTTCTCACTCTTTAGGAGGACTTTATCTCCTATGTGGAATGATATTAGCTTGGCACTTTTGTAATAGCGGTCTATAGATTCTTGTGATATTGCGAAATAATCGGGAGAAATGAGCAGATTGTGAGGCTTTTGGTTTTGTTTCTTATTTCTAGCTTTGGACGATGCGATCGCTGAATTGCAATATTTTTGAGTTGCGGGTGGCTTTGTTTACATTAGATTAGAATGGATTGAATTATTTTATTAATAATAATATTGCATAATGTAGATCTTGTCTGAGTATATTTAAATCTATGAGGATGCTTGATGCAGATTTTCTCAGGAGGCAATTATCAATCGCACGATCATATTTTCTTAACAAATTGGATTTAATTTTGTCTAATTAAGGATATTCATAAAACCCTACATACAATTTTCCTTCGATATACATCACACTTAACCTTGTAAATGAGACTATACATATATGGTGAATACACACGGCGAATTTATTGCTCTAGTATTCTGTAGTTCCATGAGTTAAAACGCTGTTAATACGCATTATTGTCGCTCGTTTGACAATTTTTATTTTAGTATTTACTTGTAATGGAATTGTTGTTATTGTATAAGGTCTTATAGAGATTTGGGATGTTTTATACTTTTCCTTCTTACTCTTTAATGGGACTTTATCTCCTATGTGGAATGATATTAGCTTGGCACTTTTGTAATAGCGTTCTTTAGATTTTTGTTCTTGCTTGTTACGTTATTTATTCATGACAGCTTGCCGTTTACAATTTTTCTTATTAATAGCAAGGTGAGGGAAACATTTTTCACTGGAATTTAGACCTTAATGTTCATTACAGTGCGCTCGATATAGAATTAAGCTTATGGTTGAATCAATTTTAAAAATCTAGATTGAGAAATAAAACGCTGAATTAAACTTTTTCGCAAAAATTATTTTTATTTTAAATTATAATGCTACATCTTTAGCATTTAACCAAGAGCTTTGCTTTGAAGAGAGTCCCAGCCATTTCACGTAAACTTTATCGCCATTCGTTTTTTAGAATTTGTTCAACAAGTTAGAGGTGGGGATGTTTCACTTTCAGTAACTCCATTTCGTAAAATCCTCCTTTTATAGGGTTACCCTCGTAGTGCTCTAGCAGATATGTTACAGGATTAGTCACTTGAAAATTTCCGATGTCCAGTTTGGTGTATAGCCTTTCTCAAATACATGCTTATATTTGCTTATACGGGCATAGTCTCCTTCGTTATATTTAGCTGAATCAGCAATCTTTATGTGATTATACACTGTACCGAGAAGGTGCTTTTCATTGTATGTATTTACATTGCAAGGGCGCATCCTAATTGTTTCATGTGTTTTTATGTTTTATTGAGATAGTAATCCTTTTAGCAATTCAAACCATTTGTAAGAACCATTCATGTTGAACTCCTTCTACATCATGCTCTTTAAAGCTCATTTGAATTATCCCACTATCGATGCTTTGGGCGTATTAAACGTCAAGTAGTGATTAATTTTATGCTTGTTCATCAACCTTTTAAAGTGATCGAGCTTGCCGTCATCCAACGTTTTATCATTTCTCTGATTAGTTTGTAGAGATAGGATATGACAAAATGAATGTATTCATCGTATATGCCAATATTTATGTAATTATTTCAGCCTCCCGTAGCTCCTCAACGATTGATATAATTTCATTAGTATGACTATAATTTCCAGCTTGTTGGGATGCTATTAATATACGAAGTCTATCAACAAGCTCATTAGGATCATCCCAATAGAGGCAATCAATGTTTTTTTTAGGAATTCTCATGACTCCTGTTCCAGTACGCAGTGTAGGAGTGTTCACTAACTTTTTTATAATTTTTTTATATTTATAGGTATTTGTTCCTTTTATTTGTTTATTTTCATTAAAATCACGCCTGTGCGCGCTTGAATCGTTTAAAATTGATCGATAATTGTACAAGTCTTCCCTATTGTAACCGGTAGGATGTTTCATAAAAATCAGATCAAATAAACCTTTGGTTATCTTATATGGTCTGCCTCCAATATCAACATTATCATCTTCAACTTTTAGCGATGAATTGCCAATCCTCCACCCATCGCTGTAGTACACTCCATAGGTTTTATCAATTTTTGTACTGTTCTGACTAACCAGCTGCTTATATTTTTTTAATATTTGGCCTGGTGATTCTAATATCCGTGAACTATGTTCTTTTAATGTTGTTGATTGTATTGGTGTAGCAAACTCATCATCATCATCGTCATCCTGAAGATCATCAACATCGTCACCACTACCACTACCACCTCTTTCATCCAATGAATAATCTTCAAAGTGGAAAGGTGTGCTGGTTGATTCCATCTTTAAGTGTTTACGGGCAGGTGGTGTGTATACATCATCATAGCTTTGACTCTTCTCTTGCTCGGGCTCTGTCTTAATTTGTTCTTTAGGCTCAAGCTTTACCGTTGTCGATAGCTCTTTTAGCGTGCTGGTAATTGGCTTAAAGGTTTCCTCCAATTGAGCTTCTGTGTCCATTTTACCAATCTTGAAAGCTTTGTACTTTTTTCGTATAGCATCGCTCGTCTTTATAATATCCCTCGTGAGCTTTTCATCCATGTTGTTGACGTGATGGCAGTTACAGCTATACTGATGGACAGCTATACAGACCTGTATAGTTGCCTGTACAGACCTGCACAGACCTGTATAGACCTGTATAGTTGCCTGTACAGACCTGTACAGACCTGCACAGACCTGTACAGACCTGCACAGACCTGTACAGACCTGCACAACCCTGTATAGACCTGTATAGACCTGTACAGACCTGCACAGCCCTGTACAGGTCTGTATAGGTCTGTACAGGTCTATACAGGTCTATGCAGGTCTATACAGGTCTATACAGAGCTGTGCAGGTCTGTACAGGTCTGTGCAGGTCTGTACAGGTCTGTGCAGGTCTGTACAGGTCTGTACAGGCAACTATACAGGTCTGTACAGGTCTATACAGGTCTGTACAGGCAACTATACAGGTCTATACAGGTCTGTGCAGGTCTGTACAGGCAACTATACAGGTCTGTATAGCTGTCCATCAGTATAGCTGTAACTGCCATCACGTCAACAACATGGATGAAAAGCTCACGAGGGATATTATAAAGACGAGCGATGCTATACGAAAAAAGTACAAAGCTTTCAAGATTGGAAAAATGGACACAGAAGCTCAATTGGAGGAAACCTTTAAGCCAATTACCAGCACGCTAAAAGAGCTATCGACAACGGTAAAGCTTGAGCCTAAAGAACAAATTAAGACAGAGCCCGAGCAAGAGAAGAGTCAAAGCTATGATGATGTATACACACCACCTGCCCGTAAACACTTAAAGATGGAATCAACCAGCACACCTTTCCACTTTGAAGATTATTCATTGGATGAAAGAGGTGGTAGTGGTAGTGGTGACGATGTTGATGATCTTCAGGATGACGATGATGATGATGAGTTTGCTACACCAATACAATCAACAACATTAAAAGAACATAGTTCACGGATATTAGAATCACCAGGCCAAATATTAAAAAAATATAAGCAGCTGGTTAGTCAGAACAGTACAAAAATTGATAAAACCTATGGAGTGTACTACAGCGATGGGTGGAGGATTGGCAATTCATCGCTAAAAGTTGAAGATGATAATGTTGATATTGGAGGCAGACCATATAAGATAACCAAAGGTTTATTTGATCTGATTTTTATGAAACATCCTACCGGTTACAATAGGGAAGACTTGTACAATTATCGATCAATTTTAAACGATTCAAGCGCGCACAGGCGTGATTTTAATGAAAATAAACAAATAAAAGGAACAAATACCTATAAATATAAAAAAATTATAAAAAAGTTAGTGAACACTCCTACACTGCGTACTGGAACAGGAGTCATGAGAATTCCTAAAAAAAACATTGATTGCCTCTATTGGGATGATCCTAATGAGCTTGTTGATAGACTTCGTATATTAATAGCATCCCAACAAGCTGGAAATTATAGTCATACTAATGAAATTATATCAATCGTTGAGGAGCTACGGGAGGCTGAAATAATTACATAAATATTGGCATATACGATGAATACATTCATTTTGTCATATCCTATCTCTACAAACTAATCAGAGAAATGATAAAACGTTGGATGACGGCAAGCTCGATCACTTTAAAAGGTTGATGAACAAGCATAAAATTAATCACTACTTGACGTTTAATACGCCCAAAGCATCGATAGTGGGATAATTCAAATGAGCTTTAAAGAGCATGATGTAGAAGGAGTTCAACATGAATGGTTCTTACAAATGGTTTGAATTGCTAAAAGGATTACTATCTCAATAAAACATAAAAACACATGAAACAATTAGGATGCGCCCTTGCAATGTAAATACATACAATGAAAAGCACCTTCTCGGTACAGTGTATAATCACATAAAGATTGCTGATTCAGCTAAATATAACGAAGGAGACTATGCCCGTATAAGCAAATATAAGCATGTATTTGAGAAAGGCTATACACCAAACTGGACATCGGAAATTTTCAAGTGACTAATCCTGTAACATATCTGCTAGAGCACTACGAGGGTAACCCTATAAAAGGAGGATTTTACGAAATGGAGTTACTGAAAGTGAAACATCCCCACCTCTAACTTGTTGAACAAATTCTAAAAAACGAATGGCGATAAAGTTTACGTGAAATGGCTGGGACTCTCTTCAAAGCAAAGCTCTTGGTTAAATGCTAAAGATGTAGCATTATAATTTAAAATAAAAATAATTTTTGCGAAAAAGTTTAATTCAGCGTTTTATTTCTCAATCTAGATTTTTAAAATTGATTCAACCATAAGCTTAATTCTATATCGAGCGCACTGTAATGAACATTAAGGTCTAAATTCCAGTGAAAAATGTTTCCCTCACCTTGCTATTAATAAGAAAAATTGTAAACGGCAAGCTGTCATGAATAAATAACGTAACAAGCAAGAACAAAAATCTAAAGAACGCTATTACAAAAGTGCCAAGCTAATATCATTCCACATAGGAGATAAAGTCCCATTAAAGAGTAAGAAGGAAAAGTATAAAACATCCCAAATCTCTATAAGACCTTATACAATAACAACAATTCCATTACAAGTAAATACTAAAATAAAAATTGTCAAACGAGCGACAATAATGCGTATTAACAGCGTTTTAACTCATGGAACTACAGAATACTAGAGCAATAAATTCGCCGTGTGTATTCACCATATATGTATAGTCTCATTTACAAGGTTAAGTGTGATGTATATCGAAGGAAAATTGTATGTAGGGTTTTATGAATATCCTTAATTAGACAAAATTAAATCCAATTTGTTAAGAAAATATGATCGTGCGATTGATAATTGCCTCCTGAGAAAATCTGCATCAAGCATCCTCATAGATTTAAATATACTCAGACAAGATCTACATTATGCAATATTATTATTAATAAAATAATTCAATCCATTCTAATCTAATGTAAACAAAGCCACCCGCAACTCAAAAATATTGCAATTCAGCGATCGCATCGTCCAAAGCTAGAAATAAGAAACAAAACCAAAAGCCTCACAATCTGCTCATTTCTCCCGATTATTTCGCAATATCACAAGAATCTATAGACCGCTATTACAAAAGTGCCAAGCTAATATCATTCCACATAGGAGATAAAGTCCTCCTAAAGAGTGAGAAGGAAAAGTATAAACTATCCGAAATCTCTAGGAGACCTTATACAATAACAACAATTCCATTACAAGTAAATATTAAAATAAAAATTGTCAAACGAGTGAAAATATTGCGTGTGTATTCACCATATATGTATAGGCTCATTTACAAGGTTAAGTGTGAAGTATATTGAAGAAAAATGTTTTCCTAGCAAAAAATAATAAAAATAATATGCTAATATCTCGGAAACCGTTGCTCGTAGACGATTTTTGATTAAAATTTGTTCCCCCAACAGTACCAATTCCCTAACTGGAAACATCATCACGAATCCATAGAACCCAAAAAATATATACTATTATTAACATTAATTATACTTCAAATATTTAAAAATTCATCCTACTGCAGAGTGCGAATCATCTCTAGAGATAAGAGCCTCGTCAGCATAAACTACTGATAAGCCTCCACATAACATAAACAATGCCACCTGCGCATTAGGAAAAAATCGCTTCCTAATAGCATGAGGAGGGGTAAAGCTTTCATAGGGGTGGTGAGGGGTTGATCTGCATCGTGACTTTGACCTCCAACACTAGGTGATACCCCATACACACCCAAGCACGACACACACACACACACACACACACATGAGAGCTTTTGGGACCGTTTTGTAGTTTTTTGAGCCCCTGTACATTTCTTATGGGAAAAGTGTTCCCGAACTCTCATAGCCTATCTACTATCTTCATTATTTACAACCGATATGCAACAATTACTGCGTACTATAAAATTGGTGAACTTTTTGGTTGACATTCTTCATTAAATTTTGTACAGAGACAGTATCGACAATATCGGACATTCTTTTGTAGTGTCTCTTAAAAGTGTAGGTGTTAGAGGTATATTTCTTGGTTGTTTTAGTTTCCGTTTAACATTATCCCAGTATTTTTCGATTGGCTTTAGTTCTGAACAATTTGGTGGGTTCGCTTCTTTTAGCACTACTGGTATGGATTGTGCTTCGTAGAAATTTCTCGCTTTCCTACTGTAGTGGCAAGTTGCTAAATCCGGCCAAAAGTAAGCTGATGAAGCATGCTTTCTAAGGAATGGAAGAAGAAGCTTCTGAAAACACTCCGTAAATAAATGTTGTTATGAAAGTTGCTGATTTTTGGCCACACGTAATAATTGTCTGCAAAACTATATGTATACTTAACTGGAAATTTGGTGCATTGACGATTCTTAAACCTGGGATATGCGTTACAACTTTTGTTTGCCACATAAAATTCCTGTCCAGGAAGTTTCTTGAAGACCACTTTCACGTAGGTTTCATCATCCATAATGCAGCAGTCGTACTTCTTTAAAACATTTCGTGCAAAATCCGAAACCTGGATTTATGCAAAATCCGACATCTGGATTTTGCAACTTGGTTTTTTTCTGATATTGTGTCCGGTGCTTTCTCAACATGGAAACTTCGTAGGCCTTCTCTTCTTTTGATCCGATGAACTGTAGGAAATCATGTTCCAACCCTACCCATATCTCTCAATGATAGGTTGGGACTCCCTTGAAACTTTGCTACCATTTCCTTGGTCAATTTTTGATCTGCCGAACCAGATTCTCTTCCCGACCCGGGCTTTCTCTGGACAATACAAGATTCTTGAAATTTGCTAAGCAAATTTTGGGTGGTCGTCTTTGGGATTTTCAACCATATGTGCGGAAACAATTTTCGACGTTCTTCTTGGCTTGTATCCATCTGCATGCACTACATAAGAGCTTTGCACTTAATGGCTTGGATGATCTCCATTTTCTCGAACTGCACAGTGACGGGGTTGATGACCTCTCTGTTGTTAACGGCTTTCTTTGTGTGGTGGTTTCCCATAATTAGTTAGAGAAGGTACTTGGCACTTCGCTAGAGTTAAGTAAATTGTGTGTTTATTGGGGCATGCATTGAATTTATTTGATTCTTGTTCGATAATTTGAGTTCGGCTCTGCATTTTGAAGAGCGTATTTTCTTTTGAGTCTGTTATAGCGAGCAGCCATAAGTATTTTTCTTGCCGTCGGGTTCGAGTGTTTTTCCGGTCTGCCTAAGTATTTTTTGCTTAGTTTTATAATTTCTTGCGAAACTGCTGAGTGTTTTGCCCTCAGTAAAATTTCGTTTCTGATGTAGTGGGGTGCCCCAATTAGTGATCTAATTATTTTTGTCTGCATGCATTCGATTTTGTGGATGTTTGATTTTTTTGTGCCTTCCCAGAGCTGGAGTCCGTAGGTCCACATTGGCTTGTTAATTGACTTGTAGACAGCTACCGATTTCAAGTCTAGAATGTTTGTTCAATAGCCAATGCATGTTTTTGAAGACTAGATTGATTTGATCCCGTTTTTTCATTACATGGGATCTCCACGTAAGTTTGTTGTCAAGGTGGAGGCCCAAATACCGAACCACGTTGAAGGTTTTAACCTTTTTACCGTTGATCTCTATTGGGTTGCAATTGCGTTTCTTTAGAGTGAAGGTGATCTGCTCAGTTTTATTTTCCTTGAGCTTAATGCTCCATTGTTTGGTCCAAATCATTATTTTGTTGATATGATTTTGAATATCTCTCATTGCCTTAAGAGGATTTGAGTGGGTATACATAATGGCCGTGTTGTCGGCAAAGGTGTACAGGACCGGTCCAAGGACGCTGCCTTAAGATACCTCTGCTGAGATTGGGTAGGTTTTGCTGAGGCTTCCGTTGTCCATAACTTGGAAAGTTCTCTTCTGGAGGTAGTGTTCAGTATGATGTAGAACTACGGTGGAAGTAAGCGAGAGATCTTGTGCATTAGGCCTTAGTGGTTAACCTTATCAATCGCTTGGGCCACATCTAGGAATATGCCTACGCAGTATTGGTTGTTCTCAAGCTCTGATGTTATGTAGTTTACGATCTTGAGCACTTGCTCGATTATACTGTGGACATTTTTGAGGCCAAATTGGTGATCCGGTATAAGGTGGTGATCGTTGATGAGCTCCTGCATCTCGCCTAGAAGTAGTTTTCAAAAAGTTTATATTGTATAGGTAGCAGGCTAATTGGCCTTTAGGATTCCATTTTGTGAATTCACCCTTCTTATTGATGACAACGATTTTTGATTTTTTTCCAGTGTTTGGGGAAGCACCCAGCTCTTAGCATCTCGCTAAATATGTATAGGATCCCCAGTTTACCTTCCATGGATCCGGTCCTGGTGCTTTTTTTGGGTTGATTTCACTTAGAACTGAATATGAGTGAATTTGTTCTGTTTTGAGCTTTGGCTTGACCTGGGACGGGTATTTTGTATTCCGATGCCTGTGTTTAGTGAGAATACATTGCTGAGGGCGCATTGCGAACGCTTTTGTTTTTTCGCTGTCTATGGTTAACCAGCATTCATTTGGGTCCTATTTTTGATTCTTTTTGTTGTTTTCTAGATGGAGTGGTTTGTGTCCCAAAGATGGTTAGGGCCGGAGATATGTTCTGCTATCTTTCTGTTTCTGTCTCCGTTGGTTTTTGATGTTCCTTATAGCCATGTTTAGCGCGTCTTTAGCTGACGGGGACCCTGAGATTTGCATGTATCTTCTGGGAGATGGAAATATTGGGGTTGCTAGTTTCTTTGTATCGCATGCCCCTTAGTGTTGTTATTCTGGACCCTCAGTATCGAGATGTAGCGCTGTAGTCTCCCGCTATGAGGAATCGATTGCCTAATGAATTGAATAAAGAGGTGAATTGGTTCTCCTTGATCGCAAATCTTCGTGGGCAACAGATAGATGACCTATTCATTACGTTAATTGCTGTGTATTATAGGGAGTTGGTATGTTTGCAGGCAATTGCGTGGTGTCGAAACCTGCTTCTAACTAAAATAGCTGTTCCTCCATGCGCCTTGTATTCTGTGTAGGCATTTGTGTAGCTGGTATAACCAATAATGATGAATCTGTTTTTGTGGGTGAGATGCGTTACCGCAAGTAGTATGACATCTTTGTTATTTAATTTCAGGAACATTTCGAGCTCTAGTTTGTGGTTTAATACACTGTTTTATGTAGTAGATTAGTTTGCATTTGGTGTAGGATTTGACTCATTTGTTGCAGATTGTTGGTGAGGGACACATTTTAGCAATTGGCGTCGCACATAAATTGTCAGGGTGAAGTGCCTTTTGAATTTCAAGACACAACATGTCTGAAATTTGAGGCATTACACAAGAATCGAAAGTATCATAACCAATAATGCCTGAGCCCAATCTTAAATCAAACAGAGAAAAAGGAAATTTTGGAACTATGCCGAGAATATAACGACATATTCCATTTAAAAGGTGACTATACAGATGTCATAACAAATCTACTTCCAATAATACAAGCACCTTATTAATCAAAAAATGTACGGATTACCTGAAACACAGCGTAACATAATAAACGAGCAGCTACACGAAATGCTCGGAAATAACATACTTCAGCCTAGCAAGAGTTACGTGGAACTACTTCTGCTAGTAGTCCCCAAAAAGCCGGGACCTAACGGTGAGAAAAAATGGAGGGTAGTCCTTGATTTTCGCAAAGAAAATGAAAAAGCTATCGGCGATGCTCTCCGCCTACCCCGAATTGAGGATATTCGCGACCAATTAGGACAATCGAGGTATTTTTCTACTCTCGATCTAGCAAGTGGTTATCACCAAGTACTTGTTGAGCAACAAGATCGCCCAAAAACGGCGTTCAGCACAAACTACGGGCACTACGAATTCAAACGTATGCTCTTCGGATTAAAAGGAGCCCCTGCCACTTTTCAGCGCCTAATGAATTACGTTCTAACAGGCCTGCAGGGACTCGAATTTTTTGTTTACTTAGATGATATCGTCATCTACGGTAAAAATCTAAAAGACCACAGTAGTAAATTACGCAAAGTTTTCACCAGGTTACGCGAAAACAACCTGAAATTACAGCCGGAGTGTTGATTTGAGGAGGAAGAAAGCCTTGGGTGAATTGGAAGAAAATAATGCACTGAATTTGTTGCTGTTTAATGCTGCACTGAACAGGTTGATATTAACGGTGCTGGCGATGATGTGCTGGACCTTGGCTGGGTTGATATCGACGGCTTGCTCGCGGTTATCAAGTAATTGTCCGGGCGTAATCAGCTCCTCGTTCTCTGTACTCAAGAGAGCGGTGTGACTGCACGGTGATTAGAACGCAGCGGACTCGGTGCCTGCTCCATATTCTCTTCATGGGAGAGGATATAAGGATGCGTTGAGGATGATTCCATGCATGAAGAACTTCTTGGAAACTCGAACACGGAGAAATGCCAATTTCTCCGCAAAGTGGTAATCTACCTGGGACATAATTGTTCCAATGAAGGAGCACTGCCCGACCCCAGTAAAACGGCTTGCGTACAAAATTTTCCTGTTCCCCGACCAGTGAGACAAGTCCAATTGTTTTTAGGACTCGCAAATAATTATAGAAAATTTATACCCAATTTTTCTAAAATTGTACGCCCAATAACAAACTTGCTCCGCAAGGACGTAAAGTTTACTTGGACTGAAAAATGCCAAGAAGCATTTTTGAGTATTAAAAATTCTTTAATTTCTCCCCCACTTCTTATTTATTTAGAGCTAATGCCAGCCGCACTCTGAATGAAGCCGAACGTGATAACTCCACAATCGAAAAGGAGTTACAGTAGATAGGCTACGCCGGTTCTAGCACACTTTTCCCATAAGAAATGTACAGGGGCTCAAAAAACTACAAAACGGTCCCAAAAGCTCTCGGTCTGGACGTGGAGGAGCGTTTGAAAGCTTCTTCTGGTCTTGGACGAGCAGTTTTGAGGTGTGTGACGTCATGAAAGCTTCTTCTGGTCTTGGACGATCAGCTGAAAGCTCTTTTGTGTGTGTTTGGGGTGGCACCAGGCGGTAGGGGTTGTGTTTGGGGTGGCATCAGGCGCTACGGGTTGTGTTTGGGGTGGCATTTTTACCCCTCCCCCGCTGAGATCTGCTCCCCTCTCCACCCCGCTGAGGTATTTGTCCCTCCCCTCCCCCGCTTAGATCTGTTCCCCTCCCCTCCCGTGCTGAGATCGGTTCCCGCCCCACCCCACCCACCCGCTGAGATCGGTCCCCCGCCCCGCTCTTACTTCGTCATGTTTTTTTAGGAATTCTCATGACTCCTGTTCCAGTACGCAGTGTAGGAGTGTTCACTAACTTTTTTATAATTTTTTTATATTTATAGGTATTTGTTCCTTTTATTTGTTTATTTTCATTAAAATCACGCCTGTGCGCGCTTGAATCGTTTAAAATTGATCGATAATTGTACAAGTCTTCCCTATTGTAACCGGTAGGATGCTTCATAAAAATCAGATCAAATAAACCCTTGGTTATCTTATATGGCCTGCCTCCAATATCAACATTATCATCTTCAACTTTTAGCGATGAATTGCCAATCCTCCACCCATCGCTGTAGTACACTCCATAGGTTTTATCAATTTTTGTACTGTTCTGACTAACCAGCTGCTTATATTTTTTTAATATTTGGCCTGGTGATTCTAATATCCGTGAACTATGTTCTTTTAATGTTGTTGATTGTATTGGTGTAGCAAACTCATCATCATCATCGTCATCCTGAAGATCATCAACATCGTCACCACTACCACTACCACCTCTTTCATCCAATGAATAATCTTCAAAGTGGAAAGGTGTGCTGGTTGATTCCATCTTTAAGTGTTTACGGGCAGGTGGTGTGTATACATCATCATAGCTTTGACTCTTCTCTTGCTCGGGCTCTGTCTTAATTTGTTCTTTAGGCTCAAGCTTTACCGTTGTCGATAGCTCTTTTAGCGTGCTGGTAATTGGCTTAAAGGTATCCTCCAATTGAGCTTCTGTGTCCATTTTACTAATCTTGAAAGCTTTGTACTTTTTTCGTATAGCATCGCTCGTCTTTATAATATCCCTCGTGAGCTTTTCATCCATGTTGTTGACGTGATGGCAGTTACAGCTATACTGATGGACAGCTATACAGACCTGTATAGTTGCCTGTACAGACCTGCACAGACCTGTATAGACCTGTATTGTTGCCTGTACAGACCTGTATAGTTGCCTGTACAGACCTGTACAGACCTGTACAGACCTGTATAGACCTGTATAGACCTGTATAGTTGCCTGTACAGATCTGTGCAGGTCTATACAAGTCTATACAGGTCTGTACAGGTCTGTACAGGCAACTATACAGGTCTGTACAGGCAACAATACAGGTCTATACAGGTCTGTGCAGGTCTGTACAGGCAACTATACAGGTCTGTATAGCTGTCCATCAGTATAGCTGTAACTGCCATCACGTCAACAACATGGATGAAAAGCTCACGAGGGATATTATAAAGACGAGCGATGCTATACGAAAAAAGTACAAAGCTTTCAAGATTAGTAAAATGGACACAGAAGCTCAATTGGAGGATACCTTTAAGCCAATTACCAGCACGCTAAAAGAGCTATCGACAACGGTAAAGCTTGAGCCTAAAGAACAAATTAAGACAGAGCCCGAGCAAGAGAAGAGTCAAAGCTATGATGATGTATACACACCACCTGCCCGTAAACACTTAAAGATGGAATCAACCAGCACACCTTTCCACTTTGAAGATTATTCATTGGATGAAAGAGGTGGTAGTGGTAGTGGTGACGATGTTGATGATCTTCAGGATGACGATGATGATGATGAGTTTGCTACACCAATACAATCAACAACATTAAAAGAACATAGTTCACGGATATTAGAATCACCAGGCCAAATATTAAAAAAATATAAGCAGCTGGTTAGTCAGAACAGTACAAAAATTGATAAAACCTATGGAGTGTACTACAGCGATGGGTGGAGGATTGGAAATTTATCGCTAAAAGTTGAAGATGATAATGTTGATATTGGAGGCAGGCCATATAAGATAACCAAGGGTTTATTTGATCTGATTTTTATGAAGCATCCTACCGGTTACAATAGGGAAGACTTGTACAATTATCGATCAATTTTAAACGATTCAAGCGCGCACAGGCGTGATTTTAATGAAAATAAACAAATAAAAGGAACAAATACCTATAAATATAAAAAAATTATAAAAAAGTTAGTGAACACTCCTACACTGCGTACTGGAACAGGAGTCATGAGAATTCCTAAAAAAAACATGCCGAAGTAAGAGCGGGGCGGCGGACCGATCTCAGCGGGTGGGTGGGGTGGGGCGGGAACCGATCTCAGCACTGGAGGGGAGGGGAACAGATCTAAGCGGGGGAGGGGAGGGACAAATACCTCAGCGGGGTGGAGAGGGGAACAGATCTCAGCGGGGGAGGGGTAAAAATGCCACCCCAAACACAACCCCTAGCGCCTGATGCCATCCCAAACACAACCCCTACCGCCTGATGCCACCCCAAACACACACAAAAGAGCTTTCAGCTGATCGTCCAAGACCAGAAGAAGCTTTCATGACGTCACACACCTCAAAACTGCTCGTCCAAGACCAGAAGAAGCTTTCAAACGCTCCTCCACGTCCAGACCGAGAGCTTTTGGGACCGTTTTGTAGTTTTTTGAGCCCCTGTACATTTCTTATGGGAAAAGTGTGCTAGAACCGGCATAGCCTATCTACTACTACTACTGTCTGGGCAACACGAAATTTAAAGTGCTACTTTCAGGGTAGAAAATTCAGGATCTATACAGACCACAAACGTCTGAAAGGCGCATTCAATGCAAAAGCCCTACGTCCCGTCTTGTGAAATTTCACCACAAACTTTCGGAATGCGATTATACAATCGGATATAAACCCGGAAAATATAATACAAATGCAGACGCACTCAGTCGCATTCCACAGGAAGAAAACTGCGACTAAAATAGCCAAACCTGCTCGGAAACGGCTCAGATCCATAGTTCAATGATCCCTAATACTGAGAAAGATACCTCCATCGAAAATATAAGCATAGTAACTCGGGCGCAAAAACGAAACGCCAAGAGTAATCAACAAGAGGTCACACAAAAGCCGCAAGAAATAAAAACCAGGCAAGATAGAGCCAGAAGCTATAGAAAATAATTAGGAGATAATTCCAGCAAAATTCTTCTCCCAAGAATCTACATCAAACGAAAACAAAGGTCCTCAAGAATCCTCAAAAATTGGGAAAAATGAAAATTCCCCAAACTAAGTGTTAGAACTCTGTAGATCAACGTCCTTTACTGAAGGAGGCATCCAGAGTTTTGTTTTGCATTCCTTTTATCACTAGGAAACACGGCCAGGAATCCCTGAACTAATTTCGAGCCCCGAATAAATTAGAATCATTTTAAAAGATTATCATGACTCACCCTTGGGAGGTCATCAAGAACTAATTAAAACTTACAAAAAAATTAAACTTAAGTATCGATGGAAACACATGCTACGAGATATTAAACAGTATGTGAAAAATGCTCGAAATGCCAGAAATTAAAAGCATCTCCCCAATATAAAATGCCCATGGTTATCACAGATATAGCCAAAAAACCTTTTTGACAAGGTTTAATTTGATATTGTAGGGCCACTAGAAGAGTCCACGTCAGGGAACAAATACATCCTAACCTTCCAGAATAACCTGACAAAATTCGTGGACTAGTACGCAATACCTGGCGCGGAAGCGGGAACAATAGCTCAAATTTTCTTCGACGAAATAGTCACACGCTACCGCATTCCGAAGAAAATAGTCACAGACAAAGGAACAAATTTCCTAAGCGATCTGTTCAAACAAGTCTGTAAATTATTACAAGTAAAAAAATGGCAGACTTCAGCCTATCACCCACCTTCAAACGGGGCACTAGAGAGAGCACTCGGGCCCCTGATTGAATATTTGCGAACCTTCGTTGATTAAAATTCCTAAAGCAGGGATCAATTCTTACGCACAGCAGCGTTCGTGTACAACAGAGTGCACGAAGGAACCAAGCTCACGCCCATGGACTGTTTATATGGTTTCACGGCGGATGTCTCGTCAAATTTATAAAGGGTACCAGAACCCCTTTATAATAACCCTATTATCACATGCTTCGTTATAAACTGCAAAAATCATATGCTACCGCAAGAAAAAATATCTTAGCCGGTAAGCAAAAGTCAAAAGACTACTATAATAAAAATGCGAAATCAATATCGTTTCGCATAGGCGAAGAAGTAATTCTGAAGAGTGAAAATAAGAAGCATAAACTCTCAGAACTTTGGGCAGGATCAATTACAGTCACAGCAATAAAATCAGGTAAAGACCGAAATTAATAAGTTCGGCCGCAATCAGTGAAAATTTGTATTTAAATATTTCACTTTCTCGAATTCTACCTGCCCAAATACACAAAACATTTTTTTTCTTCTCCCCCTTGTCCTTCGCTTCGCTTTCTCTCCTAGAAGAGAAAAGCAGAAGACAAGCATTTTCAACTAGTTATTAGTATGTGGATTTCACAGAAGCAAACACTGCCCAAAGCGAGCAAAAAAATAAAAAACGAAACGGACAATTTTTTGTTTTTCTTCTCTCCTCACCGCCAAATTCCCCATAGCCAAACACTGCCCCAAGAAAAAGGGGAATTAATGTGGTTTCAAAAAAAAAAATTTTTTTTTAGAAGCAACAAAATTCTTAACATCACCGCGCATGTAGGTAATACACACGAAAATTATTGCAAACCGACCCAGAATAAACAAATAAAAAACGAAAACGTATATTCACGCGCCCGCCAATGCTTTCCGAA
Organism: Tolmerus cingulatus; assembly: GCA_959613345.1. NCBI lineage: Eukaryota > Metazoa > Arthropoda > Insecta > Diptera > Asilidae > Tolmerus > Tolmerus cingulatus. Next base: position 411,603 of record CAUIJO010000084.1, read on the forward strand.
TCATAAAAACCCTCTTAGGAAATAAGACACCAGAATAAGTCTAGGTACACAACCTTGACCGTAATGACTGAATAGCATTCTTAAGATAGGTCAGGGAACCATAGAATTTACAATAAGTAAAATAGTAAACAAATATCCGTCATTTAAGTATCTTAGTTTTTAATTCTTTTATTAAATAGCCTGCACAAATGATACAAGTGCACATATGTCATTAATAATAAGAAAAAGAAATATCATTATAATAATAAAAGATTTAGATCAATAAGCACAAAAGAGCACCACGTAAAAAAAAAATATATATATATATACAAAGAGGGTACGGAAAGCATAGACCTCTTTTCTTCCACTGCAAATCCATTTTCTCTCCGTCCCAACATGGCTTCCTTAGAGGTAGGTCAACTGTCACCAACCTTACCAGCTTCATATCAAGCACCCTATGTGCCCTTGAAAAAGGTGATGAGGTTGACGTCATTGCTACCGATTTCAGTAAGGCATTTGACAAAATCTCGCACGACCTAATCCTCTTCAATCTCCATTCCCTTGGCTTCAACCAGCTTTTTTCCTCCTGGATGAAGTCCTATCTGGAACATCGCCAGTATAAGGTCATTTTTTGCTCCTCTACCTCCTGCCCTTTTGTAGCCAACTCAGGTGTCCCCCAGGGTAGCCACTTAGGTCCGTTGCTTTTCATTCTGGCCATCAACGATGTCGAGTGCGTCATCAAGCACTCTGACCTCTCTATTTACGCCGACGATATGAAAATCTCCAAACGGATTTCCTCTTCCTCCGACCCCTGTCTTCTTCAAAGTGATCTTGACCAATTCTGCATTTGGTGCACTAAGAACTCCCTTGAACTCAATGTCTCCAAATGCCAGTCGATCACTTACTCCCGCAGACGGCCCTCCTCTCCCCCCAGAGTCTATCATCTGTATGGCAAACCCATCCCCTCTGTATCCTCTCTCCGCGATCTTGGAGTCATCTGTGACAGCGAACTCAACTTTCGTGAACACATTGACTACGTGATTGCCAGAGCCAACTCGGCGCTTGGTTTCGTGAAGCGCTGGTCTAAGGAATTCCTCAACCCGTACGTAGCCAAATCCCTCTTTGTCACCTTCGTTAGGCCTCTCCTGGAGTACGCTTGCCAAGTCTGGTCCCCCTTCCAATCCAACAGCATTAACAGGATCGAAGCTGTACAACGTAGGTTCCTTCGTTTCGCTCTTCGCGAGCTCCCCTGGTCTGCCCCTCACGACCTTCCGCCCTATGAAAACCGCCTCTTACTTTTAAACCTGCAGCCCTTGTGGATGCGGCGCGATCTTGCCGATATCATCTTCATCCATCAACTGCTTACCGGCGAGATCGACTGCCCATTTCTTCTTCAGCGGGTCCCTATTTATACCAATCCCCGTAGCATCCGTTCGGCCCCTCTCTTTCGCCCTGCTTACCACCGCACCAACTATGGCCTCTCTGAACCCCTAACGCGAATGCTTCGCAAAGCCAACTCCCTCCCTTCCTTCGACTTCCACCTGAGCAAAGCGTCGCTTAGGAACAGTCTTGTACACCCTCCTAGACGCTCTGCCCGCCCCTCTTCCCTTAATTAGCTCTTTTTGTCCCTGTTTAGTTCTAGTTCTTAGGTTTAATTTCTAGTTTTTAAGTCCCCATGTATTTCGTAGCTTGTATTAAGCGCTAAATAAATAAATAAGATGACCTGTAAAAAATCATCATTGTTTTACAAACATAAAAAGTAAGAATACTAAATATTAAGCAACCATGTAACAGACTCGCGCACTAGCACAAGAAATCGCGATAGCAAGGAATCTACCGGTCATAAATTTTTCTTTTTGTCTTCTTTCCTTTTCCTCCCCAAGAATTATTCCTCTTCAAAGAATAAATCTCTTTTTCAAGGGGGGAAGGAAACGCGATTATTTTACGGTTTTAAATTTTCCAATATTTTTTTCTCTCACAGGCTAAACCCTGAGAATTATTCTTCTTCGAGGGGGAAGAAATATGGTGTACCAAAATCTTATCCAGATTTTTGACACATTCTAGCAATTGACGTCACACATAAATTGGTGGGGTGAAGTGCCTTTCAAATTTGCAGATACAACATGTCTGAACTTTGAGGCTTTTCACAAGAATCGAAAGTCGCAGAACCAATAATGCCACTTTCGATTCATGTTGCGTCGACCACCCGCGAGCGCATCGACCCAAGTGCATGCTGGGGCGACCGCCCGCGCGTGCGTCGACCCTAAGCACTTGACCGTCAATTTATGATGACACGCAATATGTGCGCCACAAAAGTGGCGACGCGCAGATTCGGGACCCTGGAACATTGGCAAGTTCCAATAACTGATCGAGGCAATATACATAAGTACCCGATCAGTCCGAGTCCCGACAATTGCAATGGAGCAGTAGTTAAGAAAAGTAGATGTTGTTGCAAGCCAGTTAAGTTGAGGTCACAATCAGAGAATCTCCAGTAAAGTCATATAACGCCGCCATGCAAGAAAATGTACTCAAGTCTCGTTCAGAAGTACTTATGTAAGTTTAATCGAATCGGGAACCGCGAGTCCCGGGTAGCGTAAATTTCCTCTAAGTGAAGTGTTCTTAAAATAAATACAGAAAAAGGTTATCGTGTATTTTATTTACTACACAACCGAACCCCATGAGCGTTTTTGACAAGAGAATTAATCCCTCAAAGTTCTGGGGATAATTCTCAATTGATATATTTGCACCCCAGAAGATATAACAGAGATAAGGATTTGAAGCATTGGTACTTCCCAGGGGTTGGATGTTGATCTTCTGGATTGCGGTTGGGAAAGTAGGTTTGTGTTTGTTTATGATTGGTTAATTGGTGGAAAATCAGATGCTACGAAGTGGATGGTGGTTGTCTGTTGATTTGTTTGTGGTTTTGAAGCTAGTTGGCTGGTTGAATTTTTGAGTTCCTAGTTATAGCTATATAAACTAGCCAGCCTCTGTAGGTGGCGGAGTGATTTCCGTTACAGTTACTGCAGCATTTGATTCCAGTGTCTTTTTTGTCGTTGGGACAGTCTTTAAAGTTGTGTTGGTCTCGACAAGCTACGCATATATTTGTTAGTTTGCAGTATACATTCGCATGGCCAAATTCCTCGCAAGTTGGGCATTGCACCGGACCCCTTCTTTTGTATGGTTCCTCAACCGAGATCTTACGATTTAGAATAAATTGGAGATCATAAATAGAGTGATGGGTTTTATTTTTTGGGCCCTACATAGCTTCCGGGATTAGTTCCACTTAGGACACGGGTTGGTGGACGTTGTTTGTTCCGCATTCAGCAAGTCGTATCTGTTATTTGTGGTCATTGGTACCCCGGGTCGTTGTTTTGTTGTTATGTAGGCACGTTCCCGTTTGTTCGGTGGCACCATATATCATACCTATGTATGCCGGCAGCTTGCAAACTGCTGGTTGGGGCTATTGCTGACTTTGCGTTTGTTTTGTAATTCTTCACAGGCTCGTTTCCACTTTTTAGCGCTTGCGCTTGCAGTTGCACTTTTTTACTAGCTTTGGTACCTAGCAGTACCGGATCATCTTGGTCCATTGAAAGCATTTCAGCTTCTCTTTCGGAGGCACAACTCCGGGTGAACTTATATTTATCCACAATTCCACCGGGTGGTTTTTAATAGATATTAAACCTTTCATCGAGTATCACTTTACGGATTGATTGCTTGGCGTGTCCGCAATGCACGATTGATCGATCGCGACTTCAGCATACGGAATTGAACACTGACCTTAAACGTAAAAATCCGAAATAATGTAATTCGTTATTCCTCTTATGTGGCAAATTGTATTAAAATTCACCTGCTTTAAATATTTAACATTCACTTAAAGAAAGCTATACTTCAACATATTGTCGAATTTAATATACATAAATCTAAGCAGTAGAAGCATATAAGGGTCACTTCCATAATCTTATAGCATCAACAACTCCCTTCAATTTTGCAAAGCGATCCCAAATATTACCAGGAGAAAAAAGAATTTGGTTTGGACGAATAGATCCTAACTTTTCATTAATAGAGGAAGGAAATTAAACTAAGTAATTTTTGGTTCTTCTATTTACTATGCCATTTTTAAATCAGAATAAGATAGATGTGGAATTTTTCGTGTAAATCTAAATTATCAAAACACTTTCAGACCTTAGGAATGGCTGTTATGGTTTCTTTTGAAATTGGGCATAAGGCTAAATTAAAGAGCAAGATAACTTCCGAAGAATTCACCCATGACTGGGAGTTGTATGTTCGTGGAGTCGACGAAAACGATATTAGTTATTTCGTGTATAAAGTGGTTTTTAACCTCCACATTGGATTCCCAAATCCGAAGCGAAGTAAGTTACATTTATACTTACCTTTTAAAAAATTAAAGCATTTCTATTTTACAGTCTATACGAAGGCCCCATACATCCTAAAGGAATCGAACTGCGTTGGATTTGTAGTTCCAATTGATATTTACTTTAGAACTCATGGTCATCCGAACTGTGTGCAATATTTGTATAATTTGGATTTACCAATCACTAGTGCGCCTATTCACAGAAGGGTTGTAAAAAAGTTCAGCTTCCATAATCCTTCTGAGTTGTTCAAGCAGAAACTGATAAAAGGAGGTGTTTGCTTTGAAAATAGTAGAAATTTAGTTGAAGAAAGGTCTCAAGTCGTTAAGCCCAAAACAACAATTTCAGCGACTTCGATTAAGACGAAAAGTGGGAAAGTCGAAAAGAAGGAAATGAATACCTATAAGCATTATGAAAAGTTTCCAAAATGTGAAAAATACGCGGGGAACGATGAAAAGATGAAGGAGAAGTCCAATTCTAATGATTATGATCCGATCGAGGACCAGACCCTCAAACGGCCAATTATTTCAGTCAGTGTACCAAGGAGCTCTTCGGCAACTGATCCTGAGCAGTACACTGTTAAACCGGTGCATAAGTGGGACGTTGATATTAACAAAACATCCAGCGACAGTGGAAAGAAATCGAGGAAGAAGACAAACTCTTACGACAAGGATAAGGATTTTGAACGCAGGGAGAAAGATCGTGAGAGTAAGGGAAAAAGAAATCCTTCCAGTAGCGTTTCGTTGGACGCTACTCCAGTTGGAGCAAGTCATATTAGGAATACTTCGACTAAAGCACCAGAGATCCAACCAGAAGATCCAAAGAAAGGAAAGATCAAAAATAAAGCGAGACCTGAGAAGGAGAGTAAGGAAAAGAAACGGAAAATCAAGGACGATCACGAACCATTCATTAACAAGAGCGTGTCTCCCATTATTAATCCAAATATCCCTCCGAAGAAGCAAATGAAGAAGGACGAGGTCAAAAATGAGAATTCTGGGTCACCTCTTCTATTTGGTGGCTTAAATTCGAATTCAAACGATCGAGGTAGCGCCAGCGTCGACTACATGTCCGAACTGCAACACAAAATCATGGCCCTGCAGGACAATAACAACCTCCAGAAGGTCGTTGAAATAATCGCTGAAACCGGTCGCTTCGAAATTACCAGCAAAACGTTCGACTTTGACCTGAGCACCTTGGACAGGGCGACTATACAACGTCTGCAGGATTTCCTGTCAACAATGAGTGGATATTAGATTAAACTTATTTTATATACTCATATATGTACTTAAATATATTTGTATATATGAAGAAACAGGAAAATTATAAGGAAAAGAGATGATTTACAAGACTTTTAAAAAAACGGTGTAGTTAGATTAAGGGGTTAAACAAGTCCAACATTTTCAAAAAATTGATTTCTTTTTTTTACACTTTTTATAGTTTTAGGCGTCGATTCTAAAAATTCCCCATCGATCGAAAGTTATTATAAAAAATGTGTCTGCTCGACGGCAGTCTGAAGCGCGCAGGTAGCTGTCTCTTATAGCGAGTAGTTGTGTGTCTCATTTGTGATTTCCGAAAATGTTAAAACGGCACGGTCTAGATCGTAGAGACAGCAAGAGTGAACGATGGTCACGTCTTAAAACGAAAAGGTCACCTCAAAGGCCAGATGAAATGGAGAGCGAAACAAAATACATTAGTTCGGCTGCAAAAAAATTATCAGGTCAATTATATGAGGTTTCATTCGAATCGACCTTCTCATACTGTATTTTACAGTTGATTGCGGTTTTTGTAGCTATTTCGGAGTGTGTGGTTTGTCGTACATGTGGTTGCGATGCTAAATTTTTAAAGGAAGGTCCAATTGGACTTTGTTTTGAATTAAGTATTGTTGGGATTTGACATTTAAATCACTTTGAAATATTCCCACTAGTTGAGAACCGAACCTTAAGTTTTATTTAGGCTTTCAATAGGTTATGGGCTCAGAGAACGGAAGTATTATAGAATAAAAAATTTTAAAGAATTCAATTAATAAAGAATAGAGAGAACAGTGAATTAATAAATATTGGAACTCGGAATTTTTTTGAGAAAAGATGGCCGACGAAGAAAAATATCGAATTCCCCTTTTCGATGGAAATAAATTCAGCAATTGGAAATTTCGTATGGAGACGTTGCTAGAAGAACTGAATCTTCTTGATTTTACTCAAAAATCGTATATTGAAGATAAGGCGAATCTGATGCCTGCGAAAGAACAGGAGGAGTTGGAAAAATTGGTGAAAAAGAACAATGTTATGTAAGTCTCAAATTATTCAGAGATTCGCGGATAGTCATTTGGAGTACGTGAAAAATAAAAAGACCGCGTTTGATTTATGGGAATCATTGTGTGTGACTTTCGAGAGAAAAGGAATTGCATGTCAGCTGTTAATTCGAAAGACGCTTTTACAAATGAAATTTAATCCAAGTACTGATACGCTTGCAAATCATTTCCTGAAATTCGACAAATTGATTCGCGAATTATGTCAAACTGGTGCTATCTTGAAGAAAATGACTTTGTTTGTCACCTACTCCTCACTATGCCCATAGAATTCGATGTGGTTGTAATGGCGATTGAAACCTTTTCGATGGATGTTTTAACAATTGGATTTGTAAATAATAGCTTACTAGACGAAGAAATGAAGAGAAAGGGGTTTGGTAGACGAACCAGAGGAAGCGGTCAGCATTTATCAGTGGTATTCTCGGCAACTGGGAAGGGAAGGAAACTTCTTCCTGGAAAACCTTCAAGCAACAAAATAGATTTTAAATTTAAATGCTATGAGTGTCAAGAAATTTGTTACAAGAGATCGGAATGTCCATATAGGAAAAACGAGAATTATTTAAAATCTTCAGCAAATCTGGCAAAGGATGAGGATTTTTGTTTTTCAGCAATGACGTTCTCATGTGTAGAAGGAAGGAATGAACTCATTTTCTGTCTGAACTCCGGAGCAACTGATCACTTGGCCTGTGCCAAAGCCGGATTAACAAATCTGCAGAGATTGGAGTAGCCAATCGTCGTCAATGTTGCAAGGTCAAAAACTACACTAAAAGCAGTGTATGGAGGTTTGGAAGCTACCATTAGAGAGAGAAATTCCGATAACGATTCAACGTGTTTTTGTCGTCCCAGGACTCAGCCACAATCTACTTTCAGTACGGAGTTTGGAAATGAAGGATTTGAAATTTCTTTTAGGAATGGACATGGGATCATCATGAAGAACGGAAAAACTGCAGCCATAGCAGAAGGAGGAAATTCAAATTTGTACAAGATCAAGTTGTACAGAACAAATTGGTCTGAAGTAAATCTTTGCCAAAGTCAGATTAAGGCACAGATTTGGCATCAGAGAATGGGACATTTGAATTATGAAAGTCTGAAGAAACTCAGGGACGAAGCAGTAGCAGTCAAGTACGACATGACATCTCCACCAAAGACCTGTGATATATGTGTTGAAGGGAAACAGGCAAAATTACCTCACAATCAACCACGTCATCGTGCTACTCGACCTTTGCAATTGGTGCACAGTGACTTTTTCGGTCCGGTCTCACCTTCATCATTTGATGGAAATAAATATTTGCTTACTTTTATCGAAGATTATTCTCATTTTACAACGGCATACCACCCACTTGAGGCGAAATCTGAAGTATTCAAGTACTTCAAAATTTTTAAGGCGATGTCAACAGCGCACTTTAATTTCAAATTAAGTCGATTTCGCTGTGACAACGGAAGGGAAGACATATCTAATGAGATAAAGTCGTATTTTGAAGAAGAAGGCATCCAGCACGAATTTACGATTCGTTACACACCACAACAAAATGGCGTAGCCGAGAGGATGAATCGAACAATAATCGAGCGAGCCAGATGCATGATCCTGACTTCAAAACTGGAAAAACTTTCTGGGCTGAAGCTACAATGCCTGCCGTTTATCTTATAAATACAAGTCCTACGTCATCATTGGGAGGAAGATTGCCAGCAACAGTTTGGGACGGACACCCGCCAAGTTTGACGAAACTGAAAGTATTCGGTTGTGTTGCATTCCTAAAAATTCCAGTGGAAATAGTGAGAGGTAAATTTGATTCGAGATCAAAGAGATGCTATATGATCGGGTACTGTGCAAATGGGTATAAATTATGCTATCCTGAAGAAAGAAAAAATTATATTTGGAAGAGGAGTAATTTTTAATGAAGGTAAATTTAGCTTTGAAAGGTCTTGTTCCGAAGATTGGCTGAGCAATGATGCAGGGTTGGAAAAACTATTGGAAAATCCCGTGGAGGACTTGACTGCTAGGAAGACTGACACAAGCAGCGATAAGGAAGAACTCTCGAAAGCAGAAGAAGAGGATTCAGCAAATCAACCGGAAGTACCAGGCACTTCAAGAAGTACGAGAAATAAAAGAAAAGCTCGACGTCTTGAAGACTACGTACTTACAGCTTAAAAATTTGGAATGGTTTGTTGACAACGTGCCAAATTCGTATGAGGAAATTCAAGGTCGTCTTGAGCAAAAGCACTGGGAAGAAGCTGTTCCGGAGGAGACCAATTCAGTTGAAAACAATACATGGAAACTTGTTGAACTTCCTCCAGGAAAACGCTCTGTCACAAGCAAATGGTTTTTTCGAATTAAGCGTGATACTAATGGAACCTAATGTTTAGTAGTCGTTTTTATCTAAATTGATTGAAATGAGGAGTGTTGCAATTTGACATTTAAATAACTTTGAAATATTCTCACTAGTTGAGAACCGAACGTTAAGTTTTATCTAGGAACTGTTGACTATTCCGAATCTGACTTTTAATTTGTTTTTTCTCATTCTGATGGTAACTCTTTAAATAAATGCAGGAATTGTGCTCTGTTAATCTTTCAATAAATATTTTTGTACAAAGTGTAACGATAATATCCAGTGTTTTTTCATCGTGTCGTAGCTTGACATGAAATCATTTAGAATCAATACAAATAATATTTCGTTAACATATAAAGCGACGCCTGTAGTTCAAGCTAATATTAATATTTGAAGATACTAATCATAGTAGTCCTTGCATATAACAAATCTTAGTATAAAAGGCGGCCCAAAACAGGAGGTATTCATTCTGGTCCCAACAGTCGTCGGTATGGGTATTCACCGTATCGACTGCTGTTCGAATTGGAGTCTGGGTAGGTTTAAATCACCATATACCGTATAAAACTTGAAGGTTTACATCCCAAGTTACCTATTGGTAATTTCACATTGGATTTCGACTCCAGGGATGTTATAGTGCAGGTTTCCGCGGCATTTTAAGCACTTTTGGAATTAGAGTCTGGGTAGGTTTTCACCGCTAAATACATACACATTAAACAAATGAGCGACGGATATAGATTTAAAAAGCTATTGTTAATACAGAACCTGGTGCTCTTTGCCACCATTTTGATAAATATTCAGTTTTTCTTCTCAACATTCTTCTTGCAGATAATAGAAGAAAAAAGGAGAAGAAGATACAGTTTTAGATTTCGTTAAATTGTTTAATTTTGTTATTGTTCTATTGTTTGTAAACTGTAGTGAATTTTATGATTTTTCCTGAAGGAAACTTTGAATAAAATTGTTATGTTCATTTAAAACAAATGTGTTTCAAGCTGTAGATCATAGATCCAAAGCCTTCCAGTTCACTCTTTCAGGTGTACTCAGATTACAGCTATAAGACCCTCTAATATTTATGCTACAGGTAAGAAGCTGCAATATATTGGTCCTCCGAGCCAGATATATCTGCAGCCAAACACGTTTGTTGAGCAAAAATAAAGTAAAAGAAATCTAAGTGTATTTTCAATTTGAACTACAGTTGAAATACCAACTTAACAAAATGTTGGTTACATTAAATATTTTGTCCTCCTTAAAAACTTCGCTCGAAAAAGCCCAGATAAAGCATTCAAAGACAGGTGATAACAGAAAAACTCCTAGATATTTATCAGGTCCTACAGAACAGATCTGCAAAGACTGGCTAGAATTCCAAACAAATTATTTTGCTATAAAAACAACAGAAGAAAGGGTTATAGAGTTGATAAAAAATATAAGAAAAATCAAATTTATGACTTTCGAAAAATGATTTTTCGTTTTCCTCGGAGTACTGGAATAGTTCCTTGCAGAAAAAGCGCCAAAGGCAAAACAAGTCGATGCAACCAAAACCCTGGATAAACTTCAACCTGAAGGGAAGGTTGAAGTAAACGGCCACGTATCCTTCCGAAGTTTAATGGAAGCTATAAAACAAGGGGATCCATGATATGTACAGCTCACTCATCCAGATGTGCAAAAATTGCAATAACTTAAGTCATGTTGAACGAGTAATTAAACAATTCGATATTATCATATCAAACTGTACTGCCACATGGCAAACGTTAATTGACCACTACAATAATAACCGAGTTTTTAAAACGGCTCAATTGAAGGAACCTTTTAGCCAATTCCCGAAGGAGAGGAATCACAATGAGCATAAAGGATATCTTAAACAACACTGCCTGAGCTTAAAGCTTTAGACATTAATACGACGGACTGGGATCCGATAATCATTTTTCTTGTGGTACAACGGTTACCTTAAGGGGGAAGATACCTGTAAAATTTTGACAAAAAACATTTTTTTTTTGTCATAAAATGTTAGTATGACCCTTTAAGATTATGTCACAAAAATTGTGGAATGTGATATCATGTATTTCTTAGATTATAGCGTATTAACCGTGACGCCTCTATTGTTTACGTTCGAGCGCTGACGCAGGCATAGTAAGCGGTCGACACTCTTTACCTGTCTCTTAAATTCCCTTACCTTTTAGCCTTTGTATTGATGAAAATTTCAAATTCGTCAAGCACGACAACAGCAACTTGCCGAACAAAATGAGTTATACTAATCTACAGAACGACCAGTATACGGCGCTGAAATCGCCGATTAATTGGTAAGTCGCTATAATCATTCAATCTTCCAGTATTTAAACTTTAAACGAATTTTTCTCGAAACCATATTTTTAGAATTTGCTAACACGATAACTCAAAATATTATTGATGAATCTTCCTGAGATGTTGCACCTATCTTTTTAATAGCATTATTTATCATATGAACTTACATATTTTTGAAAATTTGTTTAAAAAGTAATTTTTTCGAAGCAAGAACAGTCGAAAAATTCGATAAAAAATTCTTTTTCTCGAGTGTTTTATTTGACGAAAAAAAAATTTTTTTCACTCAGTTTTAGGTTCATCTGGAAATTATGGTAATAATAAATAAAAAAAATTTGGTTTTTCACTTTCATAGCAATAGAACCGAAGCTACAATGTCAGCAGTTTGAGACGTCTGACTGTGACCTTCCCGGAAGAAGTTAGTGTACATCCGCCATTTTTAACAATTAAAATAAAATAAAAATGTTTTGTATTATTTTAAAGTATAAATAAATCACATGCTAATTTTCAAAAATATATAATAACTCCTCCATTTCAAAAAAACCTATTAATGAAAATCAAGCAAAATTTGAGTATTTACAGGTATCCCCCCCTTAAGAAACACGTAGGCAATTGGAACAAAACATCTCCAATCAAAGAGAAATGCCCAAGCTAAAACAACTATACTACTTTCTTGAATCAAGGTTTGCAACACTAGAAGCCACATATGATTCAAGCAAAAAGTTATCTCTCAACAAAGCGAGAAAGACATCCAACTATCATATCAAATACCAAGCAAGTTGCATCATATGAAAAGAAAACCATCGTCTCAAGGCATGCAACAGATTTGAAGCATTACAATCGATTGCTAAGCGGGATATTTTGTGGAAACAAAAGATCTGTGTTCAATGCCTTGAGAAACACGATTCTAGGAACTGTCGAGTAGCGAATCGTTGCGTACTCTGTGAAGAATCACATGCATTAACAAAATGCAGTACATTTAAACAATTGTCCAAAGTGAACAAAAGGAAAGTTATAGCCAAGAACAACTTATGCTATAACTGTATAAAGAAAAGTAAAAATAGCACGTCCTAGATATAATACATGTTTTAAACTTGGTAAGCGCAATCATGCTTTGTTGCATGAAGAAGCCAGCAATGAAACGAAGAATGGGATAACAAACCGTGCTTCATCACAACAAACTAAATCCAACTGCTATTCCAACAGAAACCAGATACAAGCATCGATGGCAACAGCTTTGGTAACTATTAAAAGCAACACGGGGATCTCTTTGAAAGGCCGTGCTGTACTAGATCTGGGTTCTCAAAGTTCTTTCGTAACAGAAACCACATTTCAGGCATTACGAAGCAAAGGAGATCCGGAATACCTACAGATTGCTGTCCTTGGATCAACAAAGCTAACAACTTCACGAAAGGAGGTTTCATTCATTTTGCAGTCAAACACAACGTAGTTAGAATTACCAATGAAAGCCTACGTCAATAAAAAAATAACTAACGTAGTTCCTCTTACAAATCTGTCAATAAGAGAGTCTAAACTCATTAAGGCTTTACAGTTGGCAGTCCCAGAATATTTCAAGCCTGGACATGATGATTTATTGCTTGGAGTAAATGTATATTCGAAAATAGTTCGAGGCAGCTTTATCTATGGAGCGCCGGCAGCACAAAAAACAGAATTAGGATGGATCCTTTTCGGAGAAATACCATCTTATGGGAACAACTTAAACAACTCTAGTTTTCCGGCCTGTATTAATGAAAGCCTCACTCTTGAAACACTGAGCAATCAATTACAAAGATTTTGGGAGTGTGAAGAAGTAACTAGTAGGCGCTATTCAGAAGAAGAAGAAAAATGTGAACGATTTTATATAAAAACCGTAAGTCGTTTGTCAACAGGAGAGTATCAAGTGCGCCTTCCCTTCAAAAATACCCCAAACCTAGGGGATTCGAAGAGACAAGCCATGTCAAGGTTCCTGCAGCTGGAGAGAAAACTGACCTTAAAACAAGACCTTTACAAAGAATACTCTGATTGCATCAATGATTATAAACAGTGCGGCCACATGGTTCCAATACCAGATGAACACAGTTCTTCACAACTATTATTACATGCCGCATCACGCAGTAATAAAGGAGAGTACAACGACGAAACTACGAGTAGTATATGACGATTCCGCTAAGTCGGGGAATGGGGAGAAGCCTAAATGAACAAATGTTGAATGGCCCTACCATGCAAACCAAGCTGTTTTCAACACTATTAAGTTGACGGAAACATAAGAGGGTATTTCTTATGAAATCTCAAAATTTGAGATATTATTGAAATTTTTTTTTTTTTTTTATAAAATTAGATATTTTTTGCAGAGATCAGAAAAGTTGCTTTTAGAGATCTGTCCAGGGGTATTGGTCTTCAATATTTTTGTATATAACCTATAAAAAATGAGGTTTTAAAAAATAAATAAATGAGGGAATAATAAATGCAGTGAGGGAATGACTGTGAGGGAATGACGAATTTTAACTTAAGCTATTTCGAATATGTATTTTACTCCCAAAAACGCATAAAACCAACAAATTTTAATGATAGATATTAAAATGCTTAATACATTCATGTAACGTGAGGTAATGATTGTCATAAATTTAACTTTTAACAATTTTTCGCAAAATACTTTTTTACACGAACTCACCTACGGTTGAGAAGAAATCGCCATCTTGAATCATTTGAGAGTGTTGCCAGGTACTAAAAACTTAAGGTTGCGTTCCTAAATATCGTTTGACACGTTCAGAAATCGAATATTCGTAATAGGATGAGGGAATGATTTTATTTGGCGGGACATATTTAAAATCGAATTATTGTTTTTATAAATTCGTTGTTGTAAGATGGAAGCTTTTATAGACAATAACAAACATCTTTCTTATATATTTGCATAATTTTATTATTAAGAATATTGATATATTTCAGATAAATAGTCATTTTAGTAATATTTTTGAACTAAGGGACAAGGTGAGGGAATGATTTTCACGGTAACAAAGTAGCCATATCTTTTTTTTCTTTAGTGGTAATACGTTTTCATTTTAAACAATAGCGGTATAGACAGCGTACATTCAAATAAAAAAAAGACTTATGTAGTTAATGCATATGACTCGGCACTAATGGCTCGGGAATCAAATTTCGAAATATGATGAGAAATACCCAAGAATGCTATGACAGCGGATATACAAAAAATGTATAGGATGATTAAAATTCATCCAGAAGATAGGTAATATCAACGAATTTTATAGAGAGATAATACATCAACACAAGTTAGAGAATTCGACCTGACTACAGTGACGTTCGGAACAAAGTCTGCTCCATATCTTGCCATTCGGACGCTTCACCAAGTGGTTCAAAACGAAAACACTAGTTGCCCATAAACTTCAAAGGTGGTTTGGCGGAATTTTTACGTTGATGATGTCATCACGGGCGTTGATAATATTCAGCAAGGAAAGGAACTGCAAGCTGAACTACATATTTCTGTTATTTAAATCAGGAGGTTTCTGTTTGCGCAAATGGGCAGCAAATAATGACGATTTTTTGAAACACCTTCCAGAAAATGACAGAGAGATTCAGCTTCCGTTAAAGTTGTATGAAGCCAAGCTAATTAAAGCATTGGGAATTTGCGGCCATCCAGCTTTAGATTATTTTTCATACGTGATAGATCCAGAAGAATTTAATAAGCCTCATGTCTCTAAACGAAACATACTATCGGAAATCGCAAAATTGTACGATCCTCTGGGTTGGCTGGCACCTTCAGTAATAGTAAGCTTTGCGCTGCAGTCTTGAGTCAGCTCGTTGCGAAGGTCAAAAAGGAGATGGATCTTAAGAACATACAGTGCTATTGCTGGAGTGATTCTAAAATTGTTTTATCATGGTTGAACAAGCCTCCTCATCACTGGCAGGTATTCGTTGCTAATCGGGTGGGGGTGATACAATCTAATAAATAAGGGAATATACTGCAATTATGTCCCATCAAAGGATAACCCAGCTGATTTAGCAACTCGCGGTATAACCCCAAAAAATTTGGTAGACTGTTCAACCCGGAAGGGACCAAATTGACTGCGGAAAAAGGATAGAGGATGGGAAACTACTCAGATGCGGGATATTGAAACAATAACAGAAAAAAGAACAATGGAAAGTACAGTATTCACAACATGGATGATGTCCAATTAAAAGGATTTTCATCATTTGAAAGATTAACACACGTTACTGCACATTGCGTAAGATTTGCAAAGAACTGCAGAAATAAAAAGACACGATTTATAGGGAAATTGACTGCAGCGAAGATTGCAATAGTTCGATATGTGCAAGAATGAACATTTCTTGAGGAATGTACAAGACTAAATTCAACCCAATGATTGCATAATCTAGCACATTACTCAAGTTATTTCCATTCATATATAACGAAGGAGTTGTGCGAGTTGGAGGAAGGCTCGCAAAATCAATGTTCCCACTTAGTAGTAAACGTCCAATGATATTACCAAAATTGCGGCATTTTTCAGATTTGCTTATCGAATATTTCCATAAAACCTCTTTACATGGTGGACCACAACTATTGAACACTATGAGATTCCATGGGTATTGGATAATTAATGGCATGCACACTATTAAAAGCAAAATACATAAATGCGTAAAATGCAAACTGTATATGAATAGACCGTTGGCACAAGTTATGGGAGAGCTACCAGCTGAACATTTGCGTATTCATTCGCATGGCGGTTAATGCTATGCATGTGGAAGTAGAATCAGACCTCACAAATGATGGTTTCTTGGCCGCATTAAAAGTCTTCACTGCTAGAAGGGGCCATGGATCATGGTACGACCTTTGTAGGGACAACCAAACAGTTCCAAAAGGATATAAGGAATGCAGTCGAATTTGTCGCACAAAAGACAAAATTAGATGGAATAGAATAGCACTTTAAGCCACCGTACGCCCCACATATGGGAGGACTTTGGGGGGCTGCTGTAAAAGGAACAAAATTACATATAAAAGGAAATTTCGAGGGCATTTCGCTCACGTTGGAAGATTAAACACCCTTCTAACACAAATGGAGGCTTGTGTCAATTCCAGATCTCTCACTGCAATATATGGAGACCCAACAAACTTGGAACTATTAACCCCCGGTCATTTTTTGATAGGCAAAGCTCTATTGTCTCCTCCAGAACTTGTGATGAATGATCAAAGATCATCTATAACCAACAGATGGAAACACATTCAACAATTAAGACAGGTTTTCTGGAAAATATGGAGCAATGAATATCTGTTTGATTTGCAAAAACGACAAACGTGGAATTCATGTAGGCCAAACTTAAGGAGTTAAGGCAAGTTGTAATTGTAAAAGATGAGAAACTACCGCCACAAAACTGGCAAATAAGTCGAATAGAAAAAGTCCATCCTGGCATGGATGCGAAAATTCGAGTAGTTACTATAGCGACAAAAAATAACATTACACAAAAACTAATTAATAAAATAATTCCTGTACTAGTGGAAAGTAAAGAAAGGATGGAGGACGCGTTTCAAATCACCGAAGAAGACAAAAGGTTTGGGCTCAGAACTCCTGCGCTACTACTGCCAGGAGCTCTGTCGCCAACACCGGGGAAAACTATAAACTGGGTTGCGCGAAAGGACATGAAGGAGTAAACGGGAACCCCAAGGAAGAAACCCAGGGAAAGACATCGAACACAACTAAGAATGTGGACAGGAAAAAAGAGGATTTTGGAGGAATCTGCAGCTCCCGCGTCAAGATCTGTGGCAAATGTACTGGGAACACCTGAGCTGCTGGTGAGATACACCAGCTGTTCCCGGGAGGGGAATTGAAGCAGAACCATGCCTCTGCCCCTCTCGTGACACCATCAGCGACCATCCCTGTACCAGAGGAAGGACCAAAAAAGTGTAACAAGAGGACCGGAACAACTCGGGGAAGCCACCGCGTAGGGATGCAGAGAAGACATACGAAACAGCTCAGGGCTACGACCTCACGACGAGAGAACGCGAGTCCAGTTTAAGATTACACAAAACGATCTTCAGCGGAACCCTTATGCAGAAATAAGACCCTCAAAACGAAAGCGGTACACGGTCTTCCTGGAACGAGGAGTAAAAGTTAGGATGACAATGAAGGGGTCCAAAATTGTCTGGTTGAACTTTACCAAGGACTAGTAAGTACACATACACTTCATAGTTGAGGGGGAAGAATGTCGCACCTCGACATGGAATCATTCATCATCATATTGGATTCCGCTTGCAGGGATGTTAAAGTGCAGGTTTCTACCGCAATTTAAGCATTTTTCGACTTAGAGCCTACGCATGTTTTTACCGCTACATACACACACATACACATTAAACAAATTAGCGCATGAAAACACAATGGGCGTGTTGATAAATTCAGATATCCTTGATAGCATTAAACCACATTTGAGGTGCAGATCCCGAGTGTCATCAATACCAGAGATTTTAAAGTTAGCCGCTGTTGTCCGATTTTTTGCCGAAGGCGGCTTTCAGCAAGCGGTTGGACAAGATTTTGAGATAGGCGTTGCTCAATCGACTTTTTCTGAAATTTTAACGGAAATGTTAAGTGTATTTGAAAACCACATCAACGGAAAATGGATTAATTTTGAAATGACCAATGAAGAGAAAAGGGAAATAAAGCAACATTTCTACAGTGTTAGCGGCTTCCCTGGTGTGATTGGATGTGTCGACGGTAGTCATATACGGATAAAATCTCCAAGCGAAAACGAGCATTTCTATTTTAACCGAAAGGGCTTCCATAGCATCAACTGCATGATAGTAAGAGCATGATAGTAAGATATAAGTAATATTGCCGCCTTAAGGCAAATTGTTTGTTTTCAGGTATGTGATCATTTGATGCGTATACGAGCAATTGCACGACAATCCCAGTTGATCAGGCACGGTTTAGAAGAAAACCCGTTTGGAATGTCACTTTTGGGGGCTGTCGCCTACAATTGCTGAGATATGGCCGATTGTTTGGTTTATACCTTGAAATTCATGCAAAATACGTTATCTGAGCACGACAATCCCAGTTGATCAGGAACGGTTTAGAAGAAAACCCGTTTGGAATGTCAATTTTGGGGGCTGTCGCCTACAATTGTTGAGATATGGCCGATTGGTTGGTTTATACGTTGAAATTCATGCAAAATACGTTATCTGAGCACGACAATCCCAGTTGATCAGCCACGGTTTAGAAGAAAACCCGTTTGGAATGTCACTTTTGGGGGCTGTCGCCTACAATTGCTGAGACATGGCCGATTGGTTTGTTTATACCTTGAAATTCATGCAAAATACGTTATCTGAGCACGACAATCCCAGTTGATCAGGCACGGTTTAGAAGAAAACCCGTTTGGAATGTCAATTTTGGGGGCTGTCGCCTACAATTGCCGAGATATGGCCGATTGGTTGGTTTATACCTTGAAATTCATGCAAAATACGTTATCTGAGCACGACAATCCCAGTTGATCAGGCACGGTTTAGAAGAAAACCCGTTTGGAATGTCACTTTTGGGGGCTGTCGCCTACAATTGCTAAGATATGGCCGATTGGTTGGTTTATACGTTGAAATTCATGCAAAATACGTTATCTGAGCACGACAATCCCAGTTTATCAGGCACGGTTTAGAAGAAAACCCGTTTGGAATGTCAATTTTGGGGGCTGTCGCCTACAATTGCTGAGATATGGCCGATTGGTTGGGTTATACCTTGAAATTCATGCAAAATACGTTATCTGAGCACGACAATCCCAGTTGATCAGGCACGGTTTAGAAGAAAACCCGTTTGGAATGTCAATTTTGGGGGCTGTCGCCTACAATTGCTGAGATATGGCCGATTGGTTGGTTTATACCTTGAAATTCATGCAAAATACGTTATCTGAGCACGACAATCCCGGTTGATCAGGCACGGTTTAGAAGAAAACCCGTTTGGAATGTCACTTTTGGGGGCTGTCGCCTACAATTGCTGAGATATGGCCGATTGGTTGGTTTATACCTTGAAATTCATGCAAAATACGTTATCTGAGCACGACAATCCCAGTTGATCAGGCACGGTTTAGAAGAAAACCCGTTTGGAATGTCACTTTTGGGGGCTGTCGCCTACAATTGCTGAGATATGGCCGATTGGTTGGTTTATACCTTGAAATTCATGCAAAATACGTTATCTGAGCACGACAATCCCAGTTGATCAGGCACGGTTTAGAAGAAAACCCGTTTGGAATGTCAATTTTGGGGGCTGTCGCCTACAATTGCTGAGATATGGCCGATTGGTTGGTTTATACCTTGAAATTCATGCTTTCGAACTATCACTTTATCACAATGTGCCCCTAAAATTATTTTTAACAGGCTTTTTTACCGTTTCATTGCATATTTTGCTTTTAATACACGATATTATTTTTTATAATTGCCTTTCGATTATGGACGATTTTAAGGACCTTGAAATATGGGAAGTCGAGGAGCACTATAAGAAATTGAATTACCTGTTAATCGAGCTCATCGGTGAAGAAGAGGAGCCTTCACAAAAGGAACTTTCACAAAAAGAAATTTCACAAGAAGAAGCTTCAGAAGAGGAAGCTTCACAAGAAGAAGCTTCCCAAGAGGAAGCTTCACTAGAGGAAGCTTCACTACAGGAACCTTCAGGAGAGCAACCTCTACTAGAGGAGCCTTCACAAGAGAGATCTGCCCAAGAGGAGTCTTCACAAGAAGGACCTTCACAAGAGGGTCCTCCACAAGAAGGACCGACACAAAAAGGAACTTCAGAAGAGGGAGCTCAACAAGAGGGACCTCCGCAACAGGGAACTCAAACAGAAAGAGCTCCACAACAAGGACCTACACTACAAGAAACTCAAACCAAGGGACTATCACACGACGAACCTCCAAAAGAAGGAACTCAAACAGAGGAACCCCAACAACAAGGAACTCAAGCAGAGGGACTTCCACAAGAGGGACATTCACAAAACGAACCTCCAAATCAAGAAACTGAAACAGAGGCACCCCCACAAGAAATTCAAACAGAGGGACCTCCACAACAAAGGAGCTAAAACAGACGGACCTCCAAAGCAAGAAACTCAAACCAAGGGACCTCCCCAAAATGGATCTTCAAAAGAAGAACCTCCAAAACAAGGGACTCAAACAGAGGAACCTTCACAACAGGACCTGCACAAGGCGAAGCTCCAAAACAAAATACTCAAACAGAGGCACCCCCACAAGAAATTCAAACAGAGGGACCTCCACAACAAAGGAGCTCAAACAGACGGACGTCCAAAACAAACTTTCTATGAAAATCTTTGACTAGTCCATATGCGAATATTGGTTTTGCGAACATAGAGATTGGAAGTGAAAGTTTGACGATGAACTGTAGTGGATGTACTTGGGTTTTATAATCGCCTGCAAATTTGTTTTTCCAAATCTAGTTAAACGTTGGAAGGTGGAATTTTGATGACAAGTTTTCCATTCTTTAGGAGGCTCTACTCTCGTTTAAAAAGAGTTGCAATGAAGGACCTAAATCTTGCTGAGCCTACGCGATGTTTAATTGATGCGGAATCTGTAGCGTAGGCTAAAGTTACTGAGAAATCCCAGTTCTATACAAATTAAAATGAACGATTTCTTCAACAATTTTCCGTAGATAAAGATAGTTGATTATTTAATTTATGGATTGTGGGTTAATGGACAATACATTAAATATTATACAGCGTTTCTAACAAATCCGCAACCAATGTTTTCGTAAACTAAAACTATGCTCAAATTTCCTTTCGAGACATTGTAATCGTAAATAGGAAATATGACTATTTAACAAAATGTAGTTTTTTTATTAAAATGAAAAATAGACTTAGTACTAAATATATCCTTAGTATATATGTATTTAGCGGCGCTCAATAAATGTTAAGATAAGTTTATAAAACTTTCTGATATTTGTAACTTTCAAACACGAACATAAAGTTTTTAATTAAAAAGGGATATTTTCGTTACTTCATATAAAACAAAAGAGTATTTTGTTGGGTTGTGTTGATGTTATGTTTTTAATGCCGATTACATTTTGCGATAAACACTTTTGAATCACAGGATACAAGTTCGTATAAGGAACAAAACGCATTTATAGGTAATAATTACCTAAGTATCTACGCAATGTCAATACAAGGAGTATTATTTTCTCCAATGAATATTTAAAAACAAGGAAAAATTTAAGAAACAATAATTGCTTTCTTTTTAAGAACATAAATAAATACTTTATTTTCCTCTCTAGGTCACCAAAGTTTCAATCGGCCCGGTTTTTAAACGGGAGCATCGCCTTGAAGGGATGAGAAATTAAATTTTAACAATGAACTATATTGAGTTGATACGGAACTCATATTTAAAAAAACATTTTATGTGTATTGTATTGTTTATTTATTATTATACTTATTTAATCATACGGCACAATTGATAAACACAAATATGTAATATCATAATTGATTAAAATCTTTTGGCTTGAGTTGTATTATTAGCGTGATATTTGATCCCGCCTTACAGATTTGAGAACTTTGATTAATTTTAGCTCTTCATGTTAACACTATCAATACTACAAGTTATTACTCAATATCTTTGTATAAATCTTTAGTTTTTAATTGAAATGAAATATTATTATTATTGACATATTTGCCCTAATTGAAATGAGGGTACATCTTAATTCTTTTTTGGAAAATTCCTGGATTTAAATATCGTATTTAGGATATCAACTAAAAATCACATCTTTATGTGCAAATATTTCAGATGTCATGGGGATTTTGGTCCCTTGCTTATGGCTCTTTGAGCGCTAAATTCTCAGAGTGTCGAAAGGTATATATCGAATTGGAATAAGATTGAAAATAAGAACAATGTTAAATATACTATATGCATGTATATATCTTTTGGCCACCCTAAAAATGGTAATTCTCCTCACTGAAGAAAACCAAACATTTGCGACACCTTTCTAATCAACGCAACAATATAATTAAAGTTCACTTTCTTGTAGACCCCTTGCTTATATTAACATTATGCTATTTTGACAGCTTTTATTCTTTAATAACATACACTTTAATTATAAACAGCAAACATACGATACATTGTTATTCCCTATTTGTCAGTAAGGCTGGAGCTCATATTTTGGCTGTTTTTAAATTCTATTTCTAACTCGGAAGTGCCTACAAGCACTTCAAAAAGGCTCGGGCTGGTTTCAAGTTAATTATAATTATCGCGGTTGCCAACACATAGTTCTAACCAGCCCAAGAAGTGAGGAGGTACATCGGTTTTTAAAAATGATGTCATCGTGATGAATGCCGCATTTTTTAACCGATTTTGCATATGCATTTATTGGTTCGATATTTACCATATATAGATCATATTAAACACTTAGAGAGTTTTGTTGAATACGAAGGGGAAACTTTCAACTCGATATATTCCCGAATAAATTTTGATTAAATATAGTTCACACATTCCCTCAGCTATATTCGCAAACAGGGTGGATCAGTCAAGGGGATGGTAAATTCAGCATTACATTCGCTTTTGATTCAAATACGTTTCCACTTGATTTCAATATGTTTTTCTCTCCTTGTAAGAGGAAAAACCTCACATATCTTGTTAAAATTCTATATTAAAACATAAATAAGATATTAATAAGAAAATTAACATGTAATTTGCTTTAACAACGGGAACTAAGAGCAGCACGGTAAGGACATCTTACGAATAAAATTTTAAACACAAAATTAAAGAAAATACTGATTAAAATCAGTTTCTTCTTATTTTCGTACAGGATTTGCTAACTTTATGGTAATTGCTCTTCTGTACCTGTCATAAAATAATAGTTCACACTTAATACTGGAAAATTTGTTTCTCTATTTGCAATTCGAGGAAGTTACATTAACGTGTTGTCACAATGCGCACTCGCGCTGTACGGACCCTTAAAGGTCTAGCGGACCATATAGACTATTATATTAAACACAACTATACATAATATATAATAGAAACTGTTCTATTTCTGTTTGCGTTTGCTTAAATGTGTAAGTTCACATAGGTCATTCAAAGTGGTTAGATCGAGATCTAACCAGTATTACTTTTGCCACTGGATAGCAGATAAAAATTATCGCCTGTATTACGAATACTCGGGCACGTAGAAAAGGATTGTTTAAGTTACGCGGTTGCTGACGTGTAAAGAAAACAATAGTCGTCCTTATAACTGGTTTACGGGTTCAAAAGTCAAACGGACAAATTACCAGTGATAATACGGGTTTACAGCTCAGATAGAAAATGTGCACCTGTATTGCGGGTCGAAGGATACTTTGTTAAAATTGCCCACATACATGCAAACCTGTAGGCCGAACCTTGTTGGAGTGCGGGTAGATACTTCCCAGGTAGAAATGGGATTTAAAAACGGGCAAAATATCAGCTTCAGCCTTACTGAGAAAGAGGGAATAAAACATATCGACGGTTAACTGTTTTATCAAAGAAGAAAAACATTAAAAAAAAATACTATAGTCCTAATATAATCAAGGACTCTAAAAGAAATTGAACCTCAGTTACGTTTTTGCATTGATTATAAACGTATCGCAAAAATGTGGTTTGATTCAGTGAGGAGCATTAAAACGTTTATGATGCCCGAAAAACATATACACACATATAATATGTTTAACATTGGTAATTTTTCCAATCTTAGTCCAATTAGATAAACACCATTCGACGCACTGCGAATTGGGCGCTCAAAGGGCCATAAACAAGGCATCAAAATCACCATGATATCTTAAACATATACACATAGAAATGTGATTGTTTAGATCGTATCCTAAATACGATATTTAAGTCGAGCTAGTTTCCAAGGAAGAATTAAAATTTACCCTGATTTCCAAGGCTGCCATTGTGACAATAATAGTAATATGGCATGTATTTCAATTAAAAACAAAAGTGCGTAAATTGATATAATTGTATAGCAATAACTGGTAGCAATGAAACATTGGCAGCTAAAATTACCCAAAGTTGTTAAATCTGTAAGTCGTGATAAAATCTTACGATAACAATACAATTCAACCCAATAAAAAGTAACCAATTCCGAAACTATTTGTTTTTCAATTGGGCCGTGTAATTTAATATAATATTAAATAATTTTATGAAATATTTTGTTAAGCGCACTTTTCGTTGCGATATACATACATATATATAAATAACACCACATGAACGTAAATAACACCCGTGCGAAATCGGGCCAGGTCGGTACCTTTAACAATAATATGACGTCTTTATGTATTTAAACATAAATCTTTATTTATTATAAACAAAATATTATTATACATTTTATATATGGTGCAACGATTGCTGGGAAATACAAACTGGCTGAGAAATCAAACAAAATGATTTCTTCAAAAATTTCCCACTACGAAGATGAGAAATGATTATTTTTATTATTGATTTATAAATTTATTTCTGGAACTGAAAAGACGGTGACTGAAACGATTGACCAACTGAAATGGACTGCGAGAAAGTCTGTCCGATGAAATAAATATTTGACACTCACTCGCAAAGCCTACTACTTATCATATTTGAAACAAAGTGGCAACGCAAAGCCTACTATTTGTAACTCAGTCTCAAAGCCTTCTACTTCGACCTAAAGATTTAAAGCAGATGATAGACACAGGTTATTGGAGGATAACAATAAAAATAGAAAAGTAAGAGTAAGTCTGTAGTACGCTGTAGTAGTTCCCGAGGTGGATTGTTGAAATGAGTTATATAGTTGAAAAATGAAAACTTTCTATGAAAATCTTGACTAGTCCATATGCGAATATTGGTTTTGGAAACATAGAGATTGGAAGTGAAAGTTTGACGATGAACTGTAGTGGATGTACTTGGGTTTTATAATCGCCTGCAAATTTGTTTTTCCAAATCTAGTTAAACGTTGGAAGGTTTAATTTTGATGACAAGTTTTCCATTCTTTAGGAGGCCCCACTCTCGTTTAAAAAGAGTTGCAATGAAGGACCTAAATCTTGCTGAGCCTACGCGATGTTTAATTGATGCGGAATCTGTAGCGTAGGCTAAAGTTACTGAGAAATCCCAGTTGTAAACAAATTAAAAGGAATGATTTCTTCAATAATTTTCCGTCGATAAAGATAGTTGATTATTTAATTTATGGATTGTGGGTTAATGGACAATACATTAAATATTATACAGCGTTTTTAACAAATCCGCAACCAATGTTTTCGTAAACTAAAACTATGCTCAAATTTCCTTTCGAGACATTGTAATCGTAAATAGGAAATATGACTTTTTAACAAAATGTAGTTTTTTTATTAAAATGAAAAATAGACTTAGGGCCTCTTTCACGAACTCCAAGTAAAGTAGCAAGTAGGCTAGCCGCCAGTTAAAGTCACCAGTAACTACGCCTACGAATTTCACAATCATTGAGTAATATTAGCCGATGAATAAAGTAGCCCGTAACTTACTTGCCAGTCCGTCTGCCAAGTAACGTATTTAACTGACGAGTAGCAGTTGTCATTTGTGTATTATTAAATATTTATCCACGAATATTTTTAATCACCGCAACACGAAAATTAATAATACGCGATTCAAAACTATAAAACTGGACGTAATACTGAACGAATTAACGCCTGGTTTCTTACGATATTTCACTTAACGAATAAGTCCTTACTTGAAATCATGATTTCGTTTGTGAAATTGATAGAAGTTACCCGTGACTTTTACTTGCCAATTAGCGTTACTTGAAAAGTAACTAATCAACACTTTACTTGGAGTTCGTGAAAGAGGCCCTTAGTACTAAATATATCCATAGTATATATGTATTTAGCGGCGCTCAATAAATTTTAAGATAAGTTTATAAAAATTTCTGATATTTGTAACTTTCAAACACGAACATAAAGTTTTTAATTAAAAAGGGATATTTTCGTTACTTCATACAAAACAAAAGAGTATTTTGTTGGGTTGTATTGATGTTATGTTTTTAATGCCGATTACATTTTGTGATAAACACTTTTGAATCACAGGATACAAGTTCGTATAAGGAACAAAACGCATTTATAGGAAATAATTACCTAAGTATCTACGCAATGTCAATACAAGGAGTATTATTTTCTCCAATGAATATTTAAAAACAAGGAAAAATTTAAGAAACAATAAATTGCTTCCTTTTTAAGAACATAAATAAATACTTTATTTTCTTCTCTAGGTCACCAAAGTTTCAATCGTCCCGGTTTTTAAACGGGAGCATCGCCTTGAAGGGATGAGAAATTAAATTTTAACAATGAACTATATTGAGTTGATACGGAACTCATATTTAAAAAAACATTTTATGTGTATTGTATTGTTTATTTAATATTACACTTATTTAATCATACGGCACAATTGATAAACACAAATATGTAATATCATAATTGATTAAAATCTTTTGGCTTGAGTTGTATTATTAGCGTGATATTTGATCCCGCCTTACAGATTTGAGAACTTTGATTAATTTTAGCTCTTCGTGTTAATACTATCAATACTACAAGTTATTACTCAATATCTTTGTATAAATCTTTAGTTTTTAATTTAAATGAAATATTATTATTATTGACATATTTGCACTCATTGAAATGAGGGTACATCTTAATTCTTTTTTGGAAACTTCCTGGATTTAAATTTCGTATTTAGGATATCAACTAAAAATCACATCTTTATGTGCATATATTTCAGATGTCATGGAGATTTTGGTCCTTTGCTTATGGCTCTTTGAGCGCTAAATTCTCAGAGTGTCGAAAGGTA
This sequence comes from Tolmerus cingulatus, assembly GCA_959613345.1. Classification (NCBI taxonomy): domain Eukaryota; kingdom Metazoa; phylum Arthropoda; class Insecta; order Diptera; family Asilidae; genus Tolmerus; species Tolmerus cingulatus. The sequence goes on from CAUIJO010000084.1 coordinate 438,651, forward strand.
TATGTCGAATTGGAATAAGATTGAAAATAAGAACAATGTTAAATATACTATATGCATGTATATATCTTTTGGCCACCCTAAAAATGGTAATTCTCCTCACTGAAGAAAACCAAACATTTGCGACACCTTTCTAATCAACGCAACAATATAATTAAAGTTCACTTTCTTGTAGACCCCTTGCTAATATTAACATTATGCTATTTTGACAGCTTTTCTTCTTTAAGAAAATGCACTTTAATTAGAAACAGCAAATATACGACACATTGTTATTCCGTATTTGTCAGTAAGGCTGGATCTCATATTTTGGCTGTTTTTAAATTCTATTTTTAAATCGGAAGTGCCTACAAGCACTTCAAAAAGGCTCGGGCTGGTTTCAAGTTAATTATAATTATCGCGGTTGCCAACATATAGTTCTAACCAGCCCAAAAAGTGAGGAGGTACATCGGTTTTTAAAAATGATTTAGTCATCGTGACAAATGCCGCATTTTTTAACCGATTTTGCATATGCATTTATTGGTTCGATATTTACCATATATAGATCATATTAAACAATCACAGAGTTTGGTGGAATACGAAGGGGAAACTTTCAACTCGATATATTCCTGAATAAATTTTGATTAAATATAGTTCACAAATTCCCTCAGCTATATTCGCAAACAGGGTGGATCAGTCAAAGGGATGGTAAATTCAGCATTACATTCGCTTTTGATTCAAATACGTTTCCACTTGATTTCAATGTGTTTTTCTCTCCTTGTAAGAGGAAAAACCTCACATATCTTGTTAAAATTCTATATTAAAACATAAATAGAAAATTAGTAAGAAAATTAACATGTAATTTGCTTTAACAACGGGAACTAAGAGGAGCACGGTAAGGACATCTTACGAATAAAATTTTAAACACAAAATTAAAGAAAATACTGATTACAATCAGTTTCTTCTTATTTTCGTACAGGATTTGCTAACTTTATGGTAATTGCTCTTCTGTACCTGCCATAAAATAATAGTTGTCACTTAATATTGGAAAATTTTTTTCTCTATTTGCAATTCTAGGAAGGTACATTTACGTGTTGTCACAATGCGCACTCGCGCTGTACGGACCCTTAATGGTCTAACGGACCATATAGACTATTATATTAAACACAACTATACATAATATTTAATAGAAACTGTTCAATGTGTAAGTTCACATAGCTCATTCAAAATGGTTAGATCGAGATCTAACCAGTATTATTTTTGCCACTGGATAGCAGATAAAAATTATCGCATGTATTAGGAATACTCGGGCACATAGAAAAGGATTGCTTACGTTACGCGGTTGCTGACGTGTAAAGAAAAAAATAGTCGTCCTTATAACTGGATTACGGGTTCAAAAGCCAAACGGACAAATTAACAGTGATAGTACGGGTTCACAGCTAAGAAAGAAAATGTTCACCTGTATTGCAGGTCGAAGGATATTTTATTAAAATTGCCCACATCCATCCAAACCTGTAGGCCGAGCCTTGTTGGAGTGCGTGTAGGTACTTCCCAGGTAGAAATGGGATTTAAAAACGGGCAAAATATCAGCTTCAGCCTTACTGAGAAAGAGGGAATAAAACATATCGACGGTTAACTGTTTTATCAAAGAAGAAAAAAATTTAAAAAAATACCATAGTCCTAATATAATCAAGGACTCTAAAAGAAATTGAACCTCAGTTACGTTTTTGCATTGATTATAAAGGTATCGCAAAAATGTGGTTTGATTCAGTGAGGAGAATTAAAATGTTTATGATGCCCGAAAAACATATACACACATATAATATGTTTAACATTGGTAATTTTTCCAATCTTAGTCCAATTAGATAAACACCATTCGACGCACTGCGAATTGGGCGCTCAAAGGGCCATAAACAAGGCACCAAAATCACCATGATATCTTAAACATATATACATAGAAATGTGATTGTTTAGATCGTATCCCAAATACGATATTTAAGTCTAGCTAGTTTCCAAGGAAGAATTAAAATTTACCCTGATTTCCAAGGCTGCCATTGTGACAATAATAGTAATATGGCATGTATTTCAATTAAAAACAAAAGTGCGTAAATTGATATAATCGTATAGCAATAACTGGTAGCAATGAAACATTGGCAGCTAATATTACCCAAAGTTGTTAAATCTGTAAGTCGTGATAAAATCTTACGATAACAATACAATTCAACCCAATAAAATGTAACCAATTCTGAAACTATTTGTTTTTCAATTGGGCCGGTTAATTTAATATAATATTAAATAATTTTATGAAATATTATTTTGTTAAGCGCACTTTTCGTTGCGATATACATACATATATATAAATAACACCACATGAACGTAAATAACACCCGTGCGAAATCGGGCCAGGTCGGTACCTTTAACAATAATATGACGTCTTTATGTATTGAAACATAAATCTTTATTTATTAAAAACAAAATATTATTATACATTTTATATATGGTGCAACGATTGCTGGGAAATACAAACTAGCTGAGAAAGCAAACAAAATCATTTCTTCAAAAATTTCCCACTACGAAGATGAGAAATGTTTATTTTAATTATTGATTAATAAATTTAATTCTGGAACTGAAAAGACGGTGACTGAAACGATTGACCAACTGAAATGGACTGCGAGAAAATCTGTTCGATGAAATAAATATTTGACACTCACTCGCAAAGCCTACTACTTATCATATTTGAAACAAAGTGGCAACGCAAAGCCTACTATTTGAAACTCAGTCTCAAAGCCTTCTACTTGGACCTAAAGATTTAAAGCAGATGATAGACACAGGTTATTGGAGGATACCAATAAAAATAGAAAAGTAAGAGTAAGCCTGTAGTATGCTGTAGTAGTTCCCGAGGTAGATTGTTGAAAGTTGAAATGAGTTATATAGTTGAAAAATGAAAACTTTCTATGAAAATCTTTGACTAGACCAGATGCGAATATTGGTTTTGGGAACCTAGAGATTGGAAGTGAAAGTTTCACGATGAACTGTAGGGGATGCACTTGGGTTTTATAATCGCCTTCAAATTTGTTTTTCCAAATCTAGTTAAACGCTGGAAGAAGGAGTTTTGATGACAAGTTTTCCATTCTTTAGGAGGCCCTACTCTCGGTTAAAAAGTGTTGCAATGAAGGACCTAAATCTTGCTGAGCCTACGCGATGTTTAATTGATGCGGTATCTGTAGCGCAGGCTAAAGTTACTGAGAAATCCCAGTTGTAAACAAATTAAAAGGAATGATTTCTTCAATAATTTTCCGAAGATAAAGATAGTTGGTTATTTAATTTATGGATTGTGGGTTAATGGACAATACATTAAATCCGCAACCAATGTTTTCGTAAACTAAAACTATGCTCAAACTTCCTTTCGAGACATTGTAATCGTAAATAGGAAATATGACTATTTAACAAAATGTAGTTTTTTTATTAAAATGAAAAATAGACTTAGTACTAAATATATCCATAGTATATATGTATTTAGCTGCGCTCAATAAATGTTAAGATAAGTTTATAAAACTTTCTGATATTTGTAACTTTCAAACACGAACATAAAGTTTTTAATTAAAAAGGGATATTTTCGTTACTTCATATAAAACAAAAGAGTATTTTGTTGGGTTGTGTTGATGTTATGTTTTTAATGCCGATTACATTTTGCGATAAACACTTTTGAATCACAGGATACAAGTTCGTATAAGGAACAAAACGCATTTATAGGTAATAATTACCTAAGTATCTACGCAATGTCAATACAAGGAGTATTATTTTCTCCAATGAATATTTAAAAACAAGGAAAAATTTAAGAAACAATAAATTGCTTCCTTTTTAAGAACATAAATAAATACTTTATTTTCCTCTCTAGGTCACCAAAGTTTCAATCGGCCCGGTTTTTAAACGGGAGCATCGCCTTGAAGGGATGAGAAATTAAATTTTAACAATGAACTATATTGAGTTGATACGGAACTCATATTTAAAAAAACATTTTATGTGTATTGTATTGTTTATTTATTATTATACTTATTTAATCATACGGCACAATTCATAAACACAAATATGTAATATCATAATTGATTAAAATCTTTTGGCTTGAGTTGTATTATTAGCGTGACATTTGATCCCGCCTTACAGATTTAAGAACTTTGATTAAATTTAGCTCTTCATGTTAATACTATCAATACTACAAGTTATTACTCAATATCTTTGTATAAATCTTTAGTTTTTAATTGAAATGAAATATTATTATTATTGACATATTTGCACCCATTGTAATGTGGGTACAACTTGATTCTTTTTTTGAAACTTCCTGGATTTAAATATTGTATTTAGGATACCAACTAAAAATCACATCTTTATGTGCATATATTTCAAATGTCATGGGGATTTTGGTCCCTTGCTTATGGCTCTTTGAGCGCTAAATTCTCAGAGTGTCGAAAGGTATATATCGAATTGGAATAAGATTGAAAATAAGAACAATGTTAAATATACTATATGCATGTATATATCTTTTGGCCACCCTAAAAATGGTAATTCTCCTCACTGAAGAAAACCAAACATTTGCGACACCTTTCTAATCAACGCAACAATATAATTAAAGTTCACTTTCTTGTAGACCCCTTGCTTATATTAACATTATGCTATTTTGACAGCTTTTATTCTTTAATAACATACACTTTAATTATAAACAGCAAACATACGATACATTGTTATTCCCTATTTGTCAGTAAGGCTGGAGCTCATATTTTGGCTGTTTTTAAATTCTATTTCTAACTCGGAAGTGCCTACAAGCACTTCAAAAAGGCTCGGGCTGGTTTCAAGTTAATTATAATTATCGCGGTTGCCAACACATAGTTCTAACCAGCCCAAGAAGTGAGGAGGTACATCGGTTTTTAAAAATGATGTCATCGTGATGAATGCCGCATTTTTTAACCGATTTTGCATGTGCATTTATTGGTTCGATATTTACCATATATAGATCATATTAAACACTTAGAGAGTTTTGTTGAATACGGAGGGGAAACTTTCAACTCGATATATTCCCGAATAAATTTTGATTAAATATAGTTCACACATTCCTTCAGCTATGTTCGCAACCAGGGTGGATCAGTCAAGGGGATGGTAAATTCAGCATTACATTCGCTTTTGATTCAAATACGTTTCCACTTGATTTCAATATGTTTTTCTCTCCTTGTAAGAGGAAAAATCTCACATATCTTGTTAAAATTCTATATTAAAACATAAATAAGATATTAATAAGAAAATTAACATGTAATTTGCTTTAACAACGGGAACTAAGAGCAGCACGGTAAGGACATCTTACGAATAAAATTTTAAACACAAAATTAAAGCAAATACTGATTACAATCAGTTTCTTCTTATTTTCGTACAGGATTTGCTAACTTTATATTAATTGGTCTTCTGTACCTGTCATAAAATAATAGTTGTAACTTAATACTGGAAAATTTGTTTCTCTATTTGCAATTCTAGGAAGGTACATTTACGTGTTGTCACAATGCGCACTCGCGCTGTACGGACCCTTAAAGGTCTAACGGACCATATAGACTATTATATTAAACACAACTATACATAATATTTAATAGAAACTGTTAAATGTGTAAGTTCACATAGCTCATTCAAAATGGTTAGATCGAGATCTAACCAGTATTATTTTTGCCACTGGATAGCAGATAAAAATTATCGCATGTATTAGGAATACTCGGGCACATAGAAAAGGATTGCTTACGTTTCGCGGTTGCTGACGTGTAAAGAAAAAAAAAGTCGTCCTTATAACTGGATTACGGGTTCAAAAGCCAAACGGACAAATTAACAGTGATAGTACGGGTTCACAGCTAAGAAAGAAAATGTTCACTTGTATTGCAGGTCGAAGGATATTTTATTAAAATTGCCCACATCCATCCAAACCTGTAGGCCGAGCCTTGTTGGAGTGCGTGTAGGTACTTCCCAGGTAGAAATGGGATTTAAAAACGGGCAAAATATCAGCTTCAGCCTTACTGAGAAAGAGGGAATAAAACATATCGACGGTTAACTGTTTTATCAAAGAAGAAAAAAATTTAAAACAAATACCATAGTCCTAATATAATCAAGGACTCTAAAAGAAATTGAACCTCAGTTACGTTTTTGCAGTGATTATAAAGGTATCGCAAAAATGTGGTTTGATTCAGTGAGGAGAATTAAAATGTTTATGATGCCCGAAAAACATATACACACACATAATATGTTTAACATAGGTAATTTTTTCAATCTTAGTCCAATTAGATAAACACCATTCGACGCACTGCAAATTGGGCGCTCAAAGGGCCATAAACAAGGCACCAAAATCACCATGATATCTTAAACATATATACATAGAAATGTGATTGTTTAGATCGTATCCTAAATACGAGTCGAGCTAGTTTCCAAGGAAGAATTAAAATTTACCCTGATTTCTAAGGCTGCCATTGTGACAATAATAGTAATATGGCATGTATTTCAATTAAAAACAAAAGTGCGTAAATTGATATCATCGTATAGCAATAACTGGTAGCAATGAAACATTGGCAGCTAATATTACCCAAAGTTGTTAAATCTGTAAGTCGTGATCAAATCTTACGATAACAATACAATTCAACCCAATAAAATGTAACCAATTCTGAAACTATTTGTTTTTCAATTGTGCCGGTTAATTTAATATAATATTAAATAATTTTATGAAATATTATTTTGTTAAGCGCACTTTTCGTTGCGATATACATACATATATATAAATAACACCACATGAACGTAAATAACACCCGTGCGAAATCGGGCCAGGTCGGTACCTTTAACAATAATATGACGTCTTTATGTATTAAAACATAAATCTTTATTTATTAAAAACCAAATATTATTATACATTTTATATATGGTGCAACGATTGCTGGGAAATACAAACTGGCTGCGAAATCAAACAAAATGATTTCTTCAAAAATTTCCCACTACGAAGATGAGAAATGATTATTTTAATTATTGATTAATAAATTTGTTTCTGGAACTGAAAAGACGGTGACTGAAACGATTGACCAATTGAAATGGACTGCAAGAAAGTCTGCCCAATGAAATAAATATTTGACACTCACTCGCAAAGCCTACTACTTATCATATTTGAAACAAAGTGGCAACGCAAAGCCTACTATTTGAAACTCAGTCTCAAAGCCTTCTACTTCGACCTAAATATTTAAAGCAGATGATAGACACAGGTTATAGGAGGTAAACAATAAAATTAGAAAAGTAAGAGTAAATCTGTAGTACGCTGTAGTAGTTCCCGAGGTAGATTGTTGAAAGTTGAAATGAGTTATATAGTTGAAAAATGAAAACTTTCTATGAAAATCTTTGACTAGTCCATATGCGAATATTGGTTTTGGGAACATAGAGATTGGAAATGAAAGTTTGACGATGAACTGTAGTGGATGTACTTGGGTTTTATAATCGCCTGCAAATTTGTTTTTCCAAATCTAGTTAAACGTTGGAAGGTTTAATTTTGATGACAAGTTTTCCATTCTTTAGGAGGCCCCACTCTCGTTTAAAAAGAGTTGCAATGAAGGACCTAAATCTTGCTGAGCCTACGCGATGTTTAATTGATGCGGAATCTGTAGCGTAGGCTAAAGTTACTGAGAAATCCCAGTTGTAAACAAATTAAAAGGAATGATTTCTTCAATAATTTTCCGTCGATAAAGATAGTTGATTATTTAATTTATGGATTGTGGGTTAATGGACAATACATTAAATATTATACAGCGTTTTTAACAAATCCGCAACCAATGTTTTCGTAAACTAAAACTATGCTCAAATTTCCTTTCGAGACATTGTAATCGTAAATAGGAAATATGACTTTTTAACAAAATGTAGTTTTTTTATTAAAATGAAAAATAGACTTAGTACTAAATATATCCATAGTATATATGTATTTAGCGGCGCTCAATAAATTTTAAGATAAGTTTATAAAAATTTCTGATATTTGTAACTTTCAAACACGAACATAAAGTTTTTAATTAAAGAGGGATATTTTCGTTACTTCATACAAAACACAAGAGTATTTTGTTGGGTTGTATTGATGTTATGTTTTTAATGCCGATTACATTTTGTGATAAACACTTTTGAATCACAGGATACAAGTTCGTATAAGGAACAAAACGCATTTATAGGAAATAATTACCTAAGTATCTACGCAATGTCAATACAAGGAGTATTATTTTCTCCAATGAATATTTAAAAACAAGGAAAAATTTTAGAAACAATAAATTGCTTCCTGTTTAAGAATATAAATAAATACTTTATTTTCTTCTCTAGGTCACCAAAGTTTCAATCGTCCCGGTTTTTAAACGGGAGCATCGCCTTGAAGGGATGAGAAATTAAATTTTAACAATGAACTATATTGAGTTGATACGGAACTCATATTTAAAAAAACATTTTATGTGTATTGTATTGTTTATTTATTATTATACTTATTTAATCATACGGCACAATTGATAAACACAAATATGTAATATCATAATTGATTAAAATCTTTTGGCTTGAGTTGTATTATTAGCGTGATATTTGATCCCGCCTTACAGATTTGAGAACTTTGATTAATTTTAGCTCTTCGTGTTAATACTATCAATACTACAAGTTATTACTCAATATCTTTGTATAAATCTTTAGTTTTTAATTGAAATGAAATATTATTATTATTGACATATTTGCACTCATTGAAATGAGGGTACATCTTAATTCTTTTTTGGAAACTTCCTGGATTGAAATATCGTATTTAGGATATCAACTAAAAATCACATCTTTATGTGCATATATTTCAGATGTCATGGGGATTTTGGTCCCTTGCTTATGGCTCTTTGAGCGCTAAATTCTCAGAGTGTCGAAAGGTATATGTCGAATTGGAATAAGATTGAAAATAAGAACAATGTTAAATATACTATATGCATGTATATATCTTTTGGCCACCCTAAAAATGGTAATTCTCCTCACTGAAGAAAACCAAACATTTGCGACACCTTTCTAATCAACGCAACAATATAATTAAAGTTCACTTTCTTGTAGACCCCTTGCTAATATTAACATTATGCTATTTTGACAGCTTTTCTTCTTTAAGAAAATGCACTTTAATTAGAAACAGCAAACATACGACACATTGTTATTCCGTATTTGTCAGTAAGGCTCGATCTCATATTTTGGCTGTTTTTAAATTCTATTTCTAAATCGGAAGTGCCTACAAGCACTTCAAAAAGGCTCGGGCTGGTTTCAAGTTAATTATAATTATCGCGGTTGCCAACATATAGTTCTAACCAGCCCAAAAAGTGAGGAGGTACATCGGTTTTTAAAAATGATTTAGTCATCGTGACAAATGCCGCATTTTTTAACCGATTTTGCATATGGATTTATTGGTTCGATATTTACCATATATAGATCATATTAAACAATCACAGAGTTTGGTGGAATACGAAGGGGAAACTTTCAACTCGATATATTCCTGAATAAATTTTGATTAAATATAGTTCACAAATTCCCTCAGCTATATTCGCAAACAGGGTGGATCAGTCAAAGGGATGGTAAATTCAGCATTACATTCGCTTTTGATTCAAATACGTTTCCACTTGATTTCAATGTGTTTTTCTCTCCTTGTAAGAGGAAAAACCTCACATATCTTGTTAAAATTCTATATTAAAACATAAATAGAAAATTAGTAAGAAAATTAACATGTAATTTGCTTTAACAACGGGAACTAAGAGGAGCACGGTAAGGACATCTTAAGTAGATAACCTATGAGAGTTCGAGCACAAAATCCCATAAGGTTTATACAGGGGGTCTAAATTCACATAAAACGGTATCTAAAGCTCATCGTCCACGTCTAGGAGCAGTTTTGAGGTGTGACGTCATGAAAGCTCTCATGTGTGTGTGTGTGTGTGTGTGTGTGTGTGTGTGTGTGTGTGTCGTGCTTGGGTGTATGGGTCACGATGCAGATCAACCCCTCACCACCCCGATGAAAGCTTTACCCCTCCTCATGCTATTAGGAAGAGATTTTTTCCTAATGCGCAGGCAGCATTGTTTATGTTATGGGGAGGTTTATCAGTAGTTATGCTGACGAGGCTCTTATCTCTAGCTTTGGACGGCTCGATCGCTAAATTGCAATATTTTTGGGTTGCATGTGGCATTGTTTATGTTATGTGGAATCTTATCAGCAGTTTATGGTGACGTAGTTCTTATCTCTAGAGATGATTCGCACTCTGCAGTAGGATGAATTTTTAAATATTTGAAGTATAATTAATGTTAATAATAGTATATTTTTTTGGGTTCTATGAATTCGTGATGATGTTTCCAGTTAGGGTATTGTTACTGTTGGGGGAACAAATTTTAATCAAAAATCGTCTACAAGCAACGGTTTCCGAGATATTAGCATATTATTTTTATTATTTTTTGCTAGGAAAACATTTTTCTTCAATATACTTCACACTTAACCTTGTAAATGAGCCTATACATATATGGTGAATACACACGCAATATTTTCACTCGTTTGACAATTTTTATTTTAATATTTACTTGTAATGGAATTGTTGTTATTGTATAAGGTCTCCTAGAGATTTCGGATAGTTTATACTTTTCCTTCACACTCTTTAGGAGGACTTCATCTCCTATGTGGAATGATATTAGCTTGGCACTTTTGTAATAGCGTTCTATAGATTCTTGTGATATTGCGAAATAATCGGGAGAAATGAGCAGATTGTGAGGCTTTTGGTTTTGTTTCTTATTTCTAGCTTTGGACGATGCGATCGCTGAATTGCAATATTTTTGAGTTGCGGGTGGCTTTGTTTACATTAGATTAGAATGGATTGAATTATTTTATTAATAATAATATTGCATAATGTAGATCTTGTCTGAGTATATTTAAATCTATGAGGATGCTTGATGCAGATTTTCTCAGGAGGCAATTATCAATCGCACGATCATATTTTCTTAACAAATTGGATTTAATTTTGTCTAATTAAGGATATTCATAAAACCCTACATACAATTTTCCTTAGATATACATCACACTTAGCCTTGTAAATGACACTATACATATATGGTGAATACACACGGCGAATTTATTGCTCTAGTATTCTGTAGTTCCATGAGTTAAAACGCTGTTAATACGCATTATTGTCGCTCGTTTGACAATTTTTATTTTAGTATTTACTTGTAACGGAATTGTTGTTATTGTATAAGGTCTTATAGAGATTTGGGATGTTTTATACTTTTCCTTCTTACTCTTTAATGGGACTTTATCTCCTATGTGGAATGATATTAGCTTGGCACTTTTGTAATAGCGTTCTTTAGATTTTTGTTCTTGCTTGTTACGTTATTCATTCATGACAGCTTGCCGTTTACAATTTTTCTTATTAATAGCAAGGTGAGGGAAACATTTTTCACTGGAATTTAGACCTTAATGTTCATTACAGTGCGCTCGATATAGAATTAAGCTTATGGTTGAATCAATTTTAAAAATCTAGATTGAGAAATAAAACGCTGAATTAAACTTTTTCGCAAAAATTATTTTTATTTTAAATTATAATACTACATCTTTAGCATTTAACCAAGAGCTTTGCTTTGAAGAGAGTCCCAGCCATTTCACGTAAACTTTATCGCCATTCGTTTTTTAGAATTTGTTCAACAAGTTAGAGGTGGGGATGTTTCACTTTCAGTAACTCCATTTCGTAAAATCCTCCTTTTATAGGGTTACCCTCGTAGTGCTCTAGCAGATATGTTACAGGATTAGTCACTTGAAAATTTCCGATGTCCAGTTTGGTGTATAGCCTTTCTCAAATACATGCTTATATTTGCTTATACGGGCACAGTCTCCTTCTTTATATTTAGCTGAATCAGCAATCTTTATGTGATTATACACTGTACCGAGAAGGTGCTTTTCATTGTATGTATTTACATTGCAAGGGCGCATCCTAATTGTTTCATGTGTTTTTATGTTTTATTGAGATAGTAATCCTTTTAGCAATTCAAACCATTTGTAAGAACCATTCATGTTGAACTCCTTCTACATCATGCTCTTTAAAGCTCATTTGAATTGTCCCACTATCGATGCTTTGGGCGTATTAAACGTCAAGTAGTGATTAATTTTATGCTTGTTCATCAACCTTTTAAAGTGATCGAGCTTGCCGTCATCCAACGTTTTATCATTTCTCTGATTAGTTTGTAGAGATAGGATATGACAAAATGAATGTATTCATCGTATATGCCAATATTTATGTAATTATTTCAGCCTCCCGTAGCTCCTCAACGATTGATATAATTTCATTAGTATGACTATAATTTCCAGCTTGTTGGGATGCTATTAATATACGAAGTCTATCAACAAGTTCATTAGGATCATCCCAATAGAGGCAATCAATGTTTTTTTTAGGAATTCTCATGACTCCTGTTCCAGTACGCAGTGTAGGAGTGTTCACTAACTTTTTTATAATTTTTTTTATATCTATAGGTATTTGTTCCTTTTATTTGTTTATTTTCATTAAAATCACGCCTGTGCGCGCTTGAATCGTTTAAAATTGATCGATAATTGTACAAGTCTTCCCTATTGTAACCGGTAGGATGTTTCATAAAAATCAGATCAAATAAACCTTTGGTTATCTTATATGGCCTGCCTCCAATATCAACATTATCATCTTCAACTTTTAGCGAGGAATTGCCAATCCTCCACCCATCGCTGTAGTACACTCCATAGGTTTTATCAATTTTTGTACTGTTCTGACTAACCAGCTGCTTATATTTTTTTAATATTTGGCCTGGTGATTCTAATATCCGTGAACTATGTTCTTTTAATGTTGTTGATTGTATTGGTGTAGCAAACTCATCATCATCATCGTCATCCTGAAGATCATCAACATCGTCACCACTACCACTACCACCTCTTTCATCCAATGAATAATCTTCAAAGTGGAAAGGTGTGCTGGTTGATTCCATCTTTAAGTGTTTACGGGCAGGTGGTGTGTATACATCATCATAGCTTTGACTCTTCTCTTGCTCGGGCTCTGTCTTAATTTGTTCTTTAGGCTCAAGCTTTACCGTTGTCGATAGCTCTTTTAGCGTGCTGGTAATTGGCTTAAAGGTTTCCTCCAATTGAGCTTCTGTGTCCATTTTACCAATCTTGAAAGCTTAGTACTTTTTTCGTATAGCATCGCTCGTCTTTATAATATCCCTCGTGAGCTTTTCATCCATGTTGTTGACGTGATGACAGTTACAGCTATACTGATGGACAGCTATACAGACCTGTATAGTTGCCTGTACAGACCTGCACAGACCTGTATAGACCTGTATAGTTGCCTGCAAAGACCTGCACAGACCTGTATAGACCTGTACAGACCTGCACAGGTCTGTACAGGCAACTATACAGGTCTATACAGGTCTGTGCAGGTCTGTACAGGCAACTATACAGGTCTGTATAGCTGTCCATCAGTATAGCTGTAACTGCCATCACGTCAACAACATGGATGAAAAGCTCACGAGGGATATTATAAAGACGAGCGATGCTATACGAAAAAAGTACAAAGCTTTCAAGATTGGTAAAATGGACACAGAAGCTCAATTGGAGGAAACCTTTAAGCCAATTACCAGCACGCTAAAAGAGCTATCGACAACGGTAAAGCTTGAGCCTAAAGAACAAATTAAGACAGAGCCCGAGCAAGAGAAGAGTCAAAGCTATGATGATGTATACACACCATCTGCCCGTAAACACTTAAAGATGGAATCAACCAGCACACCTTTCCACTTTGAAGATTATTCATTGGATGAAAGAGGTGGTAGTGGTAGTGGTGACGATGTTGATGATCTTCAGGATGACGATGATGATGATGAGTTTGCTACACCAATACAATCAACAACATTAAAAGAACATAGTTCACGGATATTAGAATCACCAGGCCAAATATTAAAAAAATATAAGCAGCTGGTTAGTCAGAACAGTACAAAAATTGATAAAACCTATGGAGTGTACTTCAGCGATGAGTGGAGGATTGGCAATTCCTCGCTAAAAGTTGAAGATGATAATGTTGATATTGGAGGCAGGCCATATAAGATAACCAAAGGTTTATTTGATCTGATTTTTATGAAACATCCTACCGGTTACAATAGGGAAGACTTGTACAATTATCGATCAATTTTAAACAATTCAAGCGCGCACAGGCGTGATTTTAATGAAAATAAACAAATAAAAGGAACAAATACCTATAAATATAAAAAAAATTATAAAAAAGTTAGTGAACACTCCTACACTGCGTACTGGAACAGGAGTCATGAGAATTCCTAAAAAAAACATTGATTGCCTCTATTGGGATGATCCTAATGAACTTGTTGATAGACTTCGTATATTAATAGCATCCCAACAAGCTGGAAATTATAGTCATACTAATGAAATTATATCAATCGTTGAGGAGCTACGGGAGGCTGAAATAATTACATAAATATTGGCATATACGATGAATACATTCATTTTGTCATATCCTATCTCTACAAACTAATCAGAGAAATGATAAAACGTTGGATGACGGCAAGCTCGATCACTTTAAAAGGTTGATGAACAAGCATAAAATTAATCACTACTTGACGTTTAATACGCCCAAAGCATCGATAGTGGGACAATTCAAATGAGCTTTAAAGAGCATGATGTAGAAGGAGTTCAACATGAATGGTTCTTACAAATGGTTTGAATTGCTAAAAGGATTACTATCTCAATAAAACATAAAAACACATGAAACAATTAGGATGCGCCCTTGCAATGTAAATACATACAATGAAAAGCACCTTCTCGGTACAGTGTATAATCACATAAAGATTGCTGATTCAGCTAAATATAAAGAAGGAGACTGTGCCCGTATAAGCAAATATAAGCATGTGTTTGAGAAAGGCTATACACCAAACTGGACATCGGAAATTTTCAAGTGACTAATCCTGTAACATATCTGCTAGAGCACTACGAGGGTAACCCTATAAAAGGAGGATTTTACGAAATGGAGTTACTGAAAGTGAAACATCCCCACCTCTAACTTGTTGAACACATTCTAAAAAACGAATGGGGATAAAGTTTACGTGAAATGGCTGGGACTCTCTTCAAAGCAAAGCTCTTGGTTAAATGCTAAAGATGTAGTATTATAATTTAAAATAAAAATAATTTTTGCGAAAAAGTTTAATTCAGCGTTTTATTTCTCAATCTAGATTTTTAAAATTGATTCAACCATAAGCTTAATTCTATATCGAGCGCACTGTAATGAACATTAAGGTCTAAATTCCAGTGAAAAATGTTTCCCTCACCTTGCTATTAATAAGAAAAATTGTAAACGGCAAGCTGTCATGAATAAATAACGTAACAAGCAAGAACAAAAATCTAAAGAACGCTATTACAAAAGTGCCAAGCTAATATCATTCCACATAGGAGATAAAGTCCCATTAAAGAGTAAGAAGGAAATGTATAAAACATCCCAAATCTCTATAAGACCTTATACAATAACAACAATTCCATTACAAGTAAATACTAAAATAAAAATTGTCAAACGAGCGACAATAATGCGTATTAACAGCGTTTTAACTCATGGAACTACAGAATACTAGAGCAATAAATTCGCCGTGTGTATTCACCATATATGTATAGTGTCATTTACAAGGCTCAGTGTGATGTATATCGAAGGAAAATTGTATGTAGGGTTTTATGAATATCCTTAATTAGACAAAATTAAATCCAATTTGTTAAGAAAATATGATCGTGCGATTGATAATTGCCTCCTGAGAAAATCTGCATCAAGCATCCTCATAGATTTAAATATACTCAGACAAGATCTACATTATGCAATATTATTATTAATAAAATAATTCAATCCATTCTAATCTAATGTAAACAAAGCCACCCGCAACTCAAAAATATTGCAATTCAGCGATCGCATCGTCCAAAGCTAGAAATAAGAAACAAAACCAAAAGCCTCACAATCTGCTCATTTCTCCCGATTATTTCGCAATATCACAAGAATCTATAGAACGCTATTACAAAAGTGCCAAGCTAATATCATTCCACATAGGAGATAAAGTCCTCCTAAAGAGTGAGAAGGAAAAGTATAAACTATCCGAAATCTCTAGGAGACCTTATACAATAACAACAATTCCATTACAAGTAAATATTAAAATAAAAATTGTCAAACGAGTGAAAATATTGCGTGTGTATTCACCATATATGTATAGGCTCATTTACAAGGTTAAGTGTGAAGTATATTGAAGAAAAATGTTTTCCTAGCAAAAAATAATAAAAATAATATGCTAATATCTCGGAAACCGTTGCTTGTAGACGATTTTTGATTAAAATTTGTTCCCCCAACAGTACCAATACCCTAACTGGAAACATCATCACGAATTCATAGAACCCAAAAAAGTATACTATTATTAACATTAATTATACTTCAAATATTTAAAAATTCATCCTACTGCAGAGTGCGAATCATCTCTAGAGATAAGAACTACGTCACCATAAACTGCTGATAAGATTCCACATAACATAAACAATGCCACATGCAACCCAAAAATATTGCAATTTAGCGATCGAGCCGTCCAAAGCTAGAGATAAGAGCCTCGTCAGCATAACTACTGATAAACCTCCCCATAACATAAACAATGCTGCCTGCGCATTAGGAAAAAATCTCTTCCTAATAGCATGAGGAGGGGTAAAGCTTTCATCGGGGTGGTGAGGGGTTGATCTGCATCGTGACCCATACACCCAAGCACGACACACACACACACACACACACACACAAACACACATGAGAGCTTTCATGACGTCACACCTCAAAACTGCTCCTAGACGTGGACGATGAGCTTTTGATACCGTTTTATGTGAATTTAGACCCCCTGTATAAACCTTATGGGATTTTGTGCTCGAACTCTCATAGGTTATCTACTATCTTACGAATAAAATTTTAAACACAAAATTAAAGAAAATACTGATTACAATCAGTTTCTTCTTATTTTCGTACAGGATTTACTAACTTTATGGTAATTGCTCTTCTGTACCTGCCATAAAATAATAGTTGTCACTTAATATTGGAAATTTTTTTTCTCTATTTGCAATTCTAGGAAGGTACATTTACGTGTTGTCACAATGCGCACTCGCGCTGTACGGACCCTTAAAGGTCTAACGGACCATATAGACTATTATATTAAACACAACTATACATAATATTTAATAGAAACTGTTAAATGTGTAAGTTCACATAGCTCATTCAAAATGGTTAGATCGAGATCTAACGAGTATTATTTTTGCCACTGGATAGCAGATAAAAATTATCGCATGTATTAGGAATACTCGGGCACATAGAAAAGGATTGCTTACGTTACGCGGTTGCTGACGTGTAAAGAAAAAAATAGTCGTCCTTATAACTGGATTACGGGTTCAAAAGCCAAACGGACAAATTAACAGTGATAGTACGGGTTCACAGCTAAGAAAGAAAATGTTCACCTGTATTGCAGGTCGAAGGATATTTTATTAAAATTGCCCACATCCATCCAAACCTGTAGGCCGAGCCTTGTTGGAGTGCGTGTAGGTACTTCCCAGGTAGAAATGGGATTTAAAAACGGGCAAAATATCAGCTTCAGCCTTACTGAGAAAGAGGGAATAAAACATATCGACGGTTAACTGTTTTATCAAAGAAGAAAAAAATTTAAAAAAATACCATAGTCCTAATATAATCAAGGACTCTAAAAGAAATTGAACCTCAGTTACGTTTTTGCATTGATTATAAAGGTATCGCAAAAATGTGGTTTGATTCAGTGAGGAGAATTAAAATGTTTATGATGCCCGAAAAACATATACACACATATAATATGTTTAACATTGGTAATTTTTCCAATCTTAGTCCAATTAGATAAACACCATTCGACGCACTGCGAATTGGGCGCTCAAAGGGCCATAAACAAGGCACCAAAATCACCATGATATCTTAAACATATATACATAGAAATGTGATTGTTTAGATCGTATCCTAAATACGATATTTAAGTCGAGCTAGTTTCCAAAGAAGAATTAAAATATACCCTGATGTCCAAGGCTGCCATTTTGACAACAGTAGTAATATGGCATGTATTTCAATTAAAAACAAAAGTGCGTAAATTGATATCATTGTATAGCAATAACTGGTAGCAATGAAACATTGGCAGCTAAAATTACCCAAAGTTGTTAAATCTGTAAGTCGTGATAAAATCTTACGATAACAATACAATTCAACCCAATAAAATGTAACCAATTCTGAAACTATTTGTTTTTCAATTGGGCCGTGTAATTTAATATAATATTAAATAATTTTATGAAATATTATTTTGTTAAGCGCACTTTTCGTTGCGATATACATACATATATATAAATAACACCACATGAACGTAAATAACACCCGTGCGAAATCGGGCCAGGTCGGTACCTTTAACAATAATATGACGACTTTAGGTATTGAAACATAAATCTTTATTTATTAAAAACCAAATATTATTATACATTTTATATATGGTGCAACGATTGCTGGGAAATACAAACTGGCTGAGAAATCAAACAAAATGATTTCTTCAAAAATTTCCCACTACGAAGCTGAGAAATGATTATTTTAATTATTGATTTATAAATTTATTTCTGGAACTGAAAAGACGGTGACTGAAACGATTGACCAACTGAAATGGACTGCGAGAAAGTCTGTCCGATTAAATAAATATTTGACACTCACTCGCAAAGCCTACTACTTATCATATTTGAAACAAAGTGGCAACGCAAAGCCTACTATTTGAAACTCAGTCTCAAAGCCTTCTACTTCGACCTAAAGATTTAAAGCAGATGATAGACACAGGTTATAGGAGGTTAACAATAAAATTAGAAAAGTAAGAGTAAGTCTGTAGTAGTTCCCGAGGTAGATTGTTGAAAGTTGAAATGAGTTATATAGTTGAAAAATGAAAACTTTCTATGAAAATCTTTGACTAGTCCATATGCGAATATTGGTTTTGGGAACATAGAGATTGGAAGTGAAAGTTTGACGATGAACTGTAGTGGATGTACTTGGGTTTTATAATCGCCTGCAAATTTGTTTTTCCAAATCTAGTTAAACGTTGGAAGGTGGAATTTTGATAACAAGTTTTCCATTCTTTAATAGGCCCTACTCTCGTTTAAAAAGAGTTGCAATGAAGGACCTAAATCTTGCTGAGCCTACGCGATGTTTAATTGATGCGGAATCTGTAGCGTAGGCTAAAGTTACTGAGAAATCCCAGTTGTAAACAAATTAAAAGGAATGATTTCTTCAATAATTTTCCGAAGATAAAGATAGTTGATTATTTAATTTATGGATTGTGGGTTAATGGACAATACATTAAATATTATACAGCGTTTCTAACAAATCCGCAACCAATGTTTTCGTAAACTAAAACTATGCTCAAATTTCCTTTCGAGACATTGTAATCGTAAATAGGAAATATGACTATTTAACAAAATGTATAATAGTTTTTTTATTAAAATGAAAAATAGACTTAGTACTAAATATATCCATAGTATATATGTATTTAGCGGCGCTCAATAAATGTTAAGATAAGTTTATAAAACTTTCTGATATTTGTAACTTTCAAACACGAACATAAAGTTTTTAATTAAAAAGGGATATTTTCGTTACTTCATATAAAACAAAAGAGTATTTTGTTGGGTTGTGTTGATGTTATGTTTTTAAAGCCGATTACATTTTGCGATAAACACTTTTGAATCACAGGATACAAGTTCGTATAAGGAACAAAACGCATTTATAGGTAATAATTACCTAAGTATCTACGCAATGTCAATACAAGGAGTATTATTTTCTCCAATGAATATTTAAAAACAAGGAAAAATTTAAGAAACAATAAATTGCTTCCTTTTTAAGAACATAAATAAATACTTTATTTTCCTCTCTAGGTCACCAAAGTTTCAATCGGCCCGGTTTTTAAACGGGAGCATCGCCTTGAAGGGATGAGAAATTAAATTTTAACAATGAACTATATTGAGTTGATACGGAACTCATATTTAAAAAAACATTTTATGTGTATTGTATTGTTTATTTATTATTATACTTATTTAATCATACGGCACAATTCATAAACACAAATATGTAATATCATAATTGATTAAAATCTTTTGGCTTGAGTTGTATTATTAGCGTGACATTTGATCCCGCCTTACAGATTTAAGAACTTTGATTAAATTTAGCTCTTCATGTTAATACTATCAATACTACAAGTTATTACTCAATATCTTTGTATAAATCTTTAGTTTTTAATTGAAATGAAATATTATTATTATTGACATATTTGCACCCATTGTAATGTGGGTACAACTTGATTCTTTTTTTGAAACTTCCTGGATTTAAATATTGTATTTAGGATACCAACTAAAAATCACATCTTTATGTGCATATATTTCAAATGTCATGGGGATTTTGGTCCCTTGCTTATGGCTCTTTGAGCGCTAAATTCTCAGAGTGTCGAAAGGTATATATCGAATTGGAATAAGATTGAAAATAATAACAACAACAACAGGCACGGTTTAGAAGAAAACAAGTTTGGAATGTCACTTTTGGGGGCTGTCGCCTACAATTGCTGAGATATGGCCGATTGGTTGGTTTATACCTTGAAATTCATGCAAAATACGTTATCTGAGCACGACAATCCCAGTTGATCAGGCACGGTTTAGAAGAAAACCCGTTTGGAATGTCACTTTTGGGGGCTGTCGCCTACAATTGCTGAGATATGGCCGATTGGTTGGTTTATACCTCCCGTTTGGAATGTCACTTTTGCGGGCTGTCGCCTACAATTGCTGAGATATGGCCGATTGGTTGGTTTATACATTGAAATTCATCCAAAATACGTTATCTGAGCACGACAATCCCAGTTGATCAGGCACGGTTTAGAAGAAAACCCGTTTGGAATGTCACTTTTGGGGGCTGTCGCCTACAATTGCTGAGATATGGCCGATTGGTTGGTTTATACCTTGAAATTCATGCAAAATACGTTATCTGAGCACGACAATCCCAGTTGATCAGGCACGGTTTAGAAGAAAACCCGTTTGGAATGTCACTTTTGGGGGCTGTCGCCTACAATTGCTGAGATATGGCCGATTGGTTGGTTTATACCTTGAAATTCATGCAAAATACGTTATCTGAGCACGACAATCCCAGTTGATCAGGCACGGTTTAGAAGAAAACCCGTTTGGAATGTCACTTTTGGGGGCTGTCGCCTACAATTGCTGAGATATGGCCGATTGGTTGGTTTATACCTCCCGTTTGGAATGTCACTTTTGCGGGCTGTCGCCTACAATTGCTGAGATATGGCCGATTGGTTGGTTTATACATTGAAATTCATCCAAAATACGTTATCTGAGCACGACAATCCCAGTTGATCAGGCACGGTTTAGAAGAAAACCCGTTTGGAATGTCACTTTTGGGGGCTGTCGCCTACAATTGCTGAGATATGGCCGATTGGTTGGTTTATACCTTGAAATTCATGCAAAATACGTTATCTGAGCACGACAATCCCAGTTGATCAGGCACGGTTTAGAAGAAAACCCGTTTGGAATGTCACTTTTGGGGGCTGTCGCCTACAATTGCTGAGATATGGCCGATTGGTTGGTTTATACCTTGAAATTCATGCAAAATACGTTATCTGAGCACGACAATCCCAGTTGATCAGGCACGGTTTAGAAGAAAACCCGTTTGGAATGTCACTTTTGGGGGCTGTCGCCTACAATTGCTGAGATATGGCCGATTGGTTGGTTTATACCTTGAAATTCATGCAAAATACGTTATCTGAGCACGACAATCCCAGTTGATCAGGCACGGTTTAGAAGAAAACCCGTTTGGAATGTCACTTTTGGGGGCTGTCGCCTACAATTGCTGAGATATGGCCGATTGGTTGGTTTATACCTTGAAATTCATGCAAAATACGTTATCTGAGCACGACAATCCCAGTTGATCAGCCACGGTTTAGAAGAAAACAAGTTTGGAATGTCACTTTTGGGGGCTGTCGCCTACAATTGCTGAGATATGGCCGATTGGTTGGTTTATACGTTGAAATTCATGCAAAATACGTTATCTGAGCACGACAATCCCAGTTGATCAGGCACGGTTTAGAAGAAAACCCGTTTGGAATGTCACTTTTGGGGGCTGTCGCCTACAATTGCTGAGATATGGCCGATTGGTTGGTTTATACGTTGAAATTCATGCAAAATACGTTATCTGAGCACGACAATCCCAGTTGATCAGGCACGGTTTAGAAGAAAACCCGTTTGGAATGCCACTTTTGGGGGCTGTCGCCTACAATTGCTGAGATATGGCCGATTGGTTGGTTTATACGTTGAAATTCATGCAAAATACGTTATCTGAGCACGACAATCCCAGTTGATCAGGCACGGTTTAGAAGAAAACCCGTTTGGAATGTCACTTTTGGGGGCTGTCGCCTACAATTGCTGAGATATGGCCGATTGGTTGGTTTATACGTTGAAATTCATGCAAAATACGTTATCTGAGCACGACAATCCCAGTTGATCAGGCACGGTTTAGAAGAAAACCCGTTTGGAATGTCACTTTTGGGGGCTGTCGCCTACAATTGCTGAGATATGGCCGATTGGTTGGTTTATACGTTGAAATTCATGCAAAATACGTTATCTGAGCACGACAATCCCAGTTGATCAGGCACGGTTTAGAAGAAAACCCGTTTGGAATGTCACTTTTGGGGGCTGTCGCCTACAATTGCTGAGATATGGCCGATTGGTTGGTTTATACGTTGAAATTCGTGCAAAATACGTTATCTGAGCACGACAATCCCAGTTGATCAGGCACGGTTTAGAAGAAAACCCGTTTGGAATGTCACTTTTGGGGGCTGTCGCCTACAATTGCTGAGATATGGCCGATTGGTTGGTTTATACGTTGAAATTCATGCAAAATACGTTATCTGAGCACGACAATCCCAGTTGATCAGGTACGGTTTAGAAGAAAACCCGTTTGGAATGGCACTTTTGGGGGCTGTCGCCTACAATTGCTGAGATATGGCCGATTGGTTGGTTTATACGTTGAAATTCATGCAAAATACGTTATCTGAGCAGGACAATCCCAGTTGATCAGGCACGGTTTAGAAGAAAACCCGTTTGGAATGTCACTTTTGGGGGCTGTCGCCTACAATTGCTGAGATATGGCCGATTGGTTGGTTTATACCTTGAAATTCATGCAAAATACGTTATCTGAGCACGACAATCCCAGTTGATCAGGCACGGTTTAGAAGAAAACAAGTTTGGAATGTCACTTTTGGGGGCTGTCGCCTACAATTGCTGAGATATGGCCGATTGGTTGGTTTATACGTTGAAATTCATGCAAAATACGTTATCGGAGCACGACAATCCCAGTTGATCAGGCACGGTTTAGAAGAAAACCCGTTTGGAATGTCACTTTTGGGGGCTGTCGCCTACAATTGCTGAGATATGGCCGATTGGTTGGTTTATACGTTGAAATTCATGCAAAATACGTTATCTGAGCACGACAATCCCAGTTGATCAGGCACGGTTTAGAAGAAAACCCGTTTGGAATGCCACTTTTGGGGGCTGTCGCCTACAATTGCTGAGATATGGCCGATTGGTTGGTTTATACGTTGAAATTCATGCAAAATACGTTATCTGAGCACGACAATCCCAGTTGATCAGGCACGGTTTAGAAGAAAACCCGTTTGGAATGTCACTTGTGGGGGCTGTCGCCTACAATTGCTGAGATATGGCCGATTGGTTGGTTTATACGTTGAAATTCATGCAAAATACGTTATCTGAGCACGACAATACCAGTTGATCAGGCACGGTTTAGAAGAAAACCCGTTTGGAATGTCACTTTTGGGGGCTGTCGCCTACAATTGCTGAGATATGGCCGATTGGTTGGTTTATACGTTGAAATTCATGCAAAATACGTTATCTGAGCACGACAATCCCAGTTGATCAGGCACGGTTTAGAAGAAAACCCGTTTGGAATGTCACTTTTAGGGGCTGTCGCCTACAGTTGCTGAGATATGGCCGATTGGTTGGTTTATACGTTGAAATTCATGCAAAATACGTTATCTGAGCAGGACAATCCCAGTTGATCAGGCACGGTTTAGAAGAAAACCCGTTTGGAATGTCACTTTTGGGGGCTGTCGCCTACAATTGCTGAGATATGGCCGATTGGTTGGTTTATGCGTTGAAATTCATGCAAAATACGTTATCTGAGCACGACAATCATAGTTGATCAGGCACGGTTTAGAAGAAAACCCGCTTGGAATGTCACTTTTGGGGGCTGTCGCCTACAATTGCTGAGATATGGCCGATTGGTTGGTTTATACGTTGAAATTCATGCAAAATACGTTATCTGAGCACGACAATCCCAGTTGATCAGGCACGGTTTAGAAGAAAACCCGTTTGGAATGTCACTTTTGGTGGCTGTCGCCTACAATTGCTGAGATATGGCCGATTGGTTGGTTTATACGTTGAAATTCATGCAAAATACGTTATCTGAGCACGACAATCCCAGTTGATCAGGTACGGTTTAGAAGAAACCCCGTTTGAAATGTCACCTTTGGGGGCTGTCGCCTACAATTGCTGAGATATGGCCGATTGGTTGGTTTATACGTTGAAATTCATGCAAAATACGTTATCTGAGCACGACAATCCCAGTTGATCAGGCACGGTTTAGAAGAAAACCCGTTTGGAATGTCACTTTTGGGGGCTGTCGCCTACAGTTGCTGAGATATGGCCGATTGGTTGGTGTATACGTTGAAATTCATGCAAAATACGTTATCTGAGCACGACAATCCCAGTTGATCAGGCACGGTTTAGAAGAAAACCCGTTTGGAATGTCACTTTTGGGGGCTGTCGCCTACAATTGCTGAGATATGGCCGATTGGTTGGTTTATGCGTTGAAATTCATGCAAAATACGTTATCTGAGCACGACAATCCCAGTTGATCAGGCACGGTTTAGAAGAAAACCCGTTTGGAATGTCACGTTTGGGGGCTGTCGCCTACAATTGCTGAGATATGGCCGATTGGTTGGTTTATACGTTGAAATTCATGCAAAATACGTTATCTGAGCACGACAATCCCAGTTGATCAGGCACGGTTTAGAAGAAAACCCGTTTGGAATGCCACTTTTGGGGGCTGTCGCCTACAATTGCTGAGATATGGCCGATTGGTTGGTTTATACGTTGAAATTCATGCAAAATACGTTATCTGAGCACGACAATCCCAGTTGATCAGGCACGGTTTAGAAGAAAACCCGTTTGGAATGTCACTTGTGGGGGCTGTCGCCTACAATTGCTGAGATATGGCCGATTGGTTGGTTTATAAGTTGAAATTCATGCAAAATACGTTATCTGAGCACGACAATACCAGTTGATCAGGCACGGCTTAGAAGAAAACCCGTTTGGAATGTCACTTTTGGGGGCTGACGCCTACAATTGCTGACATATGGCCGATTGGTTGGTTTATACGTTGAAATTCATGCAAAATACGTTATCTGAGCACGACAATCCCAGTTGATCAGGCACGGTTTAGAAGTAAACCCGTTTGGAATGTCACTTTTGGGGGCTGTCGCCTACAATTGCTGAGATATGGCCGATTGGTTGGTTTATACATTGAAATTCATGCAAAATACGTTATCTGAGCACGACAATCCCAGTTGATCAGGCACGGTTTAGAAGAAAACCCGTTTGGAATGTCACTTTTGGGGGCTGTCGCCTACAATTGCTGAGATATGGCCGATTGGTTGGTTTATACGTTGAAATTCATGCAAAATACGTTATCTGAGCACGACAATCCCAGTTGATCAGGCACGGTTTAGAAGAAAACCCGTTTGGAATGTCACTTTTGGGGGCTGTCGCCTACAATTGCTGAGATATGGCCGATTGGTTGGTTTATACGTTGAAATTCATGCAAAATACGTTATCTGAGCACGACAATCCCAGTTGATCAGGTACGGTTTAGAAGAAAACCCGTTTGGAATGTCACTTTTGGGGGCTGTCGCCTACAATTGCTGAGATATGGCCGATTGGTTGGTTTATACGTTGAAATTCAAGCAAAATACGTTATCTGAGCACGACAATCCCAGTTGATCAGGCACGGTTTCGAAGAAAACCCGTTTGGAATGTCACTTTTGGGGGCTGTCGCTTACAGTTGCTGAGATATGGCCGATTGGTTGGTTTATACGTTGAAATTCATGCAAAATAAGTTATCTGAGCACGACAATCCCAGTTGATCAGGCACGGTTTAGAAGAAAACCCGTTTGGAATGTCACTTTTGGGGGCTGTCGCCTACAATTGCTGAGATATGGTCGATTGGTTGGTTTATATGTTGAAATTCATGCAAAATACGTTATCTGAGCAGGACAATCCCAGTTGATCAGGCACGGTTTAGAAGAAAACCCGTTTGGAATGTCACTTTTGGGGGCTGTCGCCTACAATTGCTGAGATATGGCCGATTGGTTGGTTTATACGTTGAAATTCATGCAAAATACGTTATCTGAGCAGGACAATCCCAGTTGATCAGGCACGGTTTAGAAGAAAACCCGTTTGGAATGTCACTTTTGGGGGCTGTCGCCTACAATTGCTGAGATATGGCCGATTGGTTGGTTTATACGTTGAAATTCATGCAAAATACGTTATCTGAGCACGACAATCCCAGTTGATCAGGCACGGTTTAGAAGAAAACCCGTTTGGAATGTCACTTTTGGGGGCTGTCGCCTACAATTGCTGAGATATGGCCGATTGGTTGGTTTATACGTTGAAATTCATGCAAAATACGTTATCTGAGCACGACAATCCTAGTTGATCAGGCACGGTTTAGAAGAAAACCCGTTTGGAATGTCACTTTTGGGGGCTGTCGCCTACAATTGCTCAGACATGGCCGATTGGTTGGTTTTTACGTTGAAATTCATGCAAAATACGTTATCTGAGCACGACAATCCCAGTTGATCAGGCACGGTTTAGAAGAAAACCCGTTGGGAATGTCACTTTTGGGGGCTGTCGCCTACAATTGCTGAGATATGGCCGATTGGTTGGTTTATACGTTGAAATTCATGCAAAATACGTTATCTGAGCACGACAATCCCAGTTGATCAGGCACGGTTTAGAAGAAAACCCGTTTGGAATGTCACTTTTGGGGGCTGTAGCCTACAATTGCTGAGATATGGCCGATTGGTTGGTTTATACGTTGAAATTCATGCAAAATACGTTATCTGAGCACGACAATCCCAGTTGATCAGGCACGGTTTAGAAGAAAACCCGTTTGGAATGTCACTTTTGGGGGCTGTCGCCTACAATTGCTGAGATATGGCCGATTGGTTGGTTTATACCTTGAAATTCATGCAAAATACGTTATCTGAGCATGACAATCCCAGTTGATCAGGCACGGTTTAGAAGAAAACCCGTTTGGAATGTCACTTTTGGGGGCTGTCGCCTACAATTGCTGAGATATGGCCGATTGGTTGGTTTATACCTTGAAATTCATGCAAAATACGTTATCTGAGCACGACAATCCCAGTTGATCAGGCACGGTTTAGAAGAAAACCCGTTTGGAATGTCACTTTTGGGGGCTGTCGCCTACAATTGCTGAGATATGGCCGATTGGTTGGTTTATACGTTGAAATTCATGCAAAATACGTTATCTGAGCACGACAATCCCAGTTGATCAGGCACGGTTTAGAAGAAAACCCGTTTGGAATGTCACTTTTGGGGGCTGTCGCCTACAATTGCTGAGATATGGCCGATTGGTTGGTTTATACGTTGAAATTCATGCAAAATACGTTATCTGAGCAGGACTATCCCAGTTGATCAGGCACGGTTTAGAAGAAAACCCGTTTGGAATGTCAATTTTGGGGGCTGTCGCCTACAATTGCTGAGATATGGCCGATTGGTTGGTTTATACGTTGAAATTCATGCAAAATACGTTATCTGAGCACGACAATCTCAGTTGATCAGGCACGGTTTAGAAGAAAACCCGTTTGGAATGTCAGTTTTGGGGGCTGTCGCCTACAATTGCTGAAATATGGCCGATTGGTTGGTTTATACGTTGAAATTCATGCAAAATACGTTATCTGAGCACGGCAATCCCAGTTGATCAGGCACGGTTTAGAAGAAAACCCGTTTGGAATGTCACTTTTGGGGTCTGTCGCCTACAATTGCTGAGATATGCCCGATTGGTTGGTTTATACGTTGAAATTCATGCAAAATACGTTATCTGAGCACGACAATCCCAGTTGAACAGGCACGGTTTAGAAGAAAACCCGTTTGGAATGTCAATTTTGGGGGCTGTCGCCTACAATTGCTGAGATATGGCCGATTGGTTGGTTTATACCTTGAAATTCATGCAAAATACGTTATCTGAGCACGACAATCCCAGTTGATCAGGCACGGTTTAGAAGAAAACCCGTTTGGAATGTCACTTTTGCGGGCTGTCGCCTACAATTGCTGAGATATGGCCGATTGGTTGGTTTATACGTTGAAATTCATGCAAAATACGTTATCTGAGCACGACAATCCCAGTTGATCAGGCACGGTTTAGAAGAAAACCCGTTTGGAATGTCACTTTTGGGGGCTGTCGCCTACAATTGCTGAGATATGGCCGATTGGTTGGTTTATACCTTGAAATTCATGCAAAATACGTTATCTGAGCACGACAATCCCAGTTGATCAGGCACGGTTTAGAAGAAAACCCGTTTGGAATGTCACTTTTGCGGGCTGTCGCCTACAATTGCTGAGATATGGCCGATTGGTTGGTTTATACCTTGAAATTCATGCAAAATACGTTATCTGAGCACGACAATCCCAGTTGATCAGGCACGGTTTAGAAGAAAACCCGTTTGGAATGTCACTTTTGGGGGCTGTCGCCTACAATTGCTGAGATATGGCCGATTGGTTGGTTTATACCTTGAAATTCATGCAAAATACGTTATCTGAGCACGACAATCCCAGTTGATCAGGCACGGTTTAGAAGAAAACCCGTTTGGAATGTCACTTTTGGGGGCTGTCGCCTACAATTGCTGAGATATGGCCGATTGGTTGGTTTATACCTTGAAATTCATGCAAAATACGTTATCTGAGCACGACAATCCCAGTTGATCAGGCACGGTTTAGAAGAAAACCCGTTTGGAATGTCACTTTTGGGGGCTGTCGCCTACAATTGCTGAGATATGGCCGATTGGTTGGTTTATACCTTGAAATTCATGCAAAATACGTTATCTGAGCACGACAATCCCAGTTGATCAGGCACGGTTTAGAAGAAAACCCGTTTGGAATGTCACTTTTGGGGGCTGTCGCCTACAATTGCTGAGATATGGCCGATTGGTTGGTTTATACCTTGAAATTCATGCAAAATACGTTATCTGAGCACGACAATCCCAGTTGATCAGGCACGGTTTAGAAGAAAACAAGTTTGGAATGTCACTTTTGGGGGCTGCCGCCTACAATTGCTGAGATATGGCCGATTGGTTGGTTTATAAGTTGAAATTCATGCAAAATACGTTATCTGAGCACGACAATCCCAGTTGATCAGGCACGGTTTAGAAGAAAACCCGTTTGGAATGTCACTTTTAGGGGCTGTCGCCTACAATTGCTGAGATATGGCCGATTGGTTGGTTTATACCTTGAAATTCATGCAAAATACGTTATCTGAGCACGACAATCCCAGTTGATCAGGCACGGTTTAGAAGAAAACCCGTTTGGAATGTCAATTTTGGGGGCTGTCGCCTACAATTGCTGAGATATGGCCGATTGGTTGGTTTATACGTTGAAATTCATGCAAAATACGTTATCTGAGCACGACAATCCCAGTTGATCAGGCACGGTTTAGAAAAAAACCCGTTTGGAATGTCAATTTTGGGGGCTGTCGCCTACAATTGCTGAGATATGGCTGATTGGTTGGTTTATACCTTGAAATTCATGCAAAATACGTTATCTGAGCACGACAATCCCAGTTGATCAGGCACGGTTTAGAAGAAAACCCGTTTGGAATGTCACTTTTGGGGGCTGTCGCCTACAATTGCTGAGATATGGCCGATTGGTTGGTTTATACGTTGAAATTCAAGCAAAATACGTTATCTGAGCACGACAATCCCAGTTGATCAGGCACGGTTTCGAAGAAAACCCGTTTGGAATGTCACTTTTGGGGGCTGTCGCTTACAGTTGCTGAGATATGGCCGATTGGTTGGTTTATACGTTGAAATTCATGCAAAATAAGTTATCTGAGCACGACAATCCCAGTTGATCAGGCACGGTTTAGAAGAAAACCCGTTTGGAATGTCACTTTTGGGGGCTGTCGCCTACAATTGCTGAGATATGGTCGATTGGTTGGTTTATATGTTGAAATTCATGCAAAATACGTTATCTGAGCAGGACAATCCCAGTTGATCAGGCACGGTTTAGAAGAAAACCCGTTTGGAATGTCACTTTTGGGGGCTGTCGCCTACAATTGCTGAGATATGGCCTATTGGTTGGTTTATACGTTGAAATTCATGCAAAATACGTTATCTGAGCAGGACAATCCCAGTTGATCAGGCACGGTTTAGAAGAAAACCCGTTTGGAATGTCACTTTTGGGGGCTGTCGCCTACAATTGCTGAGATATGGCCGATTGGTTGGTTTATACGTTGAAATTCATGCAAAATACGTTATCTGAGCACGACAATCCCAGTTGATCAGGCACGGTTTAGAAGAAAACCCGTTTGGAATGTCACTTTTGGGGGCTGTCGCCTACAATTGCTGAGATATGGCCGATTGGTTGGTTTATACCTTGAAATTCATGCAAAATACGTTATCTGAGCACGACAATCCCAGTTGATCAGGCACGGTTTAGAAGAAAACCCGTTTGGAATGTCACTTTTGGGGGCTGTCGCCTACAATTGCTGAGATATGGCCGATTGGTTGGTTTATACCTTGAAATTCATGCAAAATACGTTATCTGAGCACGACAATCCCAGTTGATCAGGCACGGTTTAGAAGAAAACCCGTTTGGAATGTCACTTTTGGGGGCTGTCGCCTACAATTGCTGAGATATGGCCGATTGGTTGGTTTATACGTTGAAATTCATGCAAAATACGTTATCTGAGCACGACAATCCCAGTTGATCAGGCACGGTTTAGAAGAAAACCCGTTTGGAATGTCACTTTTGGGGGCTGTCGCCTACAATTGCTGAGATATGGCCGATTGGTTGGTTTATACGTTGAAATTCATGCAAAATACGTTATCTGAGCAGGACTATCCCAGGTGATCAGGCACGGTTTAGAAGAAAACCCGTTTGGAATGTCAATTTTGGGGGCTGTCGCCTACAATTGCTGAGATATGGCCGATTGGTTGGTTTATACGTTGAAATTCATGCAAAATACGTTATCTGAGCACGACAATCTCAGTTGATCAGGCACGGTTTAGAAGAAAACCCGTTTGGAATGTCAGTTTTGGGGGCTGTCGCCTACAATTGCTGAAATATGGCCGATTGGTTGGTTTA
This sequence comes from Tolmerus cingulatus, assembly GCA_959613345.1. Lineage (NCBI taxonomy): Eukaryota > Metazoa > Arthropoda > Insecta > Diptera > Asilidae > Tolmerus > Tolmerus cingulatus. Next base: position 470,206 of record CAUIJO010000084.1, read on the forward strand.
TACGTTGAAATTCATGCAAAATACGTTATCTGAGCACGGCAATCCCAGTTGATCAGGCACGGTTTAGAAGAAAACCCGTTTGGAATGTCACTTTTGGGGTCTGTCGCCTACAATTGCTGAGATATGCCCGATTGGTTGGTTTATACGTTGAAATTCATGCAAAATACGTTATCTGAGCACGACAATCCCAGTTGAACAGGCACGGTTTAGAAGAAAACCCGTTTGGAATGTCAATTTTGGGGGCTGTCGCCTACAATTGCTGAGATATGGCCGATTGGTTGGTTTATACCTTGAAATTCATGCAAAATACGTTATCTGAGCACGACAATCCCAGTTGATCAGGCACGGTTTAGAAGAAAACAAGTTTGGAATGTCACTTTTGCGGGCTGTCGCCTACAATTGCTGAGATATGGCCGATTGGTTGGTTTATACGTTGAAATTCATGCAAAATACGTTATCTGAGCACGACAATCCCAGTTGATCAGGCACGGTTTAGAAGAAAACCCGTTTGGAATGTCACTTTTGGGGGCTGTCGCCTACAATTGCTGAGATATGGCCGATTGGTTGGTTTATACGTTGAAATTCATGCAAAATACGTTATCTGAGCACGACAATCCTAGTTGATCAGGCACGGTTTAGAAGAAAACCCGTTTGGAATGTCACTTTTGGGGGCTGTCGCCTACAATTGCTGAGATATGGCCGATTGGTTGGTTTATACGTTGAAATTCATGCAAAATACGTTATCTGAGCACGACAATCCTAGTTGATCAGGCACGGTTTAGAAGAAAACCCGTTTGGAATGTCACTTTTGGGGGCTGTCGCCTACAATTGCTGAGATATGGCCGATTGGTTGGTTTTTACGTTGAAATTCATGCAAAATACGTTATCTGAGCACGACAATCCCAGTTGATCAGGCACGGTTTAGAAGAAAACCCGTTGGGAATGTCACTTTTGGGGGCTGTCGCCTACAATTGCTGAGATATGGCCGATTGGTTGGTTTATACCTTGAAATTCATGCAAAATACGTTATCTGAGCACGACAATCCCAGTTGATCAGGCACGGTTTAGAAGAAAACCCGTTTGGAATGTCACTTTTGGGGGCTGTCGCCTACAATTGCTGAGATATGGCCGATTGGTTGGTTTATACCTTGAAATTCATGCAAAATACGTTATCTGAGCACGACAATCCCAGTTGATCAGGCACGGTTTAGAAGAAAACCCGTTTGGAATGTCACTTTTGGGGGCTGTCGCCTACAATTGCTGAGATATGGCCGATTGGTTGGTTTATACGTTGAAATTCATGCAAAATACGTTATCTGAGCACGACAATCCCAGTTGATCAGGCACGGTTTAGAAGAAAACCCGTTTGGAATGTCACTTTTGGGGGCTGTCGCCTACAATTGCTGAGATATGGCCGATTGGTTGGTTTATACGTTGAAATTCATGCAAAATACGTTATCTGAGCACGACAATCCCAGTTGATCAGGCACGGTTTAGAAGAAAACCCGTTTGGAATGTCACTTTTGGGGGCTGTAGCCTACAATTGCTGAGATATGGCCGATTGGTTGGTTTATACGTTGAAATTCATGCAAAATACGTTATCTGAGCACGACAATCCCAGTTGATCAGGCACGGTTTAGAAGAAAACCCGTTTGGAATGTCACTTTTGGGGGCTGTCGCCTACAATTGCTGAGATATGGCCGATTGGTTGGTTTATACCTTGAAATTCATGCAAAATACGTTATCTGAGCACGACAATCCCAGTTGATCAGGCACGGTTTAGAAGAAAACCCGTTTGGAATGTCACTTTTGGGGGCTGTCGCCTACAATTGCTGAGATATGGCCGATTGGTTGGTTTATACCTTGAAATTCATGCAAAATACGTTATCTGAGCACGACAATCCCAGTTGATCAGGCACGGTTTAGAAGAAAACCCGTTTGGAATGTCACTTTTGGGGGCTGTCGCCTACAATTGCTGAGATATGGCCGATTGGTTGGTTTATACGTTGAAATTCATGCAAAATACGTTATCTGAGCACGACAATCCCAGTTGATCAGGCACGGTTTAGAAGAAAACCCGTTTGGAATGTCACTTTTGGGGGCTGTCGCCTACAATTGCTGAGATATGGCCGATTGGTTGGTTTATACGTTGAAATTCATGCAAAATACGTTATCTGAGCAGGACTATCCCAGGTGATCAGGCACGGTTTAGAAGAAAACCCGTTTGGAATGTCAATTTTGGGGGCTGTCGCCTACAATTGCTGAGATATGGCCGATTGGTTGGTTTATACGTTGAAATTCATGCAAAATACGTTATCTGAGCACGACAATCTCAGTTGATCAGGCACGGTTTAGAAGAAAACCCGTTTGGAATGTCAGTTTTGGGGGCTGTCGCCTACAATTGCTGAAATATGGCCGATTGGTTGGTTTATACGTTGAAATTCATGCAAAATACGTTATCTGAGCACGGCAATCCCAGTTGATCAGGCACGGTTTAGAAGAAAACCCGTTTGGAATGTCACTTTTGGGGTCTGTCGCCTACAATTGCTGAGATATGCCCGATTGGTTGGTTTATACGTTGAAATTCATGCAAAATACGTTATCTGAGCACGACAATCCCAGTTGAACAGGCACGGTTTAGAAGAAAACCCGTTTGGAATGTCAATTTTGGGGGCTGTCGCCTACAATTGCTGAGATATGGCCGATTGGTTGGTTTATACCTTGAAATTCATGCAAAATACGTTATCTGAGCACGACAATCCCAGTTGATCAGGCACGGTTTAGAAGAAAACAAGTTTGGAATGTCACTTTTGCGGGCTGTCGCCTACAATTGCTGAGATATGGCCGATTGGTTGGTTTATACGTTGAAATTCATGCAAAATACGTTATCTGAGCACGACAATCCCAGTTGATCAGGCACGGTTTAGAAGAAAACCCGTTTGGAATGTCACTTTTGGGGGCTGTCGCCTACAATTGCTGAGATATGGCCGATTGGTTGGTTTATACGTTGAAATTCATGCAAAATACGTTATCTGAGCACGACAATCCTAGTTGATCAGGCACGGTTTAGAAGAAAACCCGTTTGGAATGTCACTTTTGGGGGCTGTCGCCTACAATTGCTGAGATATGGCCGATTGGTTGGTTTATACGTTGAAATTCATGCAAAATACGTTATCTGAGCACGACAATCCTAGTTGATCAGGCACGGTTTAGAAGAAAACCCGTTTGGAATGTCACTTTTGGGGGCTGTCGCCTACAATTGCTGAGATATGGCCGATTGGTTGGTTTTTACGTTGAAATTCATGCAAAATACGTTATCTGAGCACGACAATCCCAGTTGATCAGGCACGGTTTAGAAGAAAACCCGTTGGGAATGTCACTTTTGGGGGCTGTCGCCTACAATTGCTGAGATATGGCCGATTGGTTGGTTTATACGTTGAAATTCATGCAAAATACGTTATCTGAGCACGACAATCCCAGTTGATCAGGCACGGTTTAGAAGAAAACCCGTTTGGAATGTCACTTTTGGGGGCTGTAGCCTACAATTGCTGAGATATGGCCGATTGGTTGGTTTATACGTTGAAATTCATGCAAAATACGTTATCTGAGCACGACAATCCCAGTTGATCAGGCACGGTTTAGAAGAAAACCCGTTTGGAATGTCACTTTTGGGGGCTGTCGCCTACAATTGCTGAGATATGGCCGATTGGTTGGTTTATACCTTGAAATTCATGCAAAATACGTTATCTGAGCACGACAATCCCAGTTGATCAGGCACGGTTTAGAAGAAAACCCGTTTGGAATGTCACTTTTGGGGGCTGTCGCCTACAATTGCTGAGATATGGCCGATTGGTTGGTTTATACCTTGAAATTCATGCAAAATACGTTATCTGAGCACGACAATCCCAGTTGATCAGGCACGGTTTAGAAGAAAACCCGTTTGGAATGTCACTTTTGGGGGCTGTCGCCTACAATTGCTGAGATATGGCCGATTGGTTGGTTTATACGTTGAAATTCATGCAAAATACGTTATCTGAGCACGACAATCCCAGTTGATCAGGCACGGTTTAGAAGAAAACCCGTTTGGAATGTCACTTTTGGGGGCTGTCGCCTACAATTGCTGAGATATGGCCGATTGGTTGGTTTATACGTTGAAATTCATGCAAAATACGTTATCTGAGCAGGACTATCCCAGGTGATCAGGCACGGTTTAGAAGAAAACCCGTTTGGAATGTCAATTTTGGGGGCTGTCGCCTACAATTGCTGAGATATGGCCGATTGGTTGGTTTATACGTTGAAATTCATGCAAAATACGTTATCTGAGCACGACAATCTCAGTTGATCAGGCACGGTTTAGAAGAAAACCCGTTTGGAATGTCAGTTTTGGGGGCTGTCGCCTACAATTGCTGAAATATGGCCGATTGGTTGGTTTATACGTTGAAATTCATGCAAAATACGTTATCTGAGCACGGCAATCCCAGTTGATCAGGCACGGTTTAGAAGAAAACCCGTTTGGAATGTCACTTTTGGGGTCTGTCGCCTACAATTGCTGAGATATGCCCGATTGGTTGGTTTATACGTTGAAATTCATGCAAAATACGTTATCTGAGCACGACAATCCCAGTTGAACAGGCACGGTTTAGAAGAAAACCCGTTTGGAATGTCAATTTTGGGGGCTGTCGCCTACAATTGCTGAGATATGGCCGATTGGTTGGTTTATACCTTGAAATTCATGCAAAATACGTTATCTGAGCACGACAATCCCAGTTGATCAGGCACGGTTTAGAAGAAAACCCGTTTGGAATGTCACTTTTGCGGGCTGTCGCCTACAATTGCTGAGATATGGCCGATTGGTTGGTTTATACGTTGAAATTCATGCAAAATACGTTATCTGAGCACGACAATCCCAGTTGATCAGGCACGGTTTAGAAGAAAACCCGTTTGGAATGTCACTTTTGGGGCTGTCGCCTACAATTGCTGAGATATGGCCGATTGGTTGGTTTATACCTTGAAATTCATGCAAAATACGTTATCTGAGCACGACAATCCCAGTTGATCAGGCACGGTTTAGAAGAAAACCCGTTTGGAATGTCACTTTTGCGGGCTGTCGCCTACAATTGCTGAGATATGGCCGATTGGTTGGTTTATACCTTGAAATTCATGCAAAATACGTTATCTGAGCACGACAATCCCAGTTGATCAGGCACGGTTTAGAAGAAAACCCGTTTGGAATGTCACTTTTGGGGGCTGTCGCCTACAATTGCTGAGATATGGCCGATTGGTTGGTTTATACCTTGAAATTCATGCAAAATACGTTATCTGAGCACGACAATCCCAGTTGATCAGGCACGGTTTAGAAGAAAACCCGTTTGGAATGTCACTTTTGGGGGCTGTCGCCTACAATTGCTGAGATATGGCCGATTGGTTGGTTTATACCTTGAAATTCATGCAAAATACGTTATCTGAGCACGACAATCCCAGTTGATCAGGCACGGTTTAGAAGAAAACCCGTTTGGAATGTCACTTTTGGGGGCTGTCGCCTACAATTGCTGAGATATGGCCGATTGGTTGGTTTATACCTTGAAATTCATGCAAAATACGTTATCTGAGCACGACAATCCCAGTTGATCAGGCACGGTTTAGAAGAAAACCCGTTTGGAATGTCACTTTTGGGGGCTGTCGCCTACAATTGCTGAGATATGGCCGATTGGTTGGTTTATACCTTGAAATTCATGCAAAATACGTTATCTGAGCACGACAATCCCAGTTGATCAGGCACGGTTTAGAAGAAAACAAGTTTGGAATGTCACTTTTGGGGGCTGTCGCCTACAATTGCTGAGATATGGCCGATTGGTTGGTTTATAAGTTGAAATTCATGCAAAATACGTTATCTGAGCACGACAATCCCAGTTGATCAGGCACGGTTTAGAAGAAAACCCGTTTGGAATGTCACTTTTAGGGGCTGTCGCCTACAATTGCTGAGATATGGCCGATTGGTTGGTTTATACCTTGAAATTCATGCAAAATACGTTATCTGAGCACGACAATCCCAGTTGATCAGGCACGGTTTAGAAGAAAACCCGTTTGGAATGTCAATTTTGGGGGCTGTCGCCTACAATTGCTGAGATATGGCCGATTGGTTGGTTTATACGTTGAAATTCATGCAAAATACGTTATCTGAGCACGACAATCCCAGTTGATCAGGCACGGTTTAGAAAAAAACCCGTTTGGAATGTCAATTTTGGGGGCTGTCGCCTACAATTGCTGAGATATGGCTGATTGGTTGGTTTATACCTTGAAATTCATGCAAAATACGTTATCTGAGCACGACAATCCCAGTTGATCAGGCACGGTTTAGAAGAAAACCCGTTTGGAATGTCACTTTTGGGGGCTGTCGCCTACAATTGCTGAGATATGGCCGAATGGTTGGTTTATACCTTGAAATTCATGCAAAATACGTTATCTGAGCACGACAATCCCAGTTGATCAGGCACGGTTTAGAAGAAAACCCGTTTGGAATGTCACTTTTGGGGGCTGTCGCCTACAATTGCTGAGATATGGCCGATTGGTTGGTTTATAACTTGAAATTCATGCAAAATACGTTATCTGAGCTCGACAATCCCAGTTGATCAGGCACGGTTTAGAAGAAAACCCGTTTGGAATGTCACTTTTGGGGGCTGTCGCCTACAATTGCTGAGATATGGCCGATTGGTTGGTTTATACGTTGAAATTCATGCAAAATACGTTATCTGAGCACGACAATCCCAGTTGATCAGGCACGGTTTAGAAGAAAACCCGTTTGGAATGTCACTTTTGGGGGCTGTCGCCTACAATTGCTGAGATATGGCCGATTGTTTGGTTTATACGTTGAAATTCATGCAAAATACGTTATCTGAGCACGACAATCCCAGTTGATCGGGTACGGTTTAGAAGAAAACCCGTTTGGAATGTCACTTTTGGGGGCTGTCGCCTACAATTGCTGAGATATGGCCGATTGGTTGGTTTATACGTTGAAATTCATGCAAAATACGTTATCTGAGCACGACAATCCCAGTTGATCAGGCACGGTTTAGAAGAAAACCCGTTTGGAATGTCACTTTTGGGGGCTATCGCCTACAATTGCTGAGATATGGCCGATTGGTTGGTTTATACCTTGAAATTCATGCAAAATACGTTATCTGAGCACGACAATCCCAGTTGATCAGGCACGGTTTAGAAGAAAACCCGTTTGGAATGTCACTTTTGGGGGCTGTCGCCTACAATTGCTGAGATATGGCCGATTGGTTGGTTTATACCTTGAAATTCATGCAAAATACGTTATCTGAGCACGACAATCCCAGTTGATCAGGCACGGTTTAGAAGAAAACCCGTTTGGAATGTCACTTTTGGGGGCTGTCGCCTACAATTGCTGAGATGTGGCCGATTGGTTGGTTTATACCTTGAAATTCATGCAAAATACGTTATCTGAGCACGACAATCCCAGTTGATCAGGCACGGTTTAGAAGAAAACCCGTTTGGAATGTCACTTTTGGGGGCTGTCGCCTACAATTGCTGAGATATGGCCGATTGGTTGGTTTATACCTTGAAATTCATGCAAAATACGTTATCTGAGCACGACAATCCCAGTTGATCAGGCACGGTTTAGAAGAAAACAAGTTTGGAATGTCACTTTTGGGGGCTGTCGCCTACAATTGCTGAGATATGGCCGATTGGTTGGTTTATACGTTGAAATTCATGCAAAATACGTTATCTGAGCACGACAATCCCAGTTGATCAGGCACGGTTTAGAAGAAAACCCGTTTGGAATGTCACTTTTGGGGGCTGTCGCCTACAATTGCTGAGATATGGCCGATTGGTTGGTTTATACGTTGAAATTCATGCAAAATACGTTATCTGAGCACGACAATCCCAGTTGATCAGGCACGGTTTAGAAGAAAACCCGTTTGGAATGCCACTTTTGGGGGCTGTCGCCTACAATTGCTGAGATATGGCCGATTGGTTGGTTTATACGTTGAAATTCATGCAAAATACGTTATCTGAGCACGACAATCCCAGTTGATCAGGCACGGTTTAGAAGAAAACCCGTTTGGAATGTCACTTGTGGGGGCTGTCGCCTACAATTGCTGAGATATGGCCGATTGGTTGGTTTATACGTTGAAATTCATGCAAAATACGTTATCTGAGCACGACAATACCAGTTGATCAGGCACGGTTTAGAAGAAAACCCGTTTGGAATGTCACTTTTGGGGGCTGTCGCCTACAATTGCTGAGATATGGCCGATTGGTTGGTTTATACGTTGAAATTCATGCAAAATACGTTATCTGAGCACGACAATCCCAGTTGATCAGGCACGGTTTAGAAGAAAACCCGTTTGGAATGTCACTTTTAGGGGCTGTCGCCTACAATTGCTGAGATATGGCCGATTGGTTGGTTTATACGTTGAAATTCATGCAAAATACGTTATCTGAGCAGGACAATCCCAGTTGATCAGGCACAGTTTAGAAGAAAACCCGTTTGGAATGTCACTTTTGGGGGCTGTCGCCTACAATTGCTGAGATATGGCCGATTGGTTGGTTTATACGTTGAAATTCATGCAAAATACGTTATCTGAGCACGACAATCATAGTTGATCAGGCACGGTTTAGAAGAACCCCCGCTTGGAATGTCACTTTTGGGGGCTGTCGCCTACAATTGCTGAGATATGGCCCAATTGGTTGGTTTATACGTTGAAATTCATGCAAAATACGTTATCTGAGCACGACAATCCCAGTTGATCAGGCACGGTTTAGAAGAAAACCCGTTTGGAATGTCACTTTTGGGGGCTGTCGCCTACAATTGCTGAGATATGGCCGATTGGTTGGTTTATACCTTGAAATTCATGCAAAATACGTTATCTGAGCACGACAATACCAGTTGATCAGGCACGGTTTAGAAGAAAACCCGTTTGGAATGTCACTTTTGGGGGCTGTCGCCTACAATTGCTGAGATATGGCCGATTGGTTGGTTTATACGTTGAAATTCATGCAAAATACGTTATCTGAGCACGACAATCCCAGTTGATCAGGCACGGTTTAGAAGAAAACCCGTTTGGAATGTCACTTTTGGGGGCTGTCGCCTACAATTGCTGAGATATGGCCGATTGGTTGGTTTATACGTTGAAATTCATGCAAAATACGTTATCTGAGCAGGACAATCCCAGTTGATCAGGCACGGTTTAGAAGAAAACCCGTTTGGAATGTCAATTTTGGGGGCTGTCGCCTACAATTGCTGAGATATGGCCGATTGGTTGGTTTATACGTTGAAATTCATGCAAAATACGTTATCTGAGCACGACAATCCCAGTTGATCAGGCACGGTTTAGAAGAAAACCCGTTTGGAATGTCACTTTTGGGGGCTGTCGCCTACAATTGTTGAGATATGGCCGATTGGTTGGTTTATACGTTGAAATTCATGCAAAATACGTTATCTGAGCACGACAATCCCAGTTGATCAGGCACGGTTTAGAAGAAAACCCGTTAGGAATGTCACTTTTGGGGGCTGTCGCCTACAATTGCTGAGATATGGCCGATTAATTGGTTTATACGTTGAAATTCATGCAAAATACGTTATCTGAGCAGGACAATCCCAGTTGATCAGGCACGGTTTAGAAGAAAACCCGTTTGGAATGTCAATTTTGGGGGCTGTCGCCTACAATTGCTGAGATATGGCCGATTGGTTGGTTTATACGTTGAAATTCATGCAAAATACGTTATCTGAGCACGACAATCATAGTTGATCAGGCACGGTTTAGAAGAAAACCCGTTTGGAATGTCACTTTTGGGGGCTGTCGCCTACAATTGCTGAGATATGGCCGATTGGTTGGTTTATACGTTGAAATTCATGCAAAATACGTTATCTGAGCACGACAATCCCAGTTGATCAGGCACGGTTTAGAAGAAAACCCGTTTGGAATGTCACTTTTGGGGGCTGTCGCCTACAATTGCTGAGATATGGCCGATTGGTTGGTTTATACGTTGAAATTCATGCAAAATACGTTATCTGAGCACGACAATCCCAGTTGATCAGGCACGGTTTAGAAGAAAACCCGTTTGGAATGTCACTTTTGGGGGCTGTCGCCTACAATTGCTGAGATATGGCCGATTGGTTGGTTTATACGTTGAAATTCATGCAAAATACGTTATCTGAGCAGGACAATCCCAGTTGATCAGGCACGGTTTAGAAGAAAACCCGTTTGGAATGTCAATTTTGGGGGCTGTCGCCTACAATTGCTGAGATATGGCCGATTGGTTGGTTTATACGTTGAAATTCATGCAAAATACGTTATCTGAGCACGACAATCCCAGTTGATCAGGCACGGTTTAGAAGAAAACCCGTTTGGAATGTCACTTTTGGGGGCTGTCGCCTACAATTGCTGAGATATGGCCGATTGGTTGGTTTATACGTTGAAATTCATGCAAAAAACGTTATCTGAACACGACAATCCCAGTTGATCAGGCACGGTTTAGAAGAAAACCCGTTTGGAATGTCACTTTTGGGGGCTGTCGCCTACAATTGCTGAGATATGGCCGATTGGTTGGTTTATACGTTGAAATTCATGCAAAATACGTTATCTGAGCAGGACAATCCCAGTTGATCAGGCACGGTTTAGAAGAAAACCCTTTTGGAATGTCAATTTTGGGGGCTGTCGCCTACAATTGCTGAGATATGGCCGATTGGTTGGTTTATACGTTGAAATTCATGCAAAATACGTTATCTGAGCACGACAATCATAGTTGATCAGGCACGGTTTAGAAGAAAACCCGTTTGGAATGTCACTTTTGGGGGCTGTCGCCTACAATTGCTGAGATATGGCCGATTGGTTGGTTTATACGTTGAAATTCATGCAAAATACGTTATCTGAGCACGACAATCCCAGTTGATCAGGCACGGTTTAGAAGAAAACCCGTTTGGAATGTCACTTTTGGGGGCTGTCGCCTACAATTGCTGAGATATGGCCGATTGGTTGGTTTATACGGTGAAATTCATGCAAAATACGTTATCTGAGCACGACAATCCCAGTTGATCAGGCACGGTTTTGAAGAAAACCCGTTTGGAATGTCACTTTTGGGGGCTGTCGCCTACAATTGCTGAGATATGGCCGATTGGTTGGTTTATACGTTGAAATTCATGCAAAATACGTTATCTGAGCACGACAATCCCAGTTGATCAGGCACGGTTTAGAAGAAAACCCGTTTGGAATGTCACTTTTGGGGGCTGTCGCCTACAGTTGCTGAGATATGGCCGATTGGTTGGTTTATACGTTGAAATTCATGCAAAATAAGTTATCTGAGCACGACAATCCCAGTTGATCAGGCACGGTTTAGAAGAAAACCCGTTTGGAATGTCACTTTTGGGGGCTGTCGCCTACAATTGCTGAGATATGGCCGATTGGTTGGTTTATACGTTGAAATTCATGCAAAATACGTTATCTGAGCACGACAATCCCAGTTGATCAGGTACGGTTTAGAAGAAAACCCGTTTGGAATGTCACTTTTGGGGGCTGTCGCCTACAATTGCTGAGATATGGCCGATTGTTTGGTTTATACGTTGAAATTCATGCAAAATACGTTATCTGAGCACGACAATCCTAGTTGATCAGGCACGGTTTAGAAGAAAACCCGTTTGGAATGTTACTTTTGGGGGCTGTCGCCTACAATTGCTGAGATATGGCCGATTGGTTGGTTTATACGTTGAAATTCATGCAAAATACGTTATCTGAGCACGACAATCCCAGTTGATCAGGCACGGTTTAGAAGAAAACCCGTTTGGAATGTCACTTTTGGGGGCTGTCGCCTACAATTGCTGAGATATGGCCGATTGGTTGGTTTATACGTTGAAATTCATGCAAAATACGTTATCTGAGCACGACAATCCCAGTTGATCAGGCACGGTTTAGAAGAAAACCCGTTTGGAATGTCACTTTTGGGGGCTGTCGCCTACAATTGCTCTGAGACATGGCCGATTGGTTGGTTTATACGTTGAAATTCATGCAAAATACGTTATCTGAGCACGACAATCCCAGTTGATCAGGCACGGTTTAGAAGAAAACCCGTTTGGAATGTCAATTTTGGGGGCTGTCGCCTACAATTGCTGAGATATGGCCGATTGGTTGGTTTATACCTTGAAATTCATGCAAAATACGTTATCTGAGCACGACAATCCCAGTTGATCAGGCACGGTTTAGAAGAAAACCCGTTTGGAATGTCAATTTTGGGGGCTGTCGCCTACAATTGCTGAGATATGGCCGATTGGTTGGTTTATACCTTGAAATTCATGCAAAATACGTTATCTGAGCACGACAATCCCAGTTGATCAGGCACGGTTTAGAAGAAAACCCGTTTGGAATGTCAATTTTGGGGGCTGTCGCCTACAATTGCTGAGATATGGCCGATTGGTTGGTTTATACCTTGAAATTCATGCAAAATACGTTATCTGAGCACGACAATCCCAGTTGATCAGGAACGGTTTAGAAGAAAACCCGTTTGGAATGTCACTTTTGGGGGCTGTCGCCTACAATTGCTGAGATATGTCCGATTGGTTGGTTTATACGTTGAAATTCATGCAAAATACGTTATCTGAGCACGACAATCCCAGATGATCAGGCACGGTTTAGAAGAAAACCCGTTTGGAATGTCAATTTTGGGGGCTGTCGCCTACAATTGCTGAGATATGGCCGATTGGTTGGTTTATACGTTGAAATTCATGCAAAATACGTTATCTGAGCACGACAATCCCAGTTGATCAGGCACGGTTTAGAAGAAAACCCGTTTGGAATGTCACTTTTGGGGGCTGTCGCCTACAATTGCTGAGATTCGGCCGATTGGTTGGTTTATACGTTGAAATTCATGCAAAATACGTTATCTCAGCACGACAATCCCAGTTGATCAGGCACGGTTCAGAAGAAAACCAGTTTGGAATGTCACTTTTGGGGGCTGTCGCCTACAATTGCTGAGATATGGCCGATTGGTTGGTTTATACGTTGAAATTCATGCAAAATACGTTATCTGAGCACGACAATCCCAGTTGATCAGGCACGGTTTAGAAGAAAACCCGTTTGGAATGTCACTTTTGGGGGCTGTCGCCTACAATTGCTGAGATATGGCCGATTGGTTGGTTTATACCTTGAAATTCATGCAAAATACGTTATCTGAGCACGACAATCCCAGTTGATCAGGCACGGTTTAGAAGAAAACCCGTTTGGAATGTCACTTTTGGGGGCTGTCGCCTACAATTGCTGAGATATGGCCGATTGGTTGGTTTATACCTTGAAATTCATGCAAAATACGTTATCTGAGCACGACAATCCCAGTTGATCAGGCACGGTTTAGAAGAAAACCCGTTTGGAATGTCACTTTTGGGGGCTGTCGCCTACAATTGCTGAGATATGGCCGATTGGTTGGTTTATACGTTGAAATTTATGCAAAATACGTTATCTGAGCACGACAATCCCAGTTGATCGGGCACGGTTTAGAAGAAAACCCGTTTGGAATGTCACTTTTGGGGGCTGTCGCCTACAATTGCTGAGATATGGCCGATTGGTTGGTTTATACGTTGAAATTCATGCAAAATTCGTTATCTGAGCACGACAATCCCAGTTGATCAGGCACGGTTTAGAAGAAAACCCGTTTGGAATGTCAATTTTGGGGGCTGTCGCCTACAATTGCTGAGATATGGCCGATTGGTTGGTTTATACCTTGAAATTCATGCAAAATACGTTATCTGAGCACGACAATCCCAGTTGATCAGGCACGGTTTAGAAGAAAACCCGTTTGGAATGTCACTTTTGGGGGCTGTCGCCTACAATTGCTGAGATATGGCCGATTGGTTGGTTTATACGTTGAAATTCATGCAAAATACGTTATCTGAGCACGACAATCCCAGTTGATCAGGCACGGTTCAGAAGAAAACCAGTTTGGAATGTCACTTTTGGGGGCTGTCGCCTACAATTGCTGAGATATGGCCGATTGGTTGGTTTATACCTTGAAATTCATGCAAAATACGTTATCTGAGCACGACAATCCCAGTTGATCAGGCACGGTTTAGAAGAAAACCCGTTTGGAATGTCACTTTTGGGGGCTGTCGCCTACAATTGCTGAGATATGGCCGATTGGTTGGTTTATACCTTGAAATTCATGCAAAATACGTAATCTGAGCACGACAATCCCAGTTGATCAGGCACGGTTTAGAAGAAAACCCGTTTGGAATGTCACTTTTGGGGGCTGTCGCCTACAATTGCTGAGATATGGCCGATTGGTTGGTTTATACCTTGAAATTCATGCAAAATACGTTATCTGAGCACGACAATCCCAGTTGATCAGGCACGGTTTAGAAGAAAACCCGTTTGGAATGTCAATTTTGGGGGCTGTCGCCTACAATTGCTGAGATATGGCCGATTGGTTGGTTTATACGTTAAAATTTATGCAAAATACGTTATCTGAGCACGACAATCCCAGTTGATCAGGCACGGTTTAGAAGAAAACCCGTTTGGAATGTCACTTTTGGGGGCTGTCGCCTACAATTGCTGAGATATGGCCGATTGGTTGGTTTATACGTTGAAATTCATGCAAAATACGTTATCTGAGCACGACAATCCCAGTTGATCAGGCACGGTTTAGAAGAGAACCCGTTTGGAATGTCAATTTTGGGGGCTGTCGCCTACAATTGCTGAGATATGGCCGATTGGTTGGTTTATACCTTGAAATTCATGCAAAATACGTTATCTGAGCACGACAATCCCAGTTGATCAGGCACGGTTTAGAAGAAAACCCGTTTGGAATGTCACTTTTGGGGGCTGTCGCCTACAATTGCTGAGATATGGCCGATTGGTTGGTTTATACCTTGAAATTCATGCAAAATACGTTATCCGAGCACGACAATCCCAGTTGATCAGGCACGGTTTAGAAGAAAACCCGTTTGGAATGTCACTTTTGGGGGCTGTCGCCTACAATTGCTGAGATATGGCCGATTGGTTGGTTTATACCTTGAAATTCATGCAAAATACGTTATCTGAGCAGGACAATCCCAGTTGATCAGGCACGGTTTAGAAGAAAACCCGTTTGGAATGTCACTTTTGGGGGCTGTCGCCTACAATTGCTGAGATATGGCCGATTGGTTGGTTTATACCTTGAAATTCATGCAAAATACGTTATCTGAGCACGACAATCCCAGTTGATCAGGCACGGTTTAGAAGAAAACCCGTTTGGATTGTCAATTTTGGGGGCTGTCGCCTTCAATTGCTGAGATATGGCCGATTGGTTGCTTTATACCTTGAAATTCATGCAAAATACGTTATCTGAGCACGACAATCATAGTTGATCAGGCACGGTTTAGAAGAAAACCCGTTTGGAATGTCACTTTTGGGGGCTGTCGCCTACAATTGCTGAGATATGGCCGATTGGTTGGTTTATACGTTGAAATTCATGCAAAATACGTTATCTGAGCACGACAATCCCAGTTGATCAGGCACGGTTTAGAAGAAAACCCGTTTGGAATGTCACTTTTGGGGGCTGTCGCCTACAATTGCTGAGATATGGCCGATTGGTTGGTTTATACGTTGAAATTCATGCAAAATACGTTATCTGAGCACGACAATCCCAGTTGATCAGGCACGGTTTAGAAGAAAACCCGTTTGGAATGTCACTTTTGGGGGCTGTCGCCTACAATTGCTGAGATATGGCCGATTGGTTGGTTTATACGTTGAAATTCATGCAAAATACGTTATCTGAGCACGACAATCCCAGTTGATCAGGCACGGTTTAGAAGAAAACCCGTTTGGAATGTTACTTTTGGGGGCTGTCGCCTACAATTGCTGAGATATGGCCGATTGGTTGGTTTATACGTTGAAATTCATGCAAAATACGTTATCTGAGCACGACAATCCCAGTTGATCAGGCACGGTTTAGAAGAAAACCCGTTTGGAATGTCACTTTTGGGGGCTGTCGCCTACAATTGCTGAGATATGGCCGATTGGTTGGTTTATACGTTGAAATTCATGCAAAATACGTTATCTGAGCACGACAATCCCAGTTGATCAGGCACGGTTTAGAAGAAAACCCGTTTGGAATGTCACTTTTGGGGGCTGTCGCCTACAATTGCTGAGATATGGCCGATTGGTTGGTTTATACGTTGAAATTCATGCAAAATACGTTATCTGAGCACGACAATCCCAGTTGATCAGGCACGGTTTAGAAGAAAACCCGTTTGGAATGTCACTTTTGGGGGCTGTCGCCTACAATTGCTGAGATATGGCCGATTGGTTGGTTTATACGTTGAAATTCATGCAAAATACGTTATCTGAGCACGACAATCCCAGTTGATCAGGCACGGTTTAGAAGAAAACCCGTTTGGAATGTCACTTTTGGGGGCTGTCGCCTACAATTGCTGAGATATGGCCGATTGGTTGGTTTATACGTTGAAATTCATGCAAAATACGTTATCCGAGCACGACAATCCCAGTTGATCAGGCACGGTTTAGAAGAAAACCCGTTTGGAATGTCACTTTTGGGGGCTGTCGCCTACAATTGCTGAGATATGGCCGATTGGTTGGTTTATACCTTGAAATTCATGCAAAATACGTTATCTGAGCAGGACAATCCCAGTTGATCAGGCACGGTTTAGAAGAAAACCCGTTTGGAATGTCACTTTTGGGGGCTGTCGCCTACAATTGCTGAGATATGGCCGATTGGTTGGTTTATACCTTGAAATTCATGCAAAATACGTTATCTGAGCACGACAATCCCAGTTGATCAGGCACGGTTTAGAAGAAAACCCGTTTGGATTGTCAATTTTGGGGGCTGTCGCCTTCAATTGCTGAGATATGGCCGATTGGTTGCTTTATACCTTGAAATTCATGCAAAATACGTTATCTGAGCACGACAATCATAGTTGATCAGGCACGGTTTAGAAGAAAACCCGTTTGGAATGTCACTTTTGGGGGCTGTCGCCTACAATTGCTGAGATATGGCCGATTGGTTGGTTTATACGTTGAAATTCATGCAAAATACGTTATCTGAGCACGACAATCCCAGTTGATCAGGCACGGTTTAGAAGAAAACCCGTTTGGAATGTCACTTTTGGGGGCTGTCGCCTACAATTGCTGAGATATGGCCGATTGGTTGGTTTATACGTTGAAATTCATGCAAAATACGTTATCTGAGCACGACAATCCCAGTTGATCAGGCACGGTTTAGAAGAAAACCCGTTTGGAATGTCACTTTTGGGGGCTGTCGCCTACAATTGCTGAGATATGGCCGATTGGTTGGTTTATACGTTGAAATTCATGCAAAATACGTTATCTGAGCACGACAATCCCAGTTGATCAGGCACGGTTTAGAAGAGAACCCGTTTGGAATGTCAATTTTGGGGGCTGTCGCCTACAATTGCTGAGATATGGCCGATTGGTTGGTTTATACCTTGAAATTCATGCAAAATACGTTATCTGAGCACGACAATCCCAGTTGATCAGGCACGGTTTAGAAGAAAACCCGTTTGGAATGTCACTTTTGGGGGCTGTCGCCTACAATTGCTGAGATATGGCCGATTGGTTGGTTTATACCTTGAAATTCATGCAAAATACGTTATCCGAGCACGACAATCCCAGTTGATCAGGCACGGTTTAGAAGAAAACCCGTTTGGAATGTCACTTTTGGGGGCTGTCGCCTACAATTGCTGAGATATGGCCGATTGGTTGGTTTATACCTTGAAATTCATGCAAAATACGTTATCTGAGCAGGACAATCCCAGTTGATCAGGCACGGTTTAGAAGAAAACCCGTTTGGAATGTCACTTTTGGGGGCTGTCGCCTACAATTGCTGAGATATGGCCGATTGGTTGGTTTATACCTTGAAATTCATGCAAAATACGTTATCTGAGCACGACAATCCCAGTTGATCAGGCACGGTTTAGAAGAAAACCCGTTTGGATTGTCAATTTTGGGGGCTGTCGCCTTCAATTGCTGAGATATGGCCGATTGGTTGCTTTATACCTTGAAATTCATGCAAAATACGTTATCTGAGCACGACAATCATAGTTGATCAGGCACGGTTTAGAAGAAAACCCGTTTGGAATGTCACTTTTGGGGGCTGTCGCCTACAATTGCTGAGATATGGCCGATTGGTTGGTTTATACGTTGAAATTCATGCAAAATACGTTATCTGAGCACGACAATCCCAGTTGATCAGGCACGGTTTAGAAGAAAACCCGTTTGGAATGTCACTTTTGGGGGCTGTCGCCTACAATTGCTGAGATATGGCCGATTGGTTGGTTTATACGTTGAAATTCATGCAAAATACGTTATCTGAGCACGACAATCCCAGTTGATCAGGCACGGTTTAGAAGAAAACCCGTTTGGAATGTCACTTTTGGGGGCTGTCGCCTACAATTGCTGAGATATGGCCGATTGGTTGGTTTATACGTTGAAATTCATGCAAAATACGTTATCTGAGCACGACAATCCCAGTTGATCAGGCACGGTTTAGAAGAAAACCCGTTTGGAATGTTACTTTTGGGGGCTGTCGCCTACAATTGCTGAGATATGGCCGATTGGTTGGTTTATACGTTGAAATTCATGCAAAATACGTTATCTGAGCACGACAATCCCAGTTGATCAGGCACGGTTTAGAAGAAAACCCGTTTGGAATGTCACTTTTGGGGGCTGTCGCCTACAATTGCTGAGATATGGCCGATTGGTTGGTTTATACGTTGAAATTCATGCAAAATACGTTATCTGAGCACGACAATCCCAGTTGATCAGGCACGGTTTAGAAGAAAACCCGTTTGGAATGTCACTTTTGGGGGCTGTCGCCTACAATTGCTGAGATATGGCCGATTGGTTGGTTTATACGTTGAAATTCATGCAAAATACGTTATCTGAGCACGACAATCCCAGTTGATCAGGCACGGTTTAGAAGAAAACCCGTTTGGAATGTCACTTTTGGGGGCTGTCGCCTACAATTGCTGAGATATGGCCGATTGGTTGGTTTATACGTTGAAATTCATGCAAAATACGTTATCTGAGCACGACAATCCCAGTTGATCAGGCACGGTTTAGAAGAAAACCCGTTTGGAATGTCACTTTTGGGGGCTGTCGCCTACAATTGCTGAGATATGGCCGATTGGTTGGTTTATACGTTGAAATTCATGCAAAATACGTTATCTGAGCACGACAATCCCAGTTGATCAGGTACGGTTTAGAAGAAAACCCGTTTGGAATGTCACTTTTGGGGGCTGTCGCCTACAATTGCTGAGATATGGCCGATTGGTTGGTTTATACGTTGAAATTCATGCAAAATACGTTATTTGAGCACGACAATCCCAGTTGATCAGGCACGGTTTAGAAGAAAACCCGTTTGGAATGTCAATTTTGGGGGCTGTCGCCTACAATTGCTGAGATATGGCCGATTGGTTGGTTTATACCTTGAAATTCATGCAAAATACGTTATCTGAGCACGACAATCCCAGTTGATCAGGCACGGTTTAGAAGAAAACCCGTTTGGAATGTCACTTTTGGGGGCTGTCGCCTACAATTGCTGACATATGGCCGATTGGTTGGTTTATACGTTGAAATTCATGCAAAATACGTTATTTGAGCGCGACAATCCCAGTTGATCAGGCACGGTTTAGAAGAAAACCCGTTTGGAATGTCAATTTTGGGGGCTGTCGCCTACAATTGCTGAGATATGGCCGATTGGTTGGTTTATACCTTGAAATTCATGCAAAATACGTTATCTGAGCACGACAATCCCAGTTGATCAGGCACGGTTTAGAAGAAAACCCGTTTGGAATGTCAATTTTGGGGGCTGTCGCCTACAATTGCTGAGATATGGCCGATTGGTTGGTTTATACCTTGAAATTCATGCAAAATACGTTATCTGAGCACGACAATCCCAGTTGATCAGGCACGGTTTAGAAGAAAATCCGTTTGGAATGTCAATTTTAGGGGCTGTCGCCTACAATTGCTGAGATATGGCCGATTGGTTGGTTTATACGTTGAAATTCATGCAAAATACGTTATCTGAGCACGACAATCCCAGTTGATCAGGCACGGTTTAGAAGAAAACCCGTTTGGAATGTCAATTTTGGGGGCTGTCGCCTACAATTGCTGAGATATGGCCGATTGGTTGGTTTATACCTTGAAATTCATGCAAAATACGTTATCTGAGCACGACAATCCCAGTTGATCAGGAACGGTTTAGAAGAAAACCCGTTTGGAATGTCACTTTTGGGGGCTGTCGCCTACAATTGCTGAGATATGGCCGATTGGTTGGTTTATACGTTGAAATTCATGCAAAATACGTTATCTGAGCACGACAATCCCAGTTGATCAGGCACGGTTTAGAAGAAAACCCGTTTGGAATGTCACTTTTGGGGGCTGTCGCCTACAATTGCTGAGATATGGCCGATTGGTTGGTTTATACCTTGAAATTCATGCAAAATACGTTATCTGAGCACGACAATCCCAGTTGATCAGGCACGGTTTAGAAGAAAACCCGTTTGGAATGTCACTTTTGGGGGCTGTCGCCTACAATTGCTGAGATATGGCCGATTGGTTGGTTTATACCTTGAAATTCATGCAAAATACGTTATCTGAGCACGACAATCCAGTTGATCAGGCACGGTTTAGAAGAAAACCCGTTTGGAATGTCACTTTTGGGGCTGTCGCCTACAATTGCTGAGATATGGCCGATTGGTTGGTTTATACCTTGAAATTCATGCAAAATACGTTACCTGAGCACGACAATCCCAGTTGATCAGGCACGGTTTAGAAGAAAACCCGTTTGGAATGTCACTTTTCGGGGCTGTCGCCTACAATTGCTGAGATATGGCCGATTGGTTGGTTTATACCTTGAAATTCATGCAAAATACGTTATCTGAGCAGGACAATCCCAGTTGATCAGGCACGGTTTAGAAGAAAACCCGTTTGGAATGTCAATTTTGGGGGCTGTCGCCTACAATTGCTGAGATATGGCCGATTGGTTGGTTTATACGTTGAAATTTATGCAAAATACGTTATCTGAGCACGACAATCCCAGTTGATCATGCACGGTTTAGAAGAAAACCCGTTTGGAATGTCACTTTTGGGGGCTGTCGCCTACAATTGCTGAGATATGGCCGATTGGTTGGTTTGTTGAAATTCATGCAAAATACGTTATCTGAGCACGACAATCCAGTTGATCAGGCACGGTTTAGAAGAAAACCCGTTTGGAATGTCAATTTTGTGGGCTGTCGCCTACAATTGCTGAGATATGGCCGATTGGTTGGTTTATACCTTGAAATTCATGCAAAATACGTTATCTGAGCACGACAATCCCAGTTGATCAGGCACGGTTTAGAAGAAAACCCGTTTGGAATGTCACTTTTGGGGGCTGTCGCCTACAATTGCTGAGATATGGCCGATTGGTTGGTTTATACGTTGAAATTCATGCAAAATACGTTATCTGAGCACGACAATCCCAGTTGATCAGGCACGGTTTAGAAGAAAACCCGTTTGGAATGACACTTTTGGGGGCTGTCGCCTACAATTGCTGAGATATGGCCGATTGGTTGGTTTATACGTTGAAATTCATGCAAAATACGTTATCTGAGCACGACAATCCCAGTTGATCAGGTACGGTTTAGAAGAAAACCCGTTTGGAATGTCACTTTTGGGGGCTGTCGCCTACAATTGCTGAGATATGGCCGATTGGTTGGTTTATACGTTGAAATTCATGCAAAATACGTTATTTGAGCACGACAATCCCAGTTGATCAGGCACGGTTTAGAAGAAAACCCGTTTGGGATGTCAATTTTGGGGGCTGTCGCCTACAATTGCTGAGATATGGCCGATTGGTTGGTTTATGCCTTGAAATTCATGCAAAATACGTTATCTGAGCACGACAATCCCAGTTGATCAGGCACGGTTTAGAAGAAAATCCGTTTGGAATGTCAATTTTAGGGGCTGTCGCCTACAATTGCTGAGATATGGCCGATTGGTTGGTTTATACGTTGAAATTCATGCAAAATACGTTATCTGAGCAGGACAATCCCAGTTGATCAGGCACGGTTTAGAAGAAAACCCGTTTGGAATGTCACTTTTGGGGGCTGTCGCCTACAATTGCTGAGATATGGCCGATTGGTTGGTTTATACGTTGAAATTCATGCAAAATACGTTATTTGAGCACGACAATCCCAGTTGATCAGGCACGGTTTAGAAGAAAACCCGTTTGGAATGTCAATTTTGGGGGCTGTCGCCTACAATTGCTGAGATATGGCCGATTGGTTGGTTTATACGTTGAAATTCATGCAAAATACGTTATCTGAGCACGACAATCCCAGTTGATCAGGCACGGTTTAGAAGAAAACCCGTTTGGAATGTCAATTTTGGGGGCTGTCGCCTACAATTGCTGAGATATGGCCGATTGGTTGGTTTATACCTTGAAATTCATGCAAAATACGTTATCTGAGCACGACAATCCCAGTTGATCAGGCACGGTTTAGAAGAAAATCCGTTTGGAATGTCAATTTTAGGGGCTGTCGCCTACAATTGCTGAGATATGGCCGATTGGTTGGTTTATACGTTGAAATTCATGCAAAATACGTTATCTGAGCACGACAATCCCAGTTGATCAGGCACGGTTTAGAAGAAAACCCGTTTGGAATGTCAATTTTGGGGGCTGTCGCCTACAATTGCTGAGATATGGCCGATTGGTTGGTTTATACCTTGAAATTCATGCAAAATACGTTATCTGAGCACGACAATCCCAGTTGATCAGGAACGGTTTAGAAGAAAACCCGTTTGGAATGTCACTTTTGGGGGCTGTCGCCTACAATTGCTGAGATATGGCCGATTGGTTGGTTTATACGTTGAAATTCATGCAAAATACGTTATCTGAGCACGACAATCCCAGTTGATCAGGCACGGTTTAGAAGAAAACCCGTTTGGAATGTCAATTTTGGGGGCTGTCGCCTACAATTGCTGAGATATGGCCGATTGGTTGGTTTATACGTTGAAATTCATGCAAAATACGTTATCTGAGCACGACAATCCCAGTTGATCAGGCACGGTTTAGAAGAAAACCCGTTTGGAATGTCACTTTTGGGGGCTGTCGCCTACAATTGCTGAGATTCGGCCGATTGGTTGGTTTATACGTTGAAATTCATGCAAAATACGTTATCTCAGCACGACAATCCCAGTTGATCAGGCACGGTTCAGAAGAAAACCCGTTTGGAATGTCAATTTTGGGGGCTGTCGCCTACAATTGCTGAGATATGGCCGATTGGTTGGTTTATACGTTGAAATTTATGCAAAATACGTTATCTGAGCACGACAATCCCAGTTGATCAGGCACGGTTTAGAAGAAAACCCGTTTGGAATGTCACTTTTGGGGGCTGTCGCCTACAATTGCTGAGATATGGCCGATTGGTTGGTTTATACGTTGAAATTCATGCAAAATACGTTATCTGAGCACGACAATCCCAGTTGATCAGGCACGGTTTAGAAGAAAACCCGTTTGGAATGTCAATTTTGGGGGCTGTCGCCTACAATTGCTGAGATATGGCCGATTGGTTGGTTTATACCTTGAAATTCATGCAAAATACGTTATCTGAGCACGACAATCCCAGTTGATCAGGCACGGTTTAGAAGAAAACCCGTTTGGAATGTCACTTTTGGGGGCTGTCGCCTACAATTGCTGAGATATGGCCGATTGGTTGGTTTATACGTTGAAATTCATGCAAAATACGTTATCTGAGCACGACAATCCCAGTTGATCAGGCACGGTTTAGAAGAAAACCCGTTTGGAATGTCACTTTTGGGGGCTGTCGCCTACAATTGCTGAGATATGGCCGATTGGTTGGTTTATACGTTGAAATTCATGCAAAATACGTTATCTGAGCACGACAATCCCAGTTGATCAGGTACGGTTTAGAAGAAAACCCGTTTGGAATGTCACTTTTGGGGGCTGTCGCCTACAATTGCTGAGATATGCCGATTGGTTGGTTTATACGTTGAAATTCATGCAAAATACGTTATTTGAGCACGACAATCCCAGTTGATCAGGCACGGTTTAGAAGAAAACCCGTTTGGAATGTCAATTTTGGGGGCTGTCGCCTACAATTGCTGAGATATGGCCGATTGGTTGGTTTATGCCTTGAAATTCATGCAAAATACGTTATCTGAGCACGACAATCCCAGTTGATCAGGCACGGTTTAGAAGAAAATCCGTTTGGAATGTCAATTTTAGGGGCTGTCGCCTACAATTGCTGAGATATGGCCGATTGGTTGGTTTATACGTTGAAATTCATGCAAAATACGTTATCTGAGCAGGACAATCCCAGTTGATCAGGCACGGTTTAGAAGAAAACCCGTTTGGAATGTCACTTTTGGGGGCTGTCGCCTACAATTGCTGAGATATGGCCGATGGGTTGGTTTATACGTTGAAATTCATGCAAAATACGTTATTTGAGCACGACAATCCCAGTTGATCAGGCACGGTTTAGAAGAAAACCCGTTTGGAATGTCAATTTTGGGGGCTGTCGCCTACAATTGCTGAGATATGGCCGATTGGTTGGTTTATACCTTGAAATTCATGCAAAATACGTTATCTGAGCACGACAATCCAGTTGATCAGGCACGGTTTAGAAGAAAACCCGTTTGGAATGTCAATTTTGGGGGCTGTCGCCTGCAATTGCTGAGATATGGCCGATTGGTTGGTTTATACCTTGAAATTCATGCAAAATACGTTATCTGAGCACGACAATCCCAGTTGATCAGGCACGGTTTAGAAGAAAATCCGTTTGGAATGTCAATTTTAGGGGCTGTCGCCTACAATTGCTGAGATATGGCCGATTGGTTGGTTTATACGTTGAAATTCATGCAAAATACGTTATCTGAGCACGACAATCCCAGTTGATCAGGCACGGTTTAGAAGAAAACCCGTTTGGAATGTCAATTTTGGGGGCTGTCGCCTACAATTGCTGAGATATGGCCGATTGGTTGGTTTATACCTTGAAATTCATGCAAAATACGTTATCTGAGCACGACAATCCCAGTTGATCAGGAACGGTTTAGAAGAAAACCCGTTTGGAATGTCACTTTTGGGGGCTGTCGCCTACAATTGCTGAGATATGGCCGATTGGTTGGTTTATACGTTGAAATTCATGCAAAATACGTTATCTGAGCACGACAATCCCAGTTGATCAGGCACGGTTTAGAAGAAAACCCGTTTGGAATGTCAATTTTGGGGGCTGTCGCCTACAATTGCTGAGATATGGCCGATTGGTTGGTTTATACGTTGAAATTCATGCAAAATACGTTATCTGAGCACGACAATCCCAGTTGATCAGGCACGGTTTAGAAGAAAACCCGTTTGGAATGTCACTTTTGGGGGCTGTCGCCTACAATTGCTGAGATATGGCCGATTGGTTGGTTTATACGTTGAAATTCATGCAAAATACGTTATCTGAGCACGACAATCCCAGTTGATCAGGCACGGTTTAGAAGAAAACCCGTTTGAATGTCACTTTTGGGGGCTGTCGCCTACAATTGCTGAGATATGGCCGATTGGTTGGTTTATACGTTGAAATTCATGCAAAATACGTTATCTGAGCACGACAATCCCAGTTGATCAGGAACGGTTTAGAAGAAAACCCGTTTGGAATGTCACTTTTGGGGGCTGTCGCCTACAATTGCTGAGATATGGCCGATTGGTTGGTTTATACGTTGAAATTCATGCAAAATACGTTATCTGAGCACGACAATCCCAGTTGATCAGGCACGGTTTAGAAGAAAACCCGTTTGGAATGTCAATTTTGGGGCTGTCGCCTACAATTGCTGAGATATGGCCGATTGGTTGGTTTATACCTTGAAATTCATGCAAAATACGTTATCTGAGCACGACAATCCCAGTTGATCAGGCACGGTTTAGAAGAAAACCCGTTTGGAATGTCACTTTTGGGGGCTGTCGCCTACAATTGCTGAGATATGGCCGATTGGTTGGTTTATACGTTGAAATTCATGCAAAATACGTTATCTGAGCACGACAATCCCAGTTGATCAGGCACGGTTTAGAAGAAAACCCGTTTGGAATGTCACTTTTGGGGCTGTCGCCTACAATTGCTGAGATATGGCCGATTGGTTGGTTTATACCTTGAAATTCATGCAAAATACGTTATCTGAGCACGACAATCCCAGTTGATCAGGCACGGTTTAGAAGAAAACCCGTTTGGAATGTCACTTTTGGGGGCTGTCGCCTACAATTGCTGAGATATGGCCGATTGGTTGGTTTATACCTTGAAATTCATGCAAAATACGTTATCTGAGCACGACAATCCCAGTTGATCAGGCACGGTTTAGAAGAAAACCCGTTTTGAATGTCAATTTTGGGGACTGTCGCCTACAATTGCTGAGATATGGCCGATTGGTTTGTTTATACGTTGAAATTTATGCAAAATACGTTATCTGAGCACGACAATCCCAGTTGATCAGGCACGGTTTAGAAGAAAACCCGTTTGGAATGTCACTTTTGGGGGCTGTCGCCTACAATTGCTGAGATATGGCCGATTGGTTGGTTTATACGTTGAAATTCATGCAAAATACGTTATCTGAGCACGACAATCCCAGTTGATCAGGCACGGTTTAGAAGAAAACCCGTTTGGAATGTCAATTTTGGGGGCTGTCGCCTACAATTGCTGAGATATGGCCGATTGGTTGGTTTATACCTTGAAATTCATGCAAAATACGTTATCTGAGCACGACAATCCCAGTTGATCAGGCACGGTTTAGAAGAAAACCCGTTTGGAATGTCACTTTTGGGGGCTGTCGCCTACAATTGCTGAGATATGGCCGATTGGTTGGTTTATACGTTGAAATTCATGCAAAATACGTTATCTGAGCACGACAATCCCAGTTGATCAGGCACGGTTCAGAAGAAAACCAGTTTGGAATGTCACTTTTGGGGGCTGTCGCCTACAATTGCTGAGATATGGCCGATTGGTTGGTTTATACCTTGAAATTCATGCAAAATACGTTATCTGAGCACGACAATCCCAGTTGATCAGGCACGGTTTAGAAGAAAACCCGTTTGGAATGTCACTTTTGGGGGCTGTCGCCTACAATTGCTGAGATATGGCCGATTGGTTGGTTTATACCTTGAAATTCATGCAAAATACGTTATCTGAGCACGACAATCCCAGTTGATCAGGCACGGTTTAGAAGAAAACCCGTTTGGAATGTCAATTTTGGGGGCTGTCGCCTACAATTGCTGAGATATGGTCGATTGGTTGGTTTATACGTTGAAATTTATGCAAAATACGTTATCTGAGCACGACAATCCCAGTTGATCAGGCACGGTTTAGAAGAAAACCCGTTTGGAATGTCACTTTTGGGGGCTGTCGCCTACAATTGCTGAGATATGGCCGATTGGTTGGTTTATACGTTGAAATTCATGCAAAATACGTTATCTGAGCACGACAATCCCAGTTGATCAGGCACGGTTTAGAAGAAAACCCGTTTGGAATGTCAATTTTGGGGGCTGTCGCCTACAATTGCTGAGATATGGCCGAATGGTTGGTTTATACCTTGAAATTCATGCAAAATACGTTATCTGAGCACGACAATCCCAGTTGATCAGGCACGGTTTAGAAGAAAACCCGTTTGGAATGTCACTTTTGGGGGCTGTCGCCTACAATTGCTGAGATATGGCCGATTGGTTGGTTTATACCTTGAAATTCATGCAAAATACGTTATCTGAGCACGACAATCCCAGTTGATCAGGCACGGTTTAGAAGAAAACCCGTTTGGAATGTCACTTTTGGGGGCTGTCGCCTACAATTGCTGAGATATGGCCGATTGGTTGGTTTATACCTTGAAATTCATGCAAAATACGTTATCTGAGCACGACAATCCCAGTTGATCAGGCACGGTTTAGAAGAAAACCCGTTTGGAATGTCACTTTTGGGGGCTGTCGCCTACAATTGCTGAGATATGGCCGATTGGTTGGTTTATACCTTGAAATTCATGCAAAATACGTTATCTGAGCACGACAATCCCAGTTGATCAGGCACGGTTTAGAAGAAAACCCGTTTGGAATGTCACTTTTGGGGGCTGTCGCCTACAATTGCTGAGATATGGCCGATTGGTTGGTTTATACCTTGAAATTCATGCAAAATACGTTATCTGAGCACGACAATCCCAGTTGATCAGGTACGGTTTAGAAGAAAACCCGTTTGGAATGTCACTTTTGGGGCTGTCGCCTACAATTGCTGAGATATGGCCGATTGGTTGGTTTATACGTTGAAATTCATGCAAAATACGTTATTTGAGCACGACAATCCCAGTTGATCAGGCACGGTTTAGAAGAAAACCCGTTTGGAATGTCAATTTTGGGGCTGTCGCCTACAATTGCTGAGATATGGCCGATTGGTTGGTTTATGCCTTGAAATTCATGCAAAATACGTTATCTGAGCACGACAATCCCAGTTGATCAGGCACGGTTTAGAAGAAAATCCGTTTGGAATGTCAATTTTAGGGGCTGTCGCCTACAATTGCTGAGATATGGCCGATTGGTTGGTTTATACGTTGAAATTCATGCAAAATACGTTATCTGAGCAGGACAATCCCAGTTGATCAGGCACGGTTTAGAAGAAAACCCGTTTGGAATGTCACTTTTGGGGGCTGTCGCCTACAATTGCTGAGATATGGCCGATTGGTTGGTTTATACGTTGAAATTCATGCAAAATACGTTATTTGAGCACGACAATCCCAGTTGATCAGGCACGGTTTAGAAGAAAACCCGTTTGGAATGTCAATTTTGGGGGCTGTCGCCTACAATTGCTGAGATATGGCCGATTGGTTGGTTTATACGTTGAAATTCATGCAAAATACGTTATTTGAGCACGACAATCCCAGTTGATCAGGCACGGTTTAGAAGAAAACCCGTTTGGAATGTCAATTTTGGGGCTGTCGCCTACAATTGCTGAGATATGGCCGATTGGTTGGTTTATACCTTGAAATTCATGCAAAATACGTTATCTGAGCACGACAATCCCAGTTGATCAGGCACGGTTTAGAAGAAAACCCGTTTGGAATGTCAATTTTGGGGGCTGTCGCCTGCAATTGCTGAGATATGGCCGATTGGTTGGTTTATACCTTGAAATTCATGCAAAATACGTTATCTGAGCACGACAATCCCAGTTGATCAGGAACGGTTTAGAAGAAAACCCGTTTGGAATGTCACTTTTGGGGGCTGTCGCCTACAATTGCTGAGATATGGCCGATTGGTTGGTTTATACGTTGAAATTCATGCAAAATACGTTATCTGAGCACGACAATCCCAGTTGATCAGGCACGGTTTAGAAGAAAACCCGTTTGGAATGTCAATTTTGGGGGCTGTCGCCTACAATTGCTGAGATATGGCCGATTGGTTGGTTTATACGTTGAAATTCATGCAAAATACGTTATCTGAGCACGACAATCCCAGTTGATCAGGCACGGTTTAGAAGAAAACCCGTTTGGAATGTCACTTTTGGGGCTGTCGCCTACAATTGCTGAGATTCGGCCGATTGGTTGGTTTATACGTTGAAATTCATGCAAAATACGTTATCTCAGCACGACAATCCCAGTTGATCAGGCACGGTTCAGAAGAAAACCAGTTTGGAATGTCACTTTTGGGGGCTGTCGCCTACAATTGCTGAGATATGGCCGATTGGTTGGTTTATACCTTGAAATTCATGCAAAATACGTTATCTGAGCACGACAATCCCAGTTGATCAGGCACGGTTTAGAAGAAAACCCGTTTGGAATGTCACTTTTGGGGGCTGTCGCCTACAATTGCTGAGATATGGCCGATTGGTTGGTTTATACCTTGAAATTCATGCAAAATACGTTATCTGAGCACGACAATCCCAGTTGATCAGGCACGGTTTAGAAGAAAACCCGTTTGGAATGTCACTTTTGGGGGCTGTCGCCTACAATTGCTGAGATATGGCCGATTGGTTGGTTTATACCTTGAAATTCATGCAAAATACGTTATCTGAGCACGACAATCCCAGTTGATCAGGCACGGTTTAGAAGAAAACCCGTTTGGAATGTCAATTTTGGGGGCTGTCGCCTACAATTGCTGAGATATGGCCGATTGGTTGGTTTATACGTTGAAATTCATGCAAAATACGTTATCTGAGCACGACAATCCCAGTTGATCAGGCACGGTTTAGAAGAAAACCCGTTTGGAATGTCACTTTTGGGGGCTGTCGCCTACAATTGCTGAGATATGGCCGATTGGTTGGTTTATACGTTGAAATTCATGCAAAATACGTTATCTGAGCACGACAATCCCAGTTGATCAGGCACGGTTTAGAAGAAAACCCGTTTGGAATGTCAATTTTGGGGGCTGTCGCCTACAATTGCTGAGATATGGCCGATTGGTTGGTTTATACCTTGAAATTCATGCAAAATACGTTATCTGAGCACGACAATCCCAGTTGATCAGGCACGGTTTAGAAGAAAACCCGTTTGGAATGTCACTTTTGGGGGCTGTCGCCTACAATTGCTGAGATATGGCCGATTGGTTGGTTTATACGTTGAAATTCATGCAAAATACGTTATCTGAGCACGACAATCCCAGTTGATCAGGCACGGTTCAGAAGAAAACCAGTTTGGAATGTCACTTTTGGGGGCTGTCGCCTACAATTGCTGAGATATGGCCGATTGGTTGGTTTATACCTTGAAATTCATGCAAAATACGTTATCTGAGCACGACAATCCCAGTTGATCAGGCACGGTTTAGAAGAAAACCCGTTTGGAATGTCACTTTTGGGGGCTGTCGCCTACAATTGCTGAGATATGGCCGATTGGTTGGTTTATACCTTGAAATTCATGCAAAATACGTTATCTGAGCACGACAATCCCAGTTGATCAGGCACGGTTTAGAAGAAAACCCGTTTGGAATGTCACTTTTGGGGGCTGTCGCCTACAATTGCTGAGATATGGCCGATTGGTTGGTTTATACCTTGAAATTCATGCAAAATACATTATCTGAGCACGACAATCCCAGTTGATCAGGCACGGTTTAGAAGAAAACCCGTTTGGAATGTCACTTTTGGGGGCTGTCGCCTACAATTGCTGAGATATGGCCGATTGGTTGGTTTATACCTTGAAATTCATGCAAAATACGTTATCTGAGCACGACAATCCCAGTTGATCAGGCACGGTTTAGAAGAAAACCCGTTTGGAATGTCACTTTTGGGGGCTGTCGCCTGCAATTGCTGAGATATGGCCGATTGGTTGGTTTATACCTCGAAATTCATGCAAAATACGTTATCTGAGCACGACAATCCCAGTTGATCAGGCACGGTTTAGAAGAAAACCCGTTTGGAATGTCACTTTTGGGGCTGTCGCCTACAATTGCTGAGATATGGCCGATTGGTTGGTTTATACCTCGAAATTCATGCAAAATACGTTCTCTGAGCACGACAATCCAGTTGATCAGGCACGGTTTAGAAGAAAACCCGTTTGGAATGTCACTTTTGGGGGCTGTCGCCTACAATTGCTGAGATATGGCCGATTGGTTGGTTTATACCTCGAAATTCATGCAAAATACGTTCTCTGAGCACGACAATCCCAGTTGATCAGGCACGGTTTAGAAGAAAACCCGTTTGGAATGTCACTTTTGGGGGCTGTCGCCTACAATTGCTGAGATATGGCCGATTGGTTGGTTTATACGTTGAAATTCATGCAAAATACGTTATCTGAGCACGACAATCCAGTTGATCAGGCACGGTTTAGAAGAAAACCCGTTTGGAATGTCAATTTTGGGGGCTGTCGCCTACAATTGCTGAGATATGGCCGATTGGTTGGTTTATACCTTGAAATTCATGCAAAATACGTTATCTGAGCACGACAATCCCAGTTGATCAGGCACGGTTTAGAAGAAAACCCGTTTGGAATGTCACTTTTGGGGGCTGTCGCCTACAATTGCTGAGATATGGCCGATTGGTTGGTTTATACCTTGAAATTCATGCAAAATACGTTATCTGAGCACGACAATCCCAGTTGATCAGGCACGGTTTAGAAGAAAACCCGTTTGGAATGTCACTTTTGGGGGCTGTCGCCTACAATTGCTGAGATATGGCCGATTGGTTGGTTTATACGTTGAAATTCATGCAAAATACGTTATCTGAGCACGACAATCCCAGTTGATCAGGCACGGTTTAGAAGAAAACCCGTTTGGAATGTCACTTTTGGGGGCTGTCGCCTACAATTGCTGAGATATGGCCGATTGGTTGGTTTATACCTTGAAATTCATGCAAAATACGTTATCTGAGCACGACAATCCCAGTTGATCAGGCACGGTTTAGAAGAAAACCCGTTTGGAATGTCACTTTTGGGGGCTGTCGCCTACAATTGCTGAGATATGGCCGATTGGTTGGTTTATACCTTGAAATTCATGCAAAATACGTTATCTGAGCACGACAATCCCAGTTGATCAGGCACGGTTTAGAAGAAAACCCGTTGGGAATGTCAATTTTGGGGGCTGTCGCCTACAATTGCTGAGATATGGCCGATTGGTTGGTTTATACGTTGAAATTTATGCAAAATACGTTATCTGAGCACGACAATCCCAGTTGATCAGGCACGGTTTAGAAGAAAACCCGTTTGGAATGTCACTTTTGGGGGCTGTCGCCTACAATTGCTGAGATATGGCCGATTGGTTGGTTTATACGTTGAAATTCATGCAAAATACGTTATCTGAGCACGACAATCCCAGTTGATCAGGCACGGTTTAGAAGAAAACCCGTTTGGAATGTCAATTTTGGGGGCTGTCGCCTACAATTGCTGAGATATGGCCGATTGGTTGGTTTATACCTTGAAATTCATGCAAAATACGTTATCTGAGCACGACAATCCCAGTTGATCAGGCACGGTTTAGAAGAAAACCCGTTTGGAATGTCACTTTTGGGGGCTGTCGCCTACAATTGCTGAGATATGGCCGATTGGTTGGTTTATACGTTGAAATTCATGCAAAATACGTTATCTGAGCACGACAATCCCAGTTGATCAGGCACGGTTCAGAAGAAAACCAGTTTGGAATGTCACTTTTGGGGTCTGTCGCCTACAATTGCTGAGATATGGCCGATTGGTTGGTTTATACCTTGAAATTCATGCAAAATACGTTATCTGAGCACGACAATCCCAGTTGATCAGGCACGGTTTAGAAGAAAACCCGTTTGGAATGTCACTTTTGGGGGCTGTCGCCTACAATTGCTGAGATATGGCCGATTGGTTGGTTTATACCTTGAAATTCATGCAAAATACGTTATCTGAGCACGACAATCCCAGTTGATCAGGCACGGTTTAGAAGAAAACCCGTTTGGAATGTCACTTTTGGGGCTGTCGCCTACAATTGCTGAGATATGGCCGATTGGTTGGTTTATACCTTGAAATTCATGCAAAATACGTTATCTGAGCACGACAATCCCAGTTGATCAGGCACGGTTTAGAAGAAAACCCGTTTGGAATGTCAATTTTGGGGGCTGTCGCCTACAATTGCTGAGATATGGCCGATTGGTTGGTTTATACGTTGAAATTTATGCAAAATACGTTATCTGAGCACGACAATCCCAGTTGATCAGGCACGGTTTAGAAGAAAACCCGTTTGGAATGTCACTTTTGGGGGCTGTCGCCTACAATTGCTGAGATATGGCCGATTGGTTGGTTTATACGTTGAAATTCATGCAAAATACGTTATCTGAGCACGACAATCCAGTTGATCAGGCACGGTTTAGAAGAAAACCCGTTTGGAATGTCAATTTTGGGGGCTGTCGCCTACAATTGCTGAGATATGGCCGAATGGTTGGTTTATACCTTGAAATTCATGCAAAATACGTTATCTGAGCACGACAATCCCAGTTGATCAGGCACGGTTTAGAAGAAAACCCGTTTGGAATGTCACTTTTGGGGGCTGTCGCCTACAATTGCTGAGATATGGCCGATTGGTTGGTTTATACCTTGAAATTCATGCAAAATACGTTATCTGAGCACGACAATCCCAGTTGATCAGGCACGGTTTAGAAGAAAACCCGTTTGGAATGTCACTTTTGGGGGCTGTCGCCTACAATTGCTGAGATATGGCCGATTGGTTGGTTTATACCTTGAAATTCATGCAAAATACGTTATCTGAGCACGACAATCCAGTTGATCAGGCACGGTTTAGAAGAAAACCCGTTTGGAATGTCACTTTTGGGGGCTGTCGCCTACAATTGCTGAGATATGGCCGATTGGTTGGTTTATACCTTGAAATTCATGCAAAATACGTTATCTGAGCACGACAATCCCAGTTGATCAGGCACGGTTTAGAAGAAAACCCGTTTGGAATGTCACTTTTGGGGGCTGTCGCCTACAATTGCTGAGATATGGCCGATTGGTTGGTTTATACCTTGAAATTCATGCAAAATACGTTATCTGAGCACGACAATCCCAGTTGATCAGGTACGGTTTAGAAGAAAACCCGTTTGGAATGTCACTTTTGGGGGCTGTCGCCTACAATTGCTGAGATATGGCCGATTGGTTGGTTTATACGTTGAAATTCATGCAAAATACGTTATTTGAGCACGACAATCCCAGTTGATCAGGCACGGTTTAGAAGAAAACCCGTTTGGAATGTCAATTTTGGGGGCTGTCGCCTACAATTGCTGAGATATGGCCGATTGGTTGGTTTATGCCTTGAAATTCATGCAAAATACGTTATCTGAGCACGACAATCCCAGTTGATCAGGCACGGTTTAGAAGAAAATCCGTTTGGAATGTCAATTTTAGGGGCTGTCGCCTACAATTGCTGAGATATGGCCGATTGGTTGGTTTATACGTTTAAATTCATGCAAAATACGTTATCTGAGCAGGACAATCCCAGTTGATCAGGCACGGTTTAGAAGAAAACCCGTTTGGAATGTCACTTTTGGGGGCTGTCGCCTACAATTGCTGAGATATGGCCGATTGGTTGGTTTATACGTTGAAATTCATGCAAAATACGTTATTTGAGCACGACAATCCCAGTTGATCAGGCACGGTTTAGAAGAAAACCCGTTTGGAATGTCAATTTTGGGGGCTGTCGCCTACAATTGCTGAGATATGGCCGATTGGTTGGTTTATACGTTGAAATTCATGCAAAATACGTTATTTGAGCACGACAATCCCAGTTGATCAGGCACGGTTTAGAAGAAAACCCGTTTGGAATGTCAATTTTGGGGGCTGTCGCCTACAATTGCTGAGATATGGCCGATTGGTTGGTTTATACCTTGAAATTCATGCAAAATACGTTATCTGAGCACGACAATCCCAGTTGATCAGGCACGGTTTAGAAGAAACCCCGTTTGGAATGTCAATTTTGGGGGCTGTCGCCTGCAATTGCTGAGATATGGCCGATTGGTTGGTTTATACCTTGAAATTCATGCAAAATACGTTATCTGAGCACGACAATCCCAGTTGATCAGGAACGGTTTAGAAGAAAACCCGTTTGGAATGTCACTTTTGGGGGCTGTCGCCTACAATTGCTGAGATATGGCCGATTGGTTGGTTTATACGTTGAAATTCATGCAAAATACGTTATCTGAGCACGACAATCCCAGTTGATCAGGCACGGTTTAGAAGAAAACCCGTTTGGAATGTCAATTTTGGGGGCTGTCGCCTACAATTGCTGAGATATGGCCGATTGGTTGGTTTATACCTTGAAATTCATGCAAAATACGTTATCTGAGCATGACAATCCCAGTTGATCAGGCACGGTTTAGAAGAAAACCCGTTTGGAATGTCACTTTTGGGGGCTGTCGCCTACAATTGCTGAGATTCGGCCGATTGGTTGGTTTATACGTTGAAATTCATGCAAAATACGTTATCTCAGCACGACAATCCCAGTTGATCAGGCACGGTTCAGAAGAAAACCAGTTTGGAATGTCACTTTTGGGGGCTGTCGCCTACAATTGCTGAGATATGGCCGATTGGTTGGTTTATACCTTGAAATTCATGCAAAATACGTTATCTGAGCACGACAATCCCAGTTGATCAGGCACGGTTTAGAAGAAAACCCGTTTGGAATGTCACTTTTGGGGGCTGTCGCCTACAATTGCTGAGATATGGCCGATTGGTTGGTTTATACCTTGAAATTCATGCAAAATACGTTATCTGAGCACGACAATCCCAGTTGATCAGGCACGGTTTAGAAGAAAACCCGTTTGGAATGTCACTTTTGGGGGCTGTCGCCTACAATTGCTGAGATATGGCCGATTGGCTGGTTTATACCTTGAAATTCATGCAAAATACGTTATCTGAGCACGACAATCCCAGTTGATCAGGCACGGTTTAGAAGAAAACCCGTTTGGAATGTCAATTTTGGGGGCTGTCGCCTACAATTGCTGAGATATGGCCGATTGGTTGGTTTATTACGTTGAAATTCATGCAAAATACGTTATCTGAGCACGACAATCCCAGTTGATCAGGCACGGTTTAGAAGAAAACCCGTTTGGAATGTCACTTTTGGGGGCTGTCGCCTACAATTGCTGAGATATGGCCGATTGGTTGGTTTATACGTTGAAATTCATGCAAAATACGTTATCTGAGCACGACAATCCCAGTTGATCAGGCACGGTTTAGATGAAAACCCGTTTGGAATGTCAATTTTGGGGGCTGTCGCCTACAATTGCTGAGATATGGCCGATTGGTTGGTTTATACCTTGAAATTCATGCAAAATACGTTATCTGAGCACGACAATCCCAGTTGATCAGGCACGGTTTAGAAGAAAACCCGTTTGGAATGTCACTTTTGGGGGCTGTCGCCTACAATTGCTGAGATATGGCC
This sequence comes from Tolmerus cingulatus, assembly GCA_959613345.1. Classification (NCBI taxonomy): domain Eukaryota; kingdom Metazoa; phylum Arthropoda; class Insecta; order Diptera; family Asilidae; genus Tolmerus; species Tolmerus cingulatus. Next base: position 507,067 of record CAUIJO010000084.1, read on the forward strand.
GATGGTTGGTTTATACGTTGAAATTCATGCAAAATACGTTATCTGAGCACGACAATCCCAGTTGATCAGGCACGGTTCAGAAGAAAACCAGTTTGGAATGTCACTTTTGGGGGCTGTCGCCTACAATTGCTGAGATATGGCCGATTGGTTGGTTTATACCTTGAAATTCATGCAAAATACGTTATCTGAGCACGACAATCCCAGTTGATCAGGCACGGTTTAGAAGAAAACCCGTTTGGAATGTCACTTTTGGGGGCTGTCGCCTACAATTGCTGAGATATGGCCGATTGGTTGGTTTATACCTTGAAATTCATGCAAAATACGTTATCTGAGCACGACAATCCCAGTTGATCAGGCACGGTTTAGAAGAAAACCCGTTTGGAATGTCACTTTTGGGGGCTGTCGCCTACAATTGCTGAGATATGGCCGATTGGTTGGTTTATACCTTGAAATTCATGCAAAATACGTTATCTGAGCACGACAATCCCAGTTGATCAGGCACGGTTTAGAAGAAAACCCGTTTGGAATGTCAATTTTGGGGGCTGTCGCCTACAATTGCTGAGATATGGCCGATTGGTTGGTTTATACGTTGAAATTTATGCAAAATACGTTATCTGAGCACGACAATCCCAGTTGATCAGGCACGGTTTAGAAGAAAACCCGTTTGGAATGTCACTTTTGGGGGCTGTCGCCTACAATTGCTGAGATATGGCCGATTGGTTGGTTTATACGTTGAAATTCATGCAAAATACGTTATCTGAGCACGACAATCCCAGTTGATCAGGCACGGTTTAGAAGAAAACCCGTTTGGAATGTCAATTTTGGGGGCTGTCGCCTACAATTGCTGAGATATGGCCGATTGGTTGGTTTATACCTTGAAATTCATGCAAAATACGTTATCTGAGCACGACAATCCCAGTTGATCAGGCACGGTTTAGAAGAAAACCCGTTTGGAATGTCACTTTTGGGGGCTGTCGCCTACAATTGCTGAGATATGGCCGATTGGTTGGTTTATACCTTGAAATTCATGCAAAATACGTTATCTGAGCACGACAATCCCAGTTGATCAGGCACGGTTTAGAAGAAAACCCGTTTGGAATGTCACTTTTGGGGGCTGTCGCCTACAATTGCTGAGATATGGCCGATTGGTTGGTTTATACCTTGAAATTCATGCAAAATACGTTATCTGAGCAGGACAATCCCAGTTGATCAGGCACGGTTTAGAAGAAAACCCGTTTGGAATGTCACTTTTGGGGGCTGTCGCCTACAATTGCTGAGATATGGCCGATTGGTTGGTTTATACCTTGAAATTCATGCAAAATACGTTATCTGAGCACGACAATCCCAGTTGATCAGGTACGGTTTAGAAGAAAACCCGTTTGGAATGTCACTTTTGGGGGCTGTCGCCTACAATTGCTGAGATATGGCCGATTGGTTGGTTTATACGTTGAAATTCATGCAAAATACGTTATTTGAGCACGACAATCCCAGTTGATCAGGCACGGTTTAGAAGAAAACCCGTTTGGAATGTCAATTTTGGGGGCTGTCGCCTACAATTGCTGAGATATGGCCGATTGGTTGGTTTATGCCTTGAAATTCATGCAAAATACGTTATCTGAGCACGACAATCCCAGTTGATCAGGCACGGTTTAGAAGAAAATCCGTTTGGAATGTCAATTTTAGGGGCTGTCGCCTACAATTGCTGAGATATGGCCGATTGGTTGGTTTATACGTTGAAATTCATGCAAAATACGTTATCTGAGCAGGACAATCCCAGTTGATCAGGCACGGTTTAGAAGAAAACCCGTTTGGAATGTCACTTTTGGGGGCTGTCGCCTACAATTGCTGAGATATGGCCGATTGGTTGGTTTATACGTTGAAATTCATGCAAAATACGTTATTTGAGCACGACAATCCCAGTTGATCAGGCACGGTTTAGAAGAAAACCCGTTTGGAATGTCAATTTTGGGGGCTGTCGCCTACAATTGCTGAGATATGGCCGATTGGTTGGTTTATACCTTGAAATTCATGCAAAATACGTTATCTGAGCACGACAATCCCAGTTGATCAGGCACGGTTTAGAAGAAAACCCGTTTGGAATGTCAATTTTGGGGGCTGTCGCCTGCAATTGCTGAGATATGGCCGATTGGTTGTTTATACCTTGAAATTCATGCAAAATACGTTATCTGAGCACGACAATCCCAGTTGATCAGGCACGGTTTAGAAGAAAATCCGTTTGGAATGTCAATTTTAGGGGCTGTCGCCTACAATTGCTGAGATATGGCCGATTGGTTGGTTTATACGTTGAAATTCATGCAAAATACGTTATCTGAGCACGACAATCCCAGTTGATCAGGCACGGTTTAGAAGAAAACCCGTTTGGAATGTCAATTTTGGGGGCTGTCGCCTACAATTGCTGAGATATGGCCGATTGGTTGGTTTATACCTTGAAATTCATGCAAAATACGTTATCTGAGCACGACAATCCCAGTTGATCAGGAACGGTT